>OY740787.1:77840834-78294543 GCA_963514005.1 Raja brachyura | reverse complement strand
TCAGAGACTGACTGAGGCACTCAACACTTCCGGGTTTTTATTGTCCCTCTGGAAGGGGCGTGGCCTTCAGGAGAGAGAATCTCAACATTTTTTAATAACTCTTTTATTTTTCATCGATGGAAAAAATCCTCTTGTCCTGCGCAGCGGAGGAGGACTCTCCAAGTAAGATGGCCAAAAATCACAGCCATATGTGGCAGTGTTTTTTCTAAAATCAATATACAGAACAACAGGAAGTGGTCAAGATCAGACTTTTAGTAATATAGATATAGAGGCAGAAAGAGAGGGAGATTGAATATATATTGCTATAATGAGATTCCTATATATAACCAGATATATACACAAATATATATATAAATAAATAAATATACACACACACACACACACGCACGCACGCACGCACGCACGCACACACACACACACACACGCGCGCTCGCGCACACACATTGTATATATATTTGTGTATATATCTAGTTATATATAGGAACTTCAATATATATTCAATCTCTCTCTCTTTTTCTGTCTCTATGTCTGTGTGTGTATGCGTGTGTTTGTGTGTAACCACATCTTCTTGAAAAACGACGTGCTAACAGTAAATGTTTTACATATTCCGATAGATTTATCCCCGTGGAGTCCAAAATCCCCCTTATCTCAAAATTTCATGCATTATTTCTCGCGTTATTAATCAAAATGTTCAAAAAACTTGGCAAAAAATAACTGCTTATTCCCTGTGCTTACAACAATGATGTCACAATGGAATTGTAGTCCTGCTCGCAACATTGTTGCTATCCAAGTACTGCTAGCCCTAGCAAGTGTAAATTCTTTTTTTTAAAGTTAAAAAATGAGGGAGGATGAACAAGGCGAAATAAGCAGCCCCTGCGCAGTTGTCAGCAATGGGTGAGTGGTGGAATATTGCGTTGGGGAACGGGTTGCGTTTGGGGACCAGGCCTCCCGTGGGGCTATGCGTGAGTGGTGGAAAATTGCGTTGGGGAACGGGTTGTGTTGGGGGACCAGGGATCCCATGTGACAGGGACCCAACGGGTCCCCCCTTGGTGTAGTATATTATAAATATATTATGTGTGTGTGTATATGTGTGTGTGTAATACAAACACACATCATTAGTTGTTTCATCATTTACTTTTCGAATTATGATCTAAAAAAATCTCAGATTGTCGGACATAATTTCCCTTTCATAATTGCCTCTGCATGTTCCTATTAGCAGTTTCTGGTGTCCTGTTACCACATCCATTCAAACTGTTGTGGTCAGGTTAATTGATCTACTGTTCCTATTTTTTCAATCTTCCTCTTCCTTATAAATTGGGATAACAGGTGCAATCGGCTAATCAGAAAGAACTATCTGAAATCTTTGTAATTTTGCAAGATAACACTAACCACCCCACACACACTAACCACCCCTCCCCCTTGAGAGAGAGGGGAGAGAGGAGGGAGAGAGGGGGGGAGAGTGGAGGGGGAGAGGGGGGAGGAGGGGAGAGAAAGGGGGCAGGGGGGGAGAGAGAGGGGGGTGAGGAGGGGGGGAGGGGGAGAGAGGGGGAGAGAGGGGGGAGAGAGGGGGAAACGAGGGGGGAGAGGAGGAGGGGAGAGGGGAGAGAGAGGGGGGGGAGAGGAGGATAGAGGCTGGGTAGGGGAGAGGACGGGAGGTAGAGGAGGGGACGGGGAGAGGAGGGGAGGGGAGAGGAGAGGAGGGGGGGAGGGAGAGGAGGGAGAGAGGAGGGTGGAGGGGGGGAGAGTAGGGGGCAGGGGAGGAGGGGAGTGGGGTTGGCAGCCGTGGGACTGGGGGGGATGTGGGGGAGCAGCAAAAGGTGGGGGGGGGTGACGTCACTCGTAGCGCGATGAAGAACGGCACGCAGATCCATTGTGACATCATCAGCGAAATATAGTTGTTTTTATTTCAAAGTTTTGTGTCCAATTTACCGTTACTGCCTGTTTTTTTTTGCAAAGATGTGACAACACACAAACAAACAAATACAACACACATCCAAGATCAGAGTTTTATAAGTATACTAGACCAAGTGCAGACCCGTTGGGTCTGTTCCCACCACCGTGCGTTTGCGGGGGGGGGGGGGGGGGGAACGGGGCGGCATGCGGCGTCACACACAAGTGTAGGAAGTAAAAATCACCGGCGAAATGTTAAAAATGTCAGAGTTTTTGGAGGAGAGCCGGGTGTCAGCAGCCGTTATGGTCGCTGGCCAGCAGGAGGCGACAAAATGAGTGAGTGGGGGGGGGGGGGGGGGGGGGGAGGATTTTATTAAAAAATGTGTATATAAAAATGTCTAAATGTAATGAGGAGTGGAGTTGCAAATGTAAAAGTGAAATCGCTAGCGAAATGGAAAAAAATCTCTGAGTTTTTGCGTGTGGTTTTGGCGGACCAACGAATCAAAGGCCAAAAATCTAATCTGAAAATCTAATCTGACATACACCCACAAACACGCAAACATACACACACACACACACACACAGAGTTTTAAAAGCATATAGATAGATAGATCTCATGATTTATTGCTGATTAAAGTTAATTATTTTTAATAAATTCCCTTTTAAATGACCAGATTCCACTGATGATGTCACAATGAGGTGGGCGGCACGATGGCTCAGCTCGGAGCCCGTTTCACACACAGAATATTCCATGGCCCTGGCGCTGCTCTACGACCTGGGTAGGTGCTGCGGCAGGAAATGGGAGTGAGAGGAGGATGATGAGGGAAATAAGGAGGAGGGAGATGGGGTGAGGTCTCTGCCTACCTCCCTCTCTGCCCCCCCTCCCTCTCTGCCCCCACCATCCCTCTCTGCCCCCTTCCCTCTCTGCCCCCCACCCCCCTCTCTACCACCACTCTCTCTAACCCCCCTCGTTCATTAGGGAGTGGTGAGTATTGGGACCTATGGATGAGTGGTGGAGTATTGCGTTTAGGAACCAGCCCTCCCCTGTGATGCCATGCGCCTCCCCCACCCATCACTCTCTACCCCCCTCCCTCTCCCTCTCTACCCCCTCCCTCTACCCTCCCGCTCTACCCCCTCACCCTCTCCCTCTCCCTCTCCCTCTCTACCCCCTCCCCTCACTCTCTACCTCCCTCTCTCTCTAGCCATGCCTGCGCAGTTGGGGGCTATGCGTGAGTGGATAGGGCGGGGGATGGCGGGGAAAAGGAGCAAATTAATAATATTAATATGATATCGTCGGTCGGTGGGGGCAGCCCTGTCAATAGTGTGTTAGTTTTTTCAACTTTTTTTGTTTTTTTAGTGTAACTTAATGTATGTTTTTAATGTTTCTTTGTGTGTCTTTGCCTTTACCACCAGCTCTGACATCTTTTTCCGGATATTCACCACCCTCTCTGCGAAAAGCTTTCCCTTTAGATATCCTTTAAATTTTTCCATTCTCATCTAAAATCTCTGCTGTGTATGTTATGATATGTGTAATGTGCCGTTAATGACTAAGTAAAGTCCACACATCCGCGGGGGTTCCAGGCATGCGTAGGAGTATTACTTACTGGAAAAGCTTGTTCTTGAACATGGTGGCAGCGGTGGTGCCTTAAAGAACCATTTTTCGTTGCCATAACCTGAAGCTCCCGGCTGGAACAGTTAGCGGCGATGGACTGGTGAAACTGTCAATCGCCGCAGGGTTGGCGAGTGAGCAGCATTTAAGGCACATATTAAAACTGCCGGAAAACGACATGGCTACCCGAAGGGTGGGGCGGACGGCCGCTCAGCAGCAAGCTGAGTTGAGTGCGGACGAGGAGACGGGCGACCAGCGGCCTACGCAGACGGCCACCGGTAGCACTCCACAGCACGCTGCCGGTCCGCCTCCCGTGATTGGTGTACGACCACCGACCCCATTAACCATCAACCGCAGAGTGATGGAGGGTTGGAAAACATGGCGTCGGATGTAGGCAAATTACAGCGTGGTCGCACAACTAGACAAGCAAACACCAGCATACTGCATTGTTTCTCCATTCAATTGGCCCACCAGGACTGGAGATTTACGACAGTTTTGTGTTCGCCAACGACGAGGAGAGCCAAGAACTGGCCAATATCATTCGTGCGTTCAAGAGCTACACCATTGGCGAGAAGAATGACACGTATGAGCGATACCTCTTCAACAAGAGACCACAAGAAGCAGGTGAGAACTTTGAATCGTTCCTCGCTAGCCTGAGAACACTAGCAAAGACCTATAATTTCTGCCAGTGCATGACGGACAGCTTGCTCCGTGACAAGATTGTGTTGGGCAGTAGTGACTCGCAGGCGAGGAGACGTTTGCTGCAGGAAAGGAAGCGCACTCTCAACAGATGTATCTACATCTGCAAGAGTGCTGAGACTGCTGAGTCACATCTCCAAGTTTTCACCGGAAGTAGCAGGTCTGCTGCTGCAGTCCACAAAATCAGACAGCAGAGCGGCAAGAGAGGCAGGGCTGTGCAATACCCACACAAGCAAAGCAAATGGGTTAAGCCTAAGAAAAGCCAAGGCAAGCACAATCAAGAAGCAAAAGCATGCAAGTATTGTGGCAAAGAGCATGCAATGGACAAACAACAATGTCCAGCCTACGGACAGATGTGTCGGGCATGTGGCAGTCGCAACCACTTTGCCAAAGTGTGCAGAAAGAAGAAAGTACACAAAGTGGATGACCAGGCCGGAAGTGACACGAGCATTGAGTACATCGATAATATCATGCTCACAATTAACATGGTGCGGCCTAGAGATGATGTATACGCAGCAATGATTGTCAATGGGAATCAGGTCGACTTCAAATGGACAGCGGAACGAGCGTGAACATCTTGCCATGCAGATATGTACACGGCATAGACCACACACTAGCCCCATGTCACAAGAAGCTCATGATGTGGAATAAGACTACAATGGACGTGGAAGGAGTTTGCGGGGTTAAGCTGCTCAACTCCAAGACAAACCGCAAATATTCTGTGGAGTTCATTGTGGACAGTGATGGCTTCATATCACTGCTAGCAAGCAAAGCTTGTCAGCGAATGAATTTGATCACTGTAAATGACGACAGCTTTCACCATGTACACACGTCGACGGTTGTAAAAGAGGAAGTGGGTAAGATTGAAGAACGCTATGCAGAGGTGTTCAACGGTAAACCAGGAGAGCTGCCTGGTGAAGCACACCTGCAGATTGACGAGGAAGTGCAACCCACAGTCTTACCGCCACGTTTACCTCATGCGATAAAGCAGAAGGTGAAGACGGAGCTAGAGAGCCTGGTAGAGCATCACGTGATCGCACCAGTTCACAAGCCGTCGTGTTGGGTCAGCCAGCTCGTGGTCACGGAGAAAAAGAATGGCGATCTCCGGGTGTGCATCGATCCACGACCGCTAAACAAAGCGCTGAAGCGTGAACACTATCCGCTCCCAGTTATGGATGACATCTTGCCAGATCACGACCAAGCGAAGATCTTCAGTAAGCTAGAGATGAGCTCAGCTTTCTGGCAGGTGAAACTTGACATAGAATCGTGCAATCTGACGACGTTCAACACACGTTTCGGGAATTAGCAATGGCGCCGATTGCCATTCGGTTTAAGTGTACCGTCTGAAATCCTCGAGCGAAGATTCCATCAAGCGCTCGAAGGGCTACCTGGAGTGATCTGCATTGCAGACGACATCCTCATCTATGGTAAGGGAGAGGCGATGGAAGACGCAGACATCGACCACGGCTCAAAGCTCGAGCAGTTGCTTCAGCGATGTGTACAGCAACCCATCAAACTTAACAAGGACAAGTCTGTCTTCAGAGCAACTGAGATACCCGTTTTAGGACATGTGATCACTGGCACAGGACTGCAACCCGACCCCAAAAAGTTTGCAGATGTCGTCAATATGTCAGCACCCTCAGATGTACAGGGTGTGCAGAGGCTAGTTGGATTTGTCAACTACCTGAACCGTTTTCTGCCCAGCCTGTCTTATACCCTTGAGCTCATCAGACAGAAGACCAGATCAGGCATAGCATGGGAGTGGTCTGCTGAGCAGGACAAAGCGATGTCCAAGATCAGACAGATGGTATCTGAAGCACCGATCTTAGCGTACTACAATCCCAAGGAGGAGCTGAGGATTCAGTGTGGCGAGAGCAACATGGGACTGGGGGCAGCCGTGCTCCAAAAGGGACGTCCCATCACGTATTTGAGCAGAGCTATAACTGACACCAAATCGCGACATGCCTCGATTGAGAAGGAGATGCTCACCGCAGTATTTGCAACGGAGCGTTTCCATCAGCAGTGAAAGTGCCGAAACGTCTTCAAGGAATGCTACTTTGCCTACAGAGGTATGATGTCAACATCAGCTACGGTCAGGGGAAGCTCATGTACCTTGCGGATACATTGTTGCGTGCAGTTAGCCGTACAGAGAGCAAGCATTCGAGGAGGTAAACATGATATCACACTTGCCAATTTGAGATGAGCGTCTTGAACAAATTCGCGATGAAACAGCAAAAGAAGACACTACAGATGCTGAAACGTGTTATCATCAATGGTTGGCCTAGTGAACGAGATGGGCTACCAGAGCAGCTCATGCCTTATTACAGCTATAGGGATGAGCTCACAGTCCAAGATGGTTTGATCTTAAAGGGCGAGTGCGTGATCATACCGATAAGCATAAGAAGAGACATGAAAGAAAAGATACATTCTTCACATCTAGGCATCGAAGGCTGACTGCGACAAGCACGCAAATGCCTATTCTGGCCTGGCATGAGTAGCGACATCAAGCCGTATATCGCTACGTGTGATGTGTGCCGCACCTATGAGGTGAGCCAGCAAAAAGAGACACTCATGAGTCATGAGCTACCGACAAGGCCATGGGAGAAAGTCGGCACAGATCTCTTTGCATGGGATGGGAACGATTATCTCGTCACCGTAGTCTACCATAGCAACTTTGTCGAAGTAGCCCGGCTGAGAGACACGAGCAGTCCAACCGTGATTAGCAAGTAGAAAGCTCATTTCGCGAGATACGGTAGCCCGACACAAGTTGTGAGCGATAACAGGTCGCATTTCGCCAGTTCGCGAGGGAATGGGATTTTGAGCACCTGTGTAGCAGTCCCGGTTATAGCAAATCGAACGGGAAAGCAGAATCAGCCGTCAAAACAGCAAAGCGAATCATGACGAAGAGCAGCAAATCACAATCCGAACCCTACCTAGCGATGTTGGATCATCGTAATACGCCTTCGCAAGGGCTGAGCACACGTCCCGCTCAGCTCCTCATGAATCACCACTTCTGCCAACGACAGCGAGACTACTTGAACCCAGTTGTGTACGAGCATGAACGCATGAAGCAGCGCGTTCAGCAGCAAGCTGACAATTACAATAAGTCAGCTAAAGACATCTCCACACTTCATGAGGGCGACACAGTGCGAATGCAACCCCTCGTACAAGGAAAGAAGAGTTTGACGAGCGTTCATGTGTGTTTCAGAGCCCATCTGGCATATATCGTCGCAATCGCGTACATCTCCCCAAGACCAGCGAAAATCCACCAGACGAGCTAGTCGCACGTCAACACGCGAAACACGGCCACACTATCAAAGACCAGGGTGAATCTACTACACTGACCACAACTAATGCGACACAGGCGTTGAAACAGCAGCCAGCGCCTACAGAAAAGAAAACAGCAACTGAGCGAACTGACAGAAACAAGGACATTGACATAAACAAAACAGTGAGAACTCGCTCAGGTTGAGCTGTGAGACCGCCTAAGTATTTCAATGTGACCCATTGATTTAGTTCTTATCAATTGTTATGTCTGTATGTGATTGCAAATATGATAAAACAAGTTAATGTAAATAAGATAATGCGAAGGAAAGGAAACGTTACTTTAGAAAAAGTTATTTTCTCACATGGACAGATATATGTCAAGTGAGCATACATTGTACATCTGTACGTTTTTCTCTTTTGGAAAAAGGGGGGATGTTATGATGCAGAATGTGTAATGTGCCTTTAATGATTTAATAAAGTCCACACATGCGCGGGGGATCCAGGTTTGCATAGGAGTTTTACTCACTGGAAAAGCTTGTTCTTAAACAGTCTAGATCTAGACCTTCCTGAGCAAAATATTTTAGCCTTTCTATCGCCTCATAATCTTTTTTAACATCAGTTTTCTGAATTTCAGAAAGAATAGCTGCAAGAGGCTATCCAGCCTCTACTTTTAACTGCAGCACATCTTGATAAATGTGTAGGAAGGAACTGCAGATGCTGGTTTAAACCAAAGATAGACACAAAAAGCTGGAGTAACTTAGCGGGTCAGGCAGCATCTCTGGAGAGACGGAATGGGCGACGTTTCAGGTCAAGACCCTTCTTCAGACGCAGTCTTGACATCACATCCTCTCTCCTCTCTTCACTCTGCAGCTGGTGGTAAAAGCTAAGCCCATGTAACTAACAGGTTGAGTATGATAAAGGTAACCATCGGGAATTGGGTAAGCCAGACTTGAGTGTGTTGAAGTGTGCATTCAATCTGGCAGATTAAATATACTATGAAAAATGAAAGCTCATCCATTTTGCTGCATAAAAAAGAGAAACAGCATTTTTCATATGGTAGCCAAGTTGGGAATAATGCATGTTCAACAGGACCTGTGGGTATTTGTGTCCTGTTAAGCCCCATAAGAATTTTATTTTTCAATATAATGTCCCATCATTTTTAACTTCTGAAAATACATAATTAGTCTGTCCAATCTCTCCTCATATTGCAAAAGTGTCTTCCCGGAGAAAACGCACGGGGAGAACGTACAAACTCCATACAGATAGCACCCATACTCAGGATCGAACCCGGGTCTCCGGTGCAGCAAGTGTTATAAGGCACCAACTCTACCGCAGTGCCACCGTACCACCCTTTACATGGCAAATATGTTTTTCGTTAAGTAGACCAAAACTATACACAATACTCCAGGTACATTCTTGCCAAAGCATTATACAATTGTGGTATGATCTTTTTACTGCTCAAATCCTCTTGCAATAAAACCAACATAACAGTTGTTCTTCTAACTGCTCGCTGAATGACAGAATGAGCTTAAAGGGCTGGACGGCTGCCTCCTCTTAACTCTCACCCCTTATTAAAAATGATTTAAATCTTCTAAGCTTGATTTTTATTGAAATGGAGATTATGCATGCCATGAAATGAACCTTGAGATTCATTTGTAGGAAAGAACTTCAGATGCTGGTTTAAATCGAAGGTAGACACAAAACGCTGTAGTAACTCAGCGGGACAGGTAGACTCTCGGGAGAGAAGGAATGAGGGTTGTTTCGGGTCAAGACTTCTTCAGTCTCGGGTGAAGAAGACGAGGCCCAGTCTGAAGAAGGGTCTCGACCCGGAACATCACCCATTCTTGCTCTCCAGAGATGCCGCCTGCCCCGATGAGTTACTCCACCATTTAATGGAATTAATTTTACAGCTGAAGTTGTTTCACCTTGAGAACAATTATATTTCTGCAAAGTACCCAAAGTACAAAGTATGTGAGATGGCACGGTAGCGCAGAGGTAGCGTTTCTGCCTTACAGCACCAGAGACCTGGTTCGATCCTGACTGCGGATGCTGTCTGTACGGAGTTTGTACGTTCTTCCCGTGACCGGGCGGTTTTCCTGGTGGACTCTTGTTTCCTCCCACACTCCAAAGACGTACAGGTTTGTAGGTTGATTGGCTTCGGTAAAAAGATTGTAAGTTGTCCCCAGTGTGTAGGATAGTGCTAGTACACAGGGATCGCTGGTTGGCATGGACTTGGTGGGCCAAAGGGCTTGTTTTTGCACTGTACCTTTAAACGGAACTAAACTAAACTAAACTAAACTACACGGTTTTTAGTTTAGTATACGACCAACAACCTTAATATTTAATTCAAATTTGTTTGTCAAGTTAACTCATTCCAATACCAACATGGTACGTACCATAAGGAAGATTGTACTGATGTTTCAAGAGTCAAGTCAAGAGAGTTTATTGTCATGTGTCCCAGATAGGACAATGACATTCTTGCTTGATGCAACACAACAGAATATTGTAGGCATAATACAGAACAGTTCAGTATGTCTATATACCATAGACCATATATATACACATAAATAAAAAGATAAAGTGCAATAGGCTGTTATAGTTCAGAGTTTGTTTGATGTCGTGTTTAATAGCCTGATGGTTATGGGGAAGTAGCTGTTCCTGAACCTGGATGTTCCAGATTTCAAGCTCCTGTACCTTCTTCCTGATGGCAAAAGAGAGATGAGCGTGTGGCCAGGATGGTGTGGGTCTTTGATGATGTTGGCAGGTTTTTTGAGGCAGCGACTATGATAGTTCCCTTCGATGGTAGGGAGGTCAGATTCGATGATGGCAGTGGTCATAACTTTCTGCATTCTTTTCCATTCCTGGACGTTCAAGTTGCTGAACCAGTCAACGATGCAACCGGTCAGAATGCTCTCTACTGTGCACCTGTAGAAGTTCGAGAGAGTCCTCCTTGACACACCGACTCTCCGTAATCTTCTCAGGAAGTAGAGAGGCTGATTTGCCTTCTTTATAATTGCATCAGTGTGTTGGGACCAGGAAAGATCTTCGGAAATATGCACGCCCTGGAATTTGAAGTTCTTGAACCTTTCCACCATTGTCCTGTTGATATAAACGGGATTGTGGGTCCCTATCCTAGCCCTTCCAAAGCCCACAATCAGTTCCTTGGTTTTGCTGGTGTTGAGAGCCAGGTTGTTGTGCTGGCACCATTTGTTCAATCGGTCGATCTCACTTCTATACTCTGACTCGTCCCCATCAGTGATACGTCCCACAACAGTGGTGTCGTCGGCGAACTTATTGATAGAGTTCGCACTATGTCCGGCTACGCAGTCATGAGTATAGAGTAGGGGGCTGAGCACGCAGCCTTGAGGTGCTCCCGTGCTGATTGTTATCGAGGATGACACATTTCCACCAATACGGACAGACTGTGGTCTGTGGGTGAGGAAGTCGAGGATCCAATTGCAGAGGGATGCACAGAGACCCATTTTTGTGAGTTTGGTAACCAGCTTGGAGGGGATGATGGTTAAACTCCGAGCTGTAGTCAATGAATAACAGCCTGACGTATGAGTTTTTGTTGTCCAAGTGGTCCAGAGCAGAATGGAGAGCCAGTGAGATCGCATCCACCGTTGATCTGTTGTGGTGGTAAGCGAACTGCAGTGGGTCGAGGTTCTTGTCGAGGTAGGAATTGATACGCGCCATAATCAACCTCTCAAAGCACTTCATCACCACAGACGTTAGTGCCACTGGTCAATTGTCATTGAGGCACGTCACCTTGCTCTTCTTGGGCACCGGTATTATTGATGCTCTTTTAAAGCAGGTGGGAACCTCAAACCTCAGAAGTGAGAGGTTGAAAATGTCCGTAAAAACTCCAGCCAGCTGGTCCGCACAGGTTTTTAGAACACGACCGGGTATTCCATCAGGTCCAGGCGCTTTCCGAGGGTTCACCCCCCTGAAGGATCTTCTGTTGTCGGCCTCTGTGACTGAAATATCCTCCTGTGAAAAATTACGTTGCATCCAGATGTCTGCAGAAGATTGGGGAGAAAACAAATTAGTAGGTGATGCAGATAATCCAATATGTGTAATCAGTACATATTATCCATGTTATTTTTAACTGAACAAATCTGGGAGATTTTTTAGTCTCACATGCAAGACACACTGAAACGTAAAATTGAATTTATGATTAGTGGAAAAATGATTAAATTTTCCTCTCCTCTTTTCCAATGTTTTACCAATATAAAATACTGAAAATGTGATCTTTGGTAACATCTAAATACTTCTTTCCCTGCCCATTATCTTTAACTTACTTCCTAGTCACTCCCACAGGCAGAACCAGACTAATGAAAAAATGGTAGAAGCAGACTAAGCAGAAAAGCAACTTCATGATACTTGCTTCTGACATAAGATTGAGAGCCTGTCCCTTTTCATCATGTATGCCACCTCTTCTACCTCTTCAATATTGGCCATTTCACTCAACTCCACTATCTGCTATTAACGTCCAATCCTGACTTCTGTTATTTCCAACCTAATTTAGATCAGTGTCATTCATTATCCAAACTTCTCTCAGACTGAATTCATTCAACAACAAACAACAATGCACATGTTGAGACTTTTATCATAATCCCAATCATGATTATGAAGACTGAAGAAGGGTCTCGACCCGAAACATCACCCATTCCCTCTCTCCAGAGATGCTTCCTGTCCCGCTGAGTTACTGCAGGATTTTGTGTCTACCTATGATGATGTTCTGACCTCCATCAAGTCCCTTTTACCTTATCTCACTGTCATAGGGCCATAGTCATACAGCATGGAAACGGGCCCTGCAGCCCTATTCATTCATGTCAACTAAGATGCCCCATCTAAGCTGATCCGTTTCTCTCCATTTGGCCCAATTCCATTTAATCCTTTCCTATCCATTTACTTGCCCAATAGTTTTTTTTTTAATGCTGTTATAGTACCAGCCTCAACTACTACCTTTGGCAGCTCATTCCACATACCCACCAACCTCTGAGTGAAAAAGATGTCCCTCAGGCTCCTATTAAATCTTTCACATCTCTCCAGGTCCTCTGGTTCTTGATTCCCTTTCCCTTTAACTTCCCAAATTGCAATACCTCTCATTTACCTCCACCAGTCATTCCTCTGCCATTTGCCCAACTGATCAAGATCTCATTGTAAATTTTGATAACTATATTCACTATCCACTTTAATCTCAACTACAAACTTACTAATCATGCCTTCTGCATTCTCATCCAAATCATTGATGTAAACCACAAACAGCAATGGGCTCAACACCCACCCTTGGGGCACGGGCCTCCAGTATGATAAGATATCTGCCAATCACCCTCTGCTTCCTTCCATGAAGCCAATTCTGTATCCAGTAAGCTACTTCTCCCCGGATTTCATGCAATCTAACATTCCCGAGCAGCGTGCCATGCGGAATCTTAACAAAGACCTTGCTAAAGTCAATATAGACATCATCTATGGCATTGCCCTTGTTATCCTTCTTCTTCATTGGTTACTTCATGTGGTTACTTCTTCAAAAATTTCAGTAAAATTGGTAAGACACAATCTCCCATGTACTAAACAATGCTGACTATCCCTAATCAGCCCCTGTCTATCTAAATGCATGTCAATCTTACCCTTCAGAATCCTCTTCAGTAATTACTACAAATGTTAGGCTTGCTGGTCTATAGTTCCCAGGCTGTTCCTTACAGCCCATCTTAAATAGAGGCACAGCATTAGCTGCCCTCCTGTCATCCTGCACTTCACCCATGTCTAATGATGATTCATATATCTCAGCCGGGGCTTCTGCTATTTCTTCTCTAGTTTCCCAGAGTGTCCTTGGATATATCTGATTAGGCATGGGAGATTTACCTACCTTAATACGCCCTAGGACGTCCAAAATCTCCTCGGCCATAATACAAACTGTCCTCAAGACATCTCCATTAACTGTCTCAAGCTCCCTTTATGTGTTCGTTAACTTCCAGAGACCCAATGTCTAGGGCCAAGCTTATAGCTGACTACATTGTATGCAATAGAGAAAAAAATCTTTCCGTTACATTTAACATTATTTTAAGTCTCATTACTTTGAGTATTTGTTCATGCAATAAACTCCATGGTAATATGCAAACAATGTAGTCAACTTAAAATAACATTCTTCCAAGCCAATGAAAAGGTCAAATCTACTGGGAAATGTCCAGGGACAGTTAGATTGCGTATCGCAGAGTGTACAGGAAGGGATGAGCCAGAGTACACATAGTTTCACAAGCTGCAAAATTATTTAAAAAAAGCTTGCACAGTGCTGGATTTTGAAAAATTTACTTTAAAATGTTCCTCATCAAAAATCCACTTCGAACATTTAAAAAAAATCATGCAATCACATTTTGTAAAAAATAAATTAGAGGACTCAACTAATTGAATATACATCTGCTCATTGAATTACAAAGGCCATGAAGATTTTAATTTTGCATCTATCAAAAATCAGCAAGCTATATAGATTTTCTTACCATACTGGGTTACAAAACACTAATTACAGAGGCGTATGTCAAATATTTGAAAGAGTGTCTTTTGCATTCCATTCATATTTAAAAGTGAAAATGTTTTGCAGGGAATGTAAGATTCTGAGAAGGCATGACTGGGAGTTGGTGAGAACCTCTTCTCCATGGCTGAGAGTGCACGTGTGTAGAGAGTGCACGTCAACTAAAAATAGGGAATAGCTGTCGAGGACTGATTTCTCCCCACAAATATTTGGAACTCTATTTGTGCTTAAGGTGATGAGTTGTTGAGAATATTGAAATCCGAGGTCAGTGGATTTTTGGATTGCTAAAGGAATTAAAATATCTGGTGGGAAAATGGACTTGAGGTCAAAGATCAGGGAGAGCAGGCTTAAGGGATCTGTTCCAATTTCTTATATTCCATGAAACATCATCCTTGAACATGTGTGTTAAAGGGTCTGATTGGTATGTTGGCATTCTAGCATCCTGCATGCTGGTTCAAAGAACGATGCTAAAATTGTACCAGTGTAGTCAACTGTGTAACAATAGTTTTATATAATTAGTAAGAAATGACTCACTTTGTTTTGAACTTCTTAATGTACTTTTGATGAAGCAAATGAAGTAATTCACTGGAATAGAGGGAACGGGGATAAACTTGGCAATACACATTAAGATTAATGTAAAGATTGTAGCAGTAGAGGCCATATTCCTAAATCATGTAATTGGATCAGTCATTTGAAGAAGATGAAGATGCCCATTAACTGGATACAAGAAATAATGAGAAAAGAGATATTTATGGCTATGTATATTCTATTTGAAATGCAAAAATAAAACTTGCAGATGCCCGAATTCTGAAATAAAGGAAAACGCTGGAAATACTGAGCAGGTCAGGAAGAATCTGTGGAGAGAGAAATGATTAACAATTCAGGTCAGTGATATTTTGTCAGAATTAAGAAAAGTTAGATTTGAAGCATCTCACTGCCTGCCTCACCACTGTGCATGTTCAATAGCATGAATCTTGCATGAATCAATAGCATTTGCTCTTCTGTCTGCAAACAATATGTACTATTAACCAAACGTATTTTTCTAATTCAACATATATATCCTTTATCATCCAAACACCTATGTGATGTGAAAATGAACCATTATAATAGGATCCTATTCCATCAGAGAGAGATATTGGAAAATAGTCAAAGTAATTTTTTCAAACTTATCCTTTGTCATTTTTCCTCAAGACCTAGTTTCTCTTTTCATCTGTCTTTTCCTCTCTTTACTTAGTTTGATATGAATTCACTCGCTCTTGTTCATGTTATGTTCCAAATCCTAACATTGATAATTGCCCAATGAACAGCTCACAATTCCAGCAACTCGCCCTGTAAATGCAAAATAAAATTTCCATCTGTTATTGTTTAGAAGTACCGATATAGAAAAGATGTTTTATATTGCTTTAGGCTTTAAACCACGTGCTTCCAGTGTATTTAAATTTTATTCCATGTCCCCATTGCTGTCAATGCTCATAATATTATTCTTCCACTGTTCACTTATCTTTGCTACTAGCAATTATGAAGCATCAGAACACTTGAATGATTTAACTAGCTTCACATACGGTTCAAGTAAATGGCTGTTCTTGGGTAGGCATGACCGATTTTGAGAAATCAACAAATATTCCTTAAAAATTATTTTATTTGGTGAAGAAGATGTGTTTGGATTTATAAAGTGGGCTACGGATGGGTTATTTGGATGAAGCTCCTGATGGATCCAATAGTACAAGCTGTCCCAATATACTCAGATTTTTAGTTTAATTATTGGAAGGCAACTTTTTGAGCATGACAGAGCAGGTTTATGTGTGGCCCTTGTCAGAACTAAATTAGGTAATATTGATTTTTTAAAAAGACTCAAAGTGTTGGAGTAACTCAGTGGTTCAGGCAGCATTTCTGGAGAACATGGATAAGTGACGTTTCAGGTTGAGACTTGGTGTCCATTGTTTTGTAAACCAGCACCTGCAGTTCCTTGTTCCAATAAATTAATTTCCCCATCCAATCATCTCATTTTACAAAGGCATTAATTCCTCTCCAGACCTAATTCAAAGGACCATTCTTTCCAGTCCATTTTGCAATGTATACCTTCTTTCTATCCAGTCTGCACTGGTATTCTAATCCTCTCAATTCCAGCCTGGTATTCTTCTGCCTCTGTAACCTATTTCATCTGTCACTTTATTGCCACTAACCCTCTTCAAGTCAATTGTCCTCTCTCTTGTACCCCTAAAGCACTCTCCTTTTACCATGTCCCAACTCCCAACTCTGCTTTAGGTAGGTGGATGTAGGTAGCAATATAAATATCATGAAAGGGAATAGGGAAGGAGCCACTTTTTTGCTACTCACGTGCGACCCCTGAAATAATTTGCTGCCAATTGACATTTGTGAACATTGAATATCTATTTTTCACATTATTTTTTATGAAGAAATAATTTTTGATTGCTAACTGTTTCCCCCCTTGGTTTCTCAAATTACAGTTCTTTTCCATCTCTTCTGCTCTTTTACTGCCTGCACTCTTTCACTGCCATCCACTGATACTTTCCTGCTGAACTTTGTGGACAGTTCTACAAAAGACCATTGGCATTTTTGTATGTAAATGCCTCTAAATGTGGAGTTTGAGGCAAACACAAGTTGCTGGCTGCATTTTTCAGCTGTGTCCAGTGTTGCCCTTCTTGTAGAGTCCAGTGACAGAGCACAAGTTCAGGGCAATACCCAGCAATTATTAAGCTGGGGGTCCTGTCTCTGAAACAGTGACTCGATTTATTTCAATGGCAGCTAATGGTTGTGAGGTAATGGTGGCAAGGTAATGGTGGCAACGTAAATACTTTTTCTGTAACTTGGATGTAGTTACATGTCTTTGATTTTGTTTGTAGTGAACTTCTTTTTGCACTTTTCAGATTCCGTTTAATTCTGTTTGACGGTATTTACATCTGGAAAGCCCCCCAATCGTACATTGTCTTCGCAATGGGGATTGGGCTAGAACCTGGCAGAAAATTTACATTAGGGGATTTGCAAAAGTTTCCCTTAATATTACATGTTATTGTCTTGGAGATGTAATCACCATTTCCTTTACATCATTCAGTCAGTTTTCTTGAATTTCCTGGGACACCTATTCTATCAATATTTTAAAAGAAAATGGTTCAACAATTTCTCAATGAATCTTCGAGTTGATTTGCTTGATGGCGCTTCCTTTCTCTGCTTTATTTTGCACAATTCTGCTCTGCATTGTTTTCGTATCTAACCTCCACTTAATATGAACAGGGCCTTAGCTTAACTCACACCCATATACTATGAGAACCAGCTCAATTCCTTATGCACACTGATCAATTGATAGGACATGTGCAAATGTAGAGGATGTTATCTTTAGCTCTGTTAAATGGAATGGTTTATGACAAATTAACAGAACAAATGTTTTGCTTTATCCTTGAAAATCAGATATATTCCTTTTAATAAAATGGGAATTAAGTGAAAAACAATTCAATTACTTTATTGTGAAAACTGTAATTTTTTGTCAATCACTGTATTGCTATTAACCATTATGGACAAAGCTGCAGTGAACATAATGAAACTTCTGAATACATGTTTTTAAAGACTGCGAAGGTTGTTCCTGACTGTGCTGTCTTATTGGAATATTCTAGAAGAGCTCTAATCCAACTGAATTAAGTTTTTAAGCAGAAGCAGCAAAGTTATATTAGTACACTGATGTCCTTTGGTGATTTATGATACAGGAACATGTTTGAGTGCTTCTGCAGATGGACATTATAAAACATTTTCATTACTCACCATATGTCCTTGCAGGCATTCAAGATGGAATATTTTATTTCCAAGAGCATCTGGTTTTCATTTGTATCTGGTAATTGGGAGATCTTTAGTGCGATTCTTGCTAATAAGGCACTTGATTTAATTCTTATTTACTTTATGGATTTGAACCATGAATTGGTGGCGAAAGCTGCAGGTGGTGATTTTTTTCTGAAATAGCTCAAAATTTATGTGGGTCAGTGATTACTGTTGAGAGGTCACCATCTTTATATTTGATCTAGAAAGCAATGAAGTGCAGCCTTGCAGTTATAAAAACAGCTAATCAGTGCTCATCAGAATGTTGTAAACACTGAAGGAAAATAAATGTAGATGTATGTTCAAAGTTCCCCTTTTGTTTTTTACCTATAACAGGAAACAAAAAGATTATAGTTACCTAAATGAATACTTTACAAAAATAATGCAGGTGAAATAATGAGAACTTCAATGAATCCTCATTCTTTTCTCACTATGTTTAAATCTATTTAAATCTCACGACTTTTTATTAAACATGGTGATCATTGATAGTCTTACATGATACTTTATTCAATTAGAAAATTGTTTCCAAACGTTTAAATTGTCACCAACAAACCAAAAATGATGCCAACAGCACTGTTTGACTCGAGCTGGAAGTGTTGATTTTTGAGATATGATTTAAAGTATTTTGTTTCTCACACAACAAAATTAGAAGGTCACTCTATGATCATATTTAGTTAATGAAATTTAGTCAGTATTTCAGTTTTGGCAAGTGATGGTCTTCTCTCCAATAATTTGATGTTCTTTTTCCATCTGGATTCTCAGAAAAATGAATTGGAATCATTTTTGAAAGATCAGGGAATTTAATGCTATGTGGATCTGGCAGAATTGAAACCTGGAAGAGATCGGCCATGATCCTGTTGAGAAGTAGAGCAGGCTCAAGGGCTCAGGTAGCCGACTCATGCTCCCATTTACTTGTGTTTTTGTGTGATGTTTATACTCTAAACCATAAATGTTTCAACAGGAAGAAATGTTGTTACTGATCTGCGCTGAATGAGGTTGGCTGATGAGGAAGTCAAGGACCCAGTTGTCTTGGAGCTTTGTGGTGAGTTTGGAAGGGACGATAGTGTTGAATGCCGAGCTGAAGTTGATGAACAGCAGCCTGACATGTCTGTAGAAAGGAACTGCAGATTTTTAGTTTTGAGATACAGCATGGAAACAGGCCCTTCGGTCCACCAGGTTCACACTGACCAGCGATCCCCGCAGATTAACACAAGCCTACACACACTTAGGACAATTCAGGACTGAGATAAGGAAAAACCTTTACACCCAGAGAGTTGTGAATCTGTGGAATTCTCTGCCACAGAAGGAAGTGGAGGCCAATTCACTGGATGTACTCAAGAGAGAGATATTCAAGAGAAGAAAGCAGGAACGGGGTACTGATTTTGGATGATCAGCCGTGATCATATTGAATGGCGGTGAAGGGCCCAATGTCCTATTTTTTATAGTTCTATAAATGATATAATATGGTTGCCCATATTATATCGTTTACAGAAACATAGAAAACAGGTGCAGTAATAGGCCATTGGGCCCTTCGAGCCAGCACCACCATTCAATATGATCACCTGTCCCAAGAACCAAGCTACATTGAATTTTATAATAATTCATCCACCCATCCCTTGACTTGCCTAGACTCCCAAAAATAATAACATGTTGACAGGCAATGAGACATTCAGGCTGATTGAGTGCCTGCTATTTACAAAATTGTATTAATCAACTATTGAATAGGGCATGCTTCATGAAAGAGGAGAATAATTTTAAATGTGAAAAGTGTTTCCAATTCAGATGAGATTATTGCCACCTATCATGACCTTGGCTAAAAAAATTAAAAAATATTTATAAATATAACTAGTAAAAAAGTTCAATATTCAGAGCCTGCATCAAAGATATCCTGTTGCAGGAGATACTGAATCTTTTCATCTTTTTATCTTTTCATATTCATTCCATTATCACAACAGTTGCCCAAGTTGTATGAAATATGTTAGTGAAACACATTAATAATTTCGTCTAATTTGCTATAAAAAATCTGGCGAAATCTATGAAAATGTCAATGTAATTTTCTTCACAAATTTGCTGGTTCTTTCTTGGTGTTTCTCAAAAGAATCAAGGGTCAAGAATGTTGAACTACATTATGTACCAACAATGGAACAATGACATTCTTATTTGCAGGAGCAATACAGGACGTTAAATGCAATGCACATGAATAATACACCAAACAAATAAATAAACAGATTAATTAATTGATTGATTAATCACTCGACCAATCAATCAATCAATTAATTAATTAATAACCACAATACTAGTGCAAAACCCCAAAGTTCTTAGTGCAACCTAAGATGGTTCATAGTTGATGTTACTTTTGTGTAATGTTGAAGAGCCTGATGATTGTGGGGAAAAGCTGTTCTTGAACCTGGATGTCATGGTTTTCAGGCTCTTGCCTTCCAAATGGTAGGAATGAAATGAGAGCATTGCCAAGATGACGTGGGTTCCCGATGACACTAACCTGCCATTTTGAGGCAGCACCTCCTCCAGATCTCTTCAATAGTGGAAAGGTCAGTACTATCACTCTCTGTAATCAACTTCATTCCTTGGCATTTGTGCTACCAAACCAGGCTATGATACAACCAGTCAGTATGCTCTCAACTTGTACAAGTTCAGCAGTGTATTCATTGACATATCAAATCTCTTCAATCATCTGTGGAAGTAGGCAATGATTCTTTGTTCCCTTTGGCATTTAGGATAAGGAAATATAACTCTTTTTAATGAATGTTGCTTCTAATAATAGTACAATGTACACTAAAAATTAGCTACTCTCTGTGTGAAAAGGCACTAATTGGAAGTACAGCTCTTCCTTGACGTTTCAACACTGCAAAGTACTGCACCAGATACAGTTAATATATATGTGTATAACATTTCTTGAATGTTTTTTTTGTGTGGAATTAGCATGTGTAACGATACTGGAAGAGGGCCATGAAGACTTTGCGCATTCAAAGAAGACGATTATCATGCAGTTCCCTTGTTTCACCAGAAAGTATGGGAGAGGGGTCCTTGAAGCTATCCCTTCTTCATCCAATTTGCCCCAGCACTTATTTGCTTCAGGTTCCAGTTTCAGTCAAATCCTCTGATAAGCCACTTGTTTGGTTTGAGGTCTTAAACAAACTCCTTTGAGAATGCTATTGTTTGAGTTTGAATTTAGTTTATTGTCACGTGTACCGAGGTACAGTGAAAAGCTGTTCTTCTGGTTCTTCTCCTACTGCAACGCTATCCTGACCAGGATTCTCTGCATTTGTGCTGGCTGGCTTATTATTGATGGGAAAGTTTGCACTGTGAATGCATAGTTATCCAAACCAGGAAAGTGAATGCAAGTGTGTGGAGGTGAGTGTATAGAAGATGGAACCCTGCTGCAGAGAATAGAATTCCCCCTCCACCCCAAAAACCTTACATTTCTACTTTTTATTAAACTCATTGCCTTGGGGATATTCTGCAAATTAATGACTCATTCCCAAGTGCTGGCCCATTGCCATCATGGCATCAATGACTTGTGTGAAGCACTCCACAACACAACTGACTGGCTACTACAACAAACACCAGAACAGGCATCTCGTAAGTTTGACAAAGGGTAAGTAGAAGACATTGTGGATCGAAGGGAAAAGACAAATCATGGGAGCAGGGAGGTTTTGTGGCAATTGTTTGTTTTAATGCAGCGCTGTGTTCAGCATGGAGCATACTCACAGCCATCTGCAGCAAAGTCCCCAAAGTGATCAAGGGTTAAATGTAGCACAGCATTCCCCCACAACAGCTGTGACTGCCGTCATCAAGATCTTTGACATGTACTTATACCAATTTGTCTCTGTCAGATTGAAAATAATTATGGATGTTTTGGAAAGTGCAAAGGCAATGGATTTTACCCACATTACTGACCCAATGGTCAATTCTCACCTACACCACCATGCCCCAGCTGCGATGTCCAAAGCCAGTCATGGAGATCCAATAAGGTGGCTTCCTCTCAAAGTGGCTACACATTCACACTTGCCACTCAGGTCCAATCAAGGTTTGAATGAGTGCTGAGAATGGGCATGTGCTGGCAGCATTCCACACATGGCTTCAGCTGTTGCAGTAACATATGGAGTCCCTGCTCCCAGAGGATCATCATGACATGAGATTCCCAGGGGCCTCACAACACTTAATGCTATCACAGTTGCTCCTTCCACTCAGAAAGTACTTCCTCAACTTGAGACTATGAAGTAAACCTACCGTATTTCCCAGTGACCAAGGGGAAGAATAGATGCAAATAAATCTTAACGTTTAATTTTCCATTTTTGTGCTGTAATGCCATAGGAGAATAGTGTGGGGGGTTTGTTTGGTGGAAGACTCAGAAGTTATAACAGTGAATAGTAGACGGCCCACCACGTCAACATGAGAAAAGGAAATGTTTGATTTTTGAAATATTTTCAACATGATAACTGGCATTTAGAGGAAAGAGGGCAGGCTGGTTTAAGTGGCTTCCTATTATTTCAAGCCAATCACTTTGCCTGGATGTTGTTCATTTCCTCCTCTCTATCTTCTAATTCCCTGGTAATTTTGCTTTGTAAATGTTGTGACACTGAGACAGTAATAAGTTTGGAGACTGCCAATTGGCACCCAACAATTGCAGAATATTGATTCTTAGTGCTGTATGCCTCTCAGCCTCCTGGGTAGCAATGGCATGGACAAATCTCGCTGTGCTCTTCTTGGAAAACCAGGTGTGCAGTGAATTAGCAATTTTACAACTTCCATTAGCTGCAGGGGAATTTATATGGCCTGAGAAGCTTTTGAAGAATCAGGTGCCTAGCAGAAGTTTGCTACACACGGTGAACCAAATTTCATGGAAAATATTGGCATTTTCCCACACATTTGCTGTCATTTTCTCTCGGATGATTTCAGGGCAAGAGCAAAATCCTAAAGTTGTGATGGGCAGTTTGTCATTATGTTTCTCACTGTGAGTGGAGTGCAGCAAGTGAGCCTGAATTTTTAGTAATTCCCCAACACCTATGGTGAGGAATCCACACAAATATCCAAGCCAGGTTGGAACTAGTCCAGGGTGTGGTTGACCATTAATTTCATTGGTGGGAACAGCTGTGAAAGTCCAATGTTAAATGTTAGTTAATTTAAGAGGTTTTGTTTAAGTGTTTGGATATTTCTGCATGTTTTTGATTATTGTTCTCAAAAGCTTCATAGTCTTTAATTGGTTTTGATAGGTTTGACTTTTTAAATTGTCTGTGACGTTCAGACAGTTTCACTGCTTTGATTATTCCTGCTATGCCTGTGCAGTGATTAGTGGTAGCTATTTCTCTTTTCACCAATATTTCAGGGTGGCAATGTGGGGACGTGCAATTTTGTTTCTCGTGACCCACACTCATCACCAACATGTATCCCATTAATGCAAAATAATGTTCACTGATGGAAACTTTGAGGGAATGCCACATACGAATGTTGTCATACTGCCTGTTACCAAAGATACATAACTCAACAAATGAAACGAATGCAAAATGGAAATCAAATAAATCATTCATATATTAGAAACACATGCAAGTTAAGGATTTCCTTTTACATTTTTAACCTATTTTGCTTTAGAGAACAGGTAACTTTTAACAATTTGCAGCCTTGCAACAGTTTATTGACATTGTTAATGTGTTACCTAACTGACTCTTTTTCAGGCAAGTACATTAAAATGTGCAACCTAAGGGGGCTTAGTTGGTTTATGATGAATTTAACGACTCCATATCTAGCCAAACTGTTCCAATAAATTTACAACACTTTATCTGCAGTAAATGCTGGCCTTGCTGGTGAAACCACATCTCAAACATTGAAGAACTAATTGGATTAAATGTTTAAGAAGGAACTGCAGATGCTGAAAAATCAAAGGTAGACAAAAATGGCCATTAAATGGCCATTTTGAAAGGTTAGGAATAGGCCACTGTTTCACTCATTTGAAAATAAGACCTGAATTATATAGCTATTCGCTTAATTGAAATTGAAATCTCAAAGCATGATCTATTCCCTTTTCTACAAGTTTACCATGAAGAACATACCAATTGGTTCAGAAATTTGAATGCTCAAGAAAGAAAAAGGGTGCAGAAAGTGGTGGACGTTGCCTGGTCCATCATTGGTAATGAGTGACCATGGGTACATCGAAAAGATCTAATGGAAGCAAGAAGGCAGATAAAGTCATCAAAGATCCACGCAACTGTGGCCATGCTGTCTTCTCACTGCTACCATCAGGAGGAAGGTACAGGAGCATGAGAAACTTTACCCCCAGGATCAAGAAAAGGCTTTTTCACATTATCCATCAGGTTTTTGAACCACCTTGCAGAATGGTAACCACAACCCTACCTCAGTATTATATTACTATGGACTTTGGTCTACTATGGTTGATCCACAGCTGGACTGGAATCAAAGATAGACACAAAATGCTGGAGTAACTCAGCGGGACAGGCAGCATCTCTGGACAGAAAGAATGGGTCGAGATCCTTCTTCAGACTGGAATCATTTGCTTTTCAGTATAAGGCAGAGTTGACGTGCTACACCTGCAACATAAATGTTCAGCATGGGGAAATATACAGTTTTTGCAAAACCCCGTAAACTCTTCCCACTGTAGCAAGGGTACTGAATATGGAGCTTCCGTTACTTTCATGGCACAACAGAGGACAACAATATACAAGTTGCTGCAGATATCTCCAACTCCAACTTGGATGGTTCTTGACAACTAGCCAGTGATTGCTATTATCATCTTCACAGCCACGAGTGATGTAGTTCTTGGCCCATTGTGTATCTGGGAGCAGATTTCACTGAGGATATCCTTTGAAGTGCATGTCTTTCATGTTATTTCCTGGTGAGGCTCAGATAGGAAAATTACTTCCTGCCTGAGGGAATGATTTTGTCCCTACTGAAATTCTCTTCACTTCCCTCTTTCAGCAGTTGTCAATGCTCCACGTGTCTTCTGCATGTATAGGCATGGCATTTTGTATTTCAAGTTAAAAAAATTACAACATGCATGAAACTTTCAATATAAGAAAAAATCATGCAGAACTTATGATTTTACTGCCAGGAGATATCGGCAGTATGAAACAAGTAACGTAACACTTGCATTATTACTGGAACGGCTAAAACAAAGAATTCAGAAAAAAACAGGCAGAGGTGGGTGATGCATTTGAACAGCTTTACGGAATGTCCTTCCCACTGAAGATACAAGCTCAGTTGCACAAGAATAAGCTGCAAAATGGTAGTGCTGGCATCAAATCAGCATTACATGGTGATGGAAATCATGATCTGTCTGTCGTGCATACTTCAGGTGGTGTTCACTGACATGTAGGCATGCAAAGAAAAGTAGCAGGCTATCCAACGCACAGATACATAAGACCCATGGATGCCAATGTTGAGCTCCATAGGCACTGATAAGACACCCAAAAGGCAATGGAATTCATGAACAGTTCAACAAATTCCAATTTTCACCAGTGATTTACATTCCATCACTTATAAAGCAAAACCACTTCACAAATTCTGTAATGCTCACCACTGTTTTCATTAAGTATTCTCCAAATATTGCTGAATTGTGGAACATTTGGTGGCTTTAAGAAATACTATAATGAGAAATGCACATATCTCATGCAGAGCGAGGTTCCTAAATATCCTCCATGATACTAAAGCCATAGTTCACACTGTACATAGTTCAAATTTGCTGCAAGTTGTTTCATGACATTAGGTAGGGTTTCCAATTTGAAACAGTAACACTATACTTATGCAGCTGTTATGAAGACTATTAAACAATTTGTTTTTGTTTAAACTGGATATCCGGTTACAGAAAAATACAGAAAACATCTGGAAAAAAGAATACAAGGCTAGGTTTTCCTGAAAAAATATTCTAATATAATAGAATAGTGTATGCTGATACAAAATATTTAGCAAATACATGTCAGGATTTCATAGTTTTCTGTATGGAATCTTCTCAATGTGGAAAATGCCTGCTATTAATATAACATGTAATAATAATTTTGATTTTGACGTTACAAATATTAGGAAATTATTGTGGCATTTTCCAACAGATGGTTTTATTACAAGGTTATTAAATATGTATGTCTAATCCCCTCGGCGTTCTTAATGAACTGTTAAAATGCATTGAGTACAATATTTTCCCACATGATTCTTTGAGCTGTGGATTGTTTTGAGAAGGGAGCTATGGTGTTGCATGCTTTTGAAAGTGCTTAAAGCTAAGGTTTGCAGAAATTAAGGAAGTACTATATATATAAGAAGTAATAACATGTAGTGATGCTAATAATTGACACTAGTTTTAGAATCAATGTTAAATGTTCCAAGGGTGACACTTCAGTTCAAGACCTGCAGCAACTCATTTGTTCTTTATTATTTAATATTTGCAAGGTTGAACTATAATTATTTTGTCCAAAAGAGAGTTGTATGTATGTAAATAGTTCAGTTGAGTTTAGAGATACAGCAAGGAAGCGGGCTCTTTGACCCGTTGAGTCCACATTGACCATCGATCCACCATTAACACTAGTTCTATATTATCCCACTTTTTCATCCTTTCCCTACACACTCCGAATGTGGGAGGAAACCGGAGCACGTGCAGGAAACCCACATTGTCACAGGGAGAATGTGCAAACTCCATACAGACAGCACCCAAGGTCAGGATTGGACGTGGGTATGTGGCACTGTAAGGCAGTAGCTTTAACAGCTGTGCTGCTGCTGCTGTCCTAGTTAAGCTAGTTAGAATGCACTCCTCGCACTAGTTAGAGTTTTTAATGATTAAAAGATTGGGTGAGACCATTTGTACTGCTTAACTATTTGAACTGAGGTTGAATCAGATTACAAAGGACCCAGCGGGGTCAAATGGACCATCTGAACAGCTCGTAAGATTGGTATGAAAGTGCACTGAATGTACAGCACACAAAAAAGAACACAATTTGAGAGTCGTTACTTTGGATTTACTCAGTGGGATTTCTAACTGGAAAATCAGTGTGAATAACATTGAAATTGCACTGCGGGAGCAAAGCCAAGAAACGTGTGGCATGTTTTTCATTTTGCTTGATCTACAATCAATAAGCCTGCAGTTACATTGTACTACTGTTCAAAGGCCAATAAGTGTAGAATATATTTCATAACTGGTGAGATCCATGTTATATTTGGGACTGAGCTTGGCAGCAAATTCTCATCCTGGTGCCAATGGCGCTCCATGCATGTGTGATTATATGCAGTAGAGAGGTCTGCTCTGAGTGGTAAATCCTGAACATTGATAATGCAGATTGATGCAAACACTGAGTTACTCCAGCTTTTTATGTCGAACTTCAGTTTAAACCAGCATCTGCAGTCCCTTCCAACACACTGTCACATATAAAGTTTATGAAGCTTTGCTTCAGTTTATGAACTGCCACAGTTTGTAAAATGTCTTTTGAGTCTAAAATCTCCTGAGTACTTAAGGTACATTAATGTTAAGGACAAGCATTTGTTTCAAATCACCGTGAAATAGGATTTGAAGCAGCATTTTAAGAAATCTGCAGTTAGAAAATTACATCTTCATGTTTATTTTTTCTAATGTTTTCTAAATTTTCATAATGTAAAGCTAAATTTGCATGATTAAAAGAAAATTAATAAATCAGGTTAAAAACCATTATAAGATTCAAACCGGCTCATTGATTCTACATAATTTTCGATTATTTAAATGAAACTGCACTAAGTATCTCCAAGATGTAGAAAAAAGGAACAGCAGATGCTGGTTTACAAAAGAGGACATAAAGTGCTGTCGTAGCTCAGCAGGTCACGCAGCATCTCAGGAGAACATGGACAGGCACCATTTCAGATCGAGATTCTTCATCAGACTGGATCTGACTCTGAAGAAGGATCCTGACCAAAAACATTGCCTATCCATGTTCTCCAGAGATAGACAATAGGTGTAGGAGTAGACTATTCGGCCCTTTGAGCCTGCACCGCTATTCAATGTGATCATGGCTGATCATCCACAATCAGTACCCTGTTCCGGCCTTCTCCCCATATCCCCTGACTCCGCTATCCGTAAGAGCCCTATCTAGCTCTCTCTTGAAAGTATCCAGAGAACCGGCCTCCACCGCCCTCTAAGGCAGAGAATTCCACAGGCTCACATTTCTCTGTGTGAAAAAGTGTTTCCTCATCTCCATTCTAAATGGCTTACCCCTTATTCTTAAACAGTGACCCCAGTGACTGGTTCTGGACTCCCCCAACATCGGGAACATGTTTCCTGCCTCTAGCATGTCCAAACACTTAATAATCTTATATGTTTCAATAAGATCCCCTCTCATCCTTCTAAATTCAAAAATAAACAAGCCCAGCCGCTCCTTCTCTCAGCATATGATAGTCCCGCCATCCCGGGAATTAACGCTACACCCCTCAATAGCATGTATGTCCTTCCTCAAACTCGGAGACCAAAACTGCACACGATATTCCAGGTGTGGTCTCACTAGGACACTGTACAACTGCAGAAGGAACTCTTTGCTCCTATACTCCTCTTGTTATTAAGACAACACGCCATTCACTTTCTTCACTGCCTGCTGTACCTGCATGCTTTCTTTAATTGACTGATGAACAAGGACCCCCCAGATCCCGTTGTACTTCCCCTTTTCCCAACTGGATACCATTTAGATAATAATCTGCTTTCCTGTTTTGCTACCAAAGTGGATAACCTCACATTGATCCACATTAAACTGCATCTGCCATGCATCTGCCCACTCACGCAACCTGTCCAACACTCTGCATTCTCATAGCACCCTCCTCACAGTTCACACTGCTACCCAGCTTAGTGTCATCTGCAAATTTGCTGATCAGGCAGATGCTGCCTGACCCACTGAGTTACCAGCACTTCTTCGCTAAGCTTCAATTAGGTAATTTGAGGAGTAACATAAATTAACAGTACACATTTTTTGATAAAACCGCTTAATCGTTACATTTTATATGTAGCATTTTTAGAGATGGTTAGTGGACAATGGACAATTCAAATTGATAAATGTTCAAAATAAATTGCAATCTGTGGAAGAGTTACCACAACAGCTGTGCACCATAGCAAACTAAGGATTCAATAAGCCATAGAATATAATAATTCATTAATCACACATAGATTTCAAGGTTTCTTTAAAACACTTTACAATAGCAATCTATGTTGAAGTATTTGATTTGAAATCACATTATGCATTAGGTGTATCTACATAAATCTCATCCTTATCCCTTGGAACAGATTGGCGGGAGTAGATTTTGGCGAAGTCTTCCATTGTTTGAGTTCCATGTCTATATTTGGAACTCAAAAGAAAAACTCCGGCCTCACTCAGTGGCTCCCGGCCTCACTCAGTGGCTCCCGGCCTCACTCAACGGCTCCCGGCCTCACTCAACAGACCCTGGCCTCGTCGTGGTGGTCTCCGCAGACGCATCCCCACTCGCTCTCCACATTCTGCTCACTCCGCTCCTTCAGCATTATTCTGCTCGCCGCCAGTGATTGACAGTGGGTGCCAGAAGGGGCGTCGCCATCACTGTGAATGACAGGAGAGAAGACCAATCTGCTGACAGAAGAGGAGACCAAACTGCGCATGCGTGTTTTTTTTACAATTTTTAAACATTAATAACTTTTGTAATATTCCACCGATCGGAACAATCTTGTTGCACTTGCAGCACAGGAGAATTGCGAGTAAGGTGGCGAAAAATCGTAGTGCTATCGGGTACAATTTTTGCGCAAATGTAAAAACAACGCAAGCTGGAAGAGCACAAGAGGGGAGTTATAGTTATGTATGGATAGATGGATTAATAATGTCAAAACACAGTATATTTTTCATTTATCTTTAATGGATGGAACAGATATTACATTTGTCAGAGCGAGGCCAAATGCAAATTGGAGGAACAGCACCTCATATTTTGCTTACCGATACAGATACAGATACATTTTATTTGTCACGTGTGCCAATTGTCACAGTGAAATGAAGTCACCATACAGCCATACAGGAAAAAAATAAAGAACACAACACAGAGTAGATAGAAATTCAACATAAAACATCCCCTCACAGCAGGATCAAAATTTCCCACCGTGAGGGAAGGCACCAAAGTCAGTCTCTTCCCGATGTTCCCTAATGTTCACCCATGGTCGGGGCCTCGCCGAGCCCTCCGCTGTCGCCGCTCCGGGCGGCCCGATGTTCAGGCCCGCTCCCCGGGGTGATACAAGTCCAACGTCGGGCCTGGGGGACGTCCTCAGCGGCCTGGACCCTGAGTCGGCCCCCTCCTACTGGAGTCCGCAGCTCCCAAAGTCCGCAGGGCGTGCCAGGTGTAAATGCAACGCTGGAGGCCCTTGGCAATGGGCCCCAGGACTCCATGGAGTTCAGCGGCGCCCGCGTTGGGAGCTCTCCAAACCAGAGCTCCACGATGTTGGAGCAGCGGCCCAACGCTCCGGAGCTCCATCGGCGACCCAGGTATGCATCGCCAGCTCCGTGGTGACTCCAGCGCTGCGCAGCCGCTGTTGCAGCTCTGGTCCAGTTCCCGGTCTCCGGCAGGAAAGGTCGCTCTGATCCAGGATGTAGGCCGCGAGGTGGGGGGCGAAGACGCGACTCGGAGAAATAGTCGCGTCCCCGCCAGGAAGCGACTGGGAGTTAGTCTCCCCCTTACCCTGCCCCCCTCCCCCACATAGAAAAGTTAAAGTTTCCCCCAAAAACACACTTTTAACGGACTAAAAATAAAAAAAAGATGTAAGAACAAACGGGCTGCAGGCAGAGGCTCTCAGTGCAGCTCCCCTAGTTGACATCCCCTAGCTTGGGCATCTTACACCCCAGTGATATCAATATTGATTTCTCTAACTTCAAGTAACCCTTGCATCCTCTCTCTCTCCGTCCCTCCCCCACCCTAGTCATTGTACTATTTTCACTGTCGACCTGGTGAGTTTCATTGTCTGTATAACTCATTAGCACCTAGCCTACAGCTAACAATGGACTGTTTCCTTGATCATCGTTACTTTTTTGCATATCTTTTATTCATTTGTTCTATATCTCTCTATTTCACTCTCTCTATCTCTCATTTCCCTTTCCCCTGACGCTCAGTCTGAAGAAGGGTCTTGACCCAAAATGTCACCTATTCCTTTTCTCCAGAGAATGCTGCCTGACCCGCAAAATTACTCCAGCTTTTTGTGTCTATCTTACATGTGTCTTAGTTGAGTTATGCATAGCCTTAATCTTTAACTGTTAACATTTCTGATGTATTTTCTGATGAAATAACTTATAAATTGCATCTTCCATTTTCTAGAAACATTAGTTATTAACTAATCTCAGTGTTGACTTACATTGCTTGGGTAAAATTATGCTTGGTTCCTATCCATGGGATATTGTGAGATACCAGTGGAGAATAAAGTAGTTAGCAAGCTGATTTTAATTACAAAACTTTACTCTATATCCCTGAATTAAAATACATAACACATAGTCATATAGCATGGAAACAGGCCCTTTGGCCCAACTTGCCCACACTTCCCAACATGCGCCAATAGTCCCATCTGCCTGCATTTGATCCATATTCCTCTGAGCTTGTCCTATCCATGTACCCATCCAAATATTTCTTAAATGTTGTGATAGTACCTGCCTCAACTGCCTCCTCTGGCAGCTCGTCCCATATACCTACCACCCTTTGTGTAAAAAAAGCTGCCCTCGGGTTCCTATTAAATCTTTCCCCCCTCTCCTTAACCTGAGTCCTCTGGTTAATGATTCCTCATCTCTGGGAAGAGACTGCATTTATCCATTCTATTCCTCTCATGAGCTTATACTATACATCTCTATAAGAATACCCCTCATCCTCCTGCATTCCGAGGAATAAAGTCGTATCCTGCAAAACAGTACAGCTCAACAACAGGCCCTTCGGCCCACAATGTCTTTGCCGAACATGATGCCAAGATAAACTAGTATTCAAACAAACAAACCAATTTTGAACAAACAAATTTGATACATATTGAGCCAACATATTTGACAAATATTTAAACGATCAATTAAAATTCTCTTTTCTACATTCAATAAACTTAAGCTTATGACAGCTGACTTTTTTTAATAAGTACAAAATTACAACAAAGTTCTTGTTGTCATTCAGCAATGGCATTAATCTCATCATTTTGACAAAAGAAGTACTGCCATATTAATTATGTATGCCTTAACATGAAAAAATCACTGCTTGGCAGCTGTGCATATCATTTCTGCTATATTCTGAATACACTAGTCATGAGTTGCACATCTGCACAGAGTCCGATGGTTTAAATATTTTAGATACTAAACTCACTGAGCTGTTCTTGTCAATTTGAAACATTAGTTCTTACAGATGTTCAAATTACTGCATTCTTCACGTATGACATTATCACAACAGAATCTGACCCTTCAAATGCATTTCTACAAATATTTCAGCAATGCAGCTTACTAAAGTTTTCAACTGACCTTTGGTACAAATCATTTTGCTGGCTTCAGAATCCATTTTTATGTATCTTTCCAATACGTTTATACATGTGCATAATTATGCATGAATAAATGTAATTAAATAAATCTTACGCTCTCCTATAGTTTTGGAAAATGCTCGATCAGGCCAGCTGCCGGTAGGCACTGATAAACCTTGAGGTTTGACGGCCACAGCCATTCAGTGTAGCAGAATGGGCTGGATCACAACCAGACCCCAGGAATTGGATCCTGAGGATTGCCCCAATGCCTTGCTCAAATGCTCCTCATGTTCAGATGCATTTAAATATCATTCAAATTGATCTAAGTAACTAAAGACAATTATTTCAAAATAGTTTAAACTACCAGAAATTCATTAAAAGGATAAAGGAAAATGAAGAAAACCAGAAAGCAACACCTTCCTTCAACCTTTTAATCAAGATTGGCCAACCTGTTGGGATTGTTCTTCTTACACCAACCATTCCAGTCCATTTGTGCTTCACCCCTGGCCTTGGTGCAGACTTGAGCAGTGGCACAATAGGTCAGGTGTGCTGGCTGTGCTATGGGTAGGTAGGTGTGGAACTTACATCAACTCATGTCCAAAACGTAGCTGGCTTTTCTCAAAGGAATCCACCCACAAACTGGGAGGCATGATGTGGACCAGTGGCTCGTAATCTTTCGTACAGTATATCAAACATTTGTATCAGAACATTTTATGGTGCTTCCTGGTTGGGTGGCATGGTGATATATACTTACACTATTGGGGTTGCTATTGTTTGAAAGCCTATTCTCGGCCACCTGCTAGTTTCCCATCAAAAAATCTAACGCAATTTGAGCTCCGCTTCAATCAATTAATGGAGCCACAAGACACTGCAGATGCTGGAATCTTAAGCAAAATACAAAGTGCTGGACGAAATCAGATTGAAGAAGGGTCCTGACCTGTAACGTTGTCTTAAAGAAGGAACTGCAGATGCTGGAGAATCGAGGGTTACACAAAAAGCTGGAAAAACTCAGCGGGTGCAGCAGCATCTAGGAGCGAAGGAGATAGGCGGCGTTTCGGGTCGAGACCCTTCTTCAGACCCTTCTTCAGTCTGAAGAAGGGTCTCGATCCGAGACGTCGCCTATCTCCTTCGCTCCTAGATGCTGCTGCACCCGCTGAGTTTCTCCAGCTTTTTGTGTAACCCTGTAACGTTGCCTGTCTATTTTCTACACATATGCTGCCTGACCTGGTGTGTTCTCCACCACTTTGTGTTTTGTTCTGTCACTGATTTTTTTTTGTTGGATTATATATGGGTGATTAAATTTAACACTAGGAGGCAATTTACAGAAGCCAATTTACATGAATGCACTCCATCTTTGGATATGGACCTGAATTCATTCAAATACATAAAGTGTTTTGGAATCTGGTCAAAGACCAGAAGTTACAGCCAACTCGAGCCAGCTTGAGATTTAAAGATCTCAACTTATAGTTTCATAAAAATAATTTGGGCATTGCTGCTAAAAATACCCAGATGATTTTTTTAACTTTGCAACCAAATATATTTTTTTATTTCTTGTTAAGGTTGTGGTCCATGTAAAAGTGTTTAATTGGATTTCAATAAATCTGTTCATAATCATTTTCATAGTTGCAAAGAATGAAACCATATGGATGGAATCTATTCAGTTTTCAGTGCCAAGTTTACACTGACTGTTACTGGTGGAAGATACCTATACAATAAACCCTCATTATAATGGACTGAGGGGTGGGGGAGGGGGAGGGGATAATGTCCGTTCTTGCCGAATGTCCGCTATAAACGAGTATGAGTGATATCGTGTCAATATGTAAATAATAGAAACAAAGAACTGCAGATGCTGGTTAATACACAAAAGTTCACAAAGTAGTCAGCAGGTTAGGCAGTATCTCTTGAGAAGAGGTGATGGTTTGAGTCGAGACCCTTCTTCAGACTCTCAGTCTGGAACTCGGTCTTGGGGGAGAGGCGAGGATTGGCGGAGTCATTGGTCGCAGGCAGCTGCGGTGCTGATAAGGGTTGGCGGTGGTGGCAGCAGGCGTGGCCTGGAAGCGGCCAACCAAGCTGCGTGAGCCAGCAGTGGAGGCAGTAGGTCCGGCCTGGAAGCAGTGGGGAAGTGGTGAGGGCCAGCACGGCAGTCCAGCCTGGCAATAAAGGTCGGTAAGTCCATCCTGGAAATGGCTGGAGAGAGGGTGCGGGCTGGGGGCGGCTTCAGCAACCTGGCCTGGACGCCATCGAGAAGGAAGTGTGGACCAGGGGTGGCATTGGCACCATAGCCTGGCGGTGAAGGTCGGTAGGTCTGTCCACTGTAACCAAAATCTGTGATAAAGAGGTCCATAATAATGAGGCTTTACTATGACTGGCACACAGTTGGAGCAGTGTTGGATTTGCTGCCTTATAGCGCTGACATCACCAGACCCACGTTCGATCCAGATTACGGATGTTGTCTGTACAGAGATGGTACATTCTCACTATGACATGCGTGGGTTTTCTCCGGGTGTTCCAGTTCCCTCCCACACTCCAAAAATGTACTTGTTTGTAGGTTACATGACTAGGTAAAATTGTAAATTGTCTCTTGTGTGTGTTGGATAGTGTTAGTGCAGGGGATGGCTAGTCGATGTGGGCTCTTTGGGCTAAATGGTCAGTTTCCGCACTGTACCTCTAAACTAAACTAATAACTTAAATGTGATAACATTTGAGTATTTTCATCTCATAGAAAAAAATATTGATTAAAAAAAATTAGGTACCCATATGCACAGTTGTGGAAACTGAGGAGTTTTCGGTTATTCATCTCGAAGGCAATACTAATTGGAGGAACAGTGCCATATATTTCGCTTGGGCATCTTACAACCCAGTTGTATGAATATTGATTTCTCTAACTTCAAGTAACACTTGCTTTCCCTCTCTCTGTCCCTCCCCATCCTAGTTCTTCGACTAGATTCACTGTCCTCCTGATTAAATTTTACTGATTGTTTGCCTCGTTGTCAACTTCCCCCCCAGCTAACAATGAACCATTCTACATTTCCTTGATCGTAGTCTCCTTTGATCGGTATTTTCATCAATTACCCTTCCATATCTCTATGTCTCCCTCTCCCCCGAATCACAGTCTGTAGAAGGGTCTCGACCTGAAACATCACCCATTCCTTCTCTCCAGAGATGCTATCTGTCCCGCTGAGTTACTCCAGTATTTTGTGACTAATTGGACCCATAATATTTAGATTGTTTATAGTTTAGGAAAACTCCCTACCTTTCCAGCAATATCACATATATTGTACGCGTGACACAATGCTTACGTTTTTGCAGTATCAATAATATGCAAAACAGTTTAAGTAAGTTAATTCAATTTCTGATACACAAGACAAGCGGGATTTAATGTGAATTATCAGACTCATTTGTTACGGTGCATGTCCGTCGGCAAAAAATGAAAAATAAAATAGTTTTGTTATGGATGGTGATTAATAATGGCATCTAATCAAAGTGGGAACGTAATCTAAAGACTTTGATTTTGGTGGCTTTTGTCTGCAGTTCCACATAGAACTGATGGTATTGCTCAACATTAATACCTACCTGTACGTTCTGATCTTAGTAGCTGAGCTCTGTTAGTGTGCACGAGGTCTCCTCCATTGTCAGAGTGAGGCTAATCGCAAATTGGAGGAACAACATCTCATATTTCGCTTGGGCGGCTTACAGCCCAGTGGTATGATTATTGATTTCTCTAACTTCAAGTAACCCCAGCACTCCTCTCTCTCGATCCCCCCCTCACCCAAGTCACACCAGATTCTCGTTCTCAACCAGCAAACAGCTAACAATGGCCTGTTTCCTTTATCATCGTTACTTTTTTTCATATCTTTAATTCATTTGTTCTATATCTCTGTACATCTCTTCTACTTGTGTATGGCGTGCACAGCCTAAAGTTGTAGGTCAACTTGTTCTATTTGATCTTGTTTGTGTCACTGTATCCCTTTCCGCTGACTAGTCTGAAGAAGTGGTTTGATCCAAAACGTCACCCATTCCTTCTCTCCCGAGATGCTGCCTGTCCCACTGAGTTACTCCAGCTTTTTGTGTCTACCTTTGGTTTTAACCAGCAGCTGCAGCTCCTTCCTACACATTCCAGCTTGTATACTCAATATCCTGACCGATGAAAGCCAATGTACCGAAAGCCATCATGATCACCTTATCCACCTGTAATACCACTTTCAAGGAACTATGTATCTACACTCCTAGGTCCCTTTGTCTACAAAACTCCTCAGAGCATTGCCATTTACCATGAAGGTCCTGCCCGGTTTATACTTCCCAAAATGTAACACCTCACTTTTATCTGCACATTTATCTGTAAGGGTTAGAATAAGAGTATGTAGCTGCATCTCTGAGAATGGGGTGGAAAAAGATGATTAGTTCAAGAATGGGATAGCAGTGGGGAGAAAATGTTCATAATGGTGTCTGGATGTCTGAGCTTTTAAGCTCATGTATCTTCTCCTTGAAGATCAGAAGATCATGTAGAAGGAGTAGAATTAGGCCATTCGGTTCATCGTCTACTCCTCCATTCAATCATGGCTGATCCATCTCTCCCTCCTAATGCCATTCTCCTGCCTTCTTTCCATAACCTCTGACACCTGTCAGATAAGAGAGAATGGCCAGGACAGCAAGCATCCTTGATGATAGTTCCAGCCTTCCTGATGTAATGCACTGCGAAGATGGACTGGATGTAAGGAAATGACGAGCCTGCAATGGACTGATCTGAGTTCACCACTCTCTGCAGGTTCAGGCGGTCAGGGGCAGTGCAGTTGCCATATTATGGGATGCTGAGATGCATCCCGTCAGAATACTTCCATTGCGCATTTGCAGAAGTTTGAGGGAATTGTCACGGACATGCCAAATCTTCATAGATGCCTAAGAAAGTAAATACGCCAAAGTACTTTCTAAGTTCTAGATGCCACATTTTGGTTCATAATCCCGTTGACCACTAGCTAAAACTCTTCCAGATGTACACAGATACACTGCACCTGGTAATCTCATTTTCAACAGGCATGTGTATTCCTCAAACACAGAATTTTTTCTCGTCGCTTGTGTTTGATTATCGCCTCTTTTTCTTTTCTTTTCCATTTTATGGTTCTGATTATTTTCATGTTTGCAAAGTGCTTTGGCTTAGTGAAAAGGTTGTTAAGAGGGCTTACAAATTATTTCCTGCTGCTATGAGATACTTCATCCATTATAGCCAGAGCCTTTTCTCCTTGCCATTATGTATTCGAAGACTGCAAATGAAAAGTGCCAAAAATGCCTGAATTTTCTTATCTGCTGCAATGATTACAAGCTAAGATGTAAAAGTTTAGACCCAAAATAATATAGAAAATAGTTGTTATATATTTGTGCTGTTTTTCTCTAGGTTTCTTCCCACATTCCAAAGACGTGCAGGTTGTAGGTTATTTAACTTCTGCAAATTGTCCACAGAACTATTGTATGGGTGATTGCTGGTCAGCGTGGACCTGGTGGGCCATAGGGCCTGTTTCCGTGCTGTATCTCTAAACTAACTTAAAAAAAACTAAAATTTGCAATTATGTCAGCATTCAATGGCATTATCATCATCAACATGGTGGGGTCACCATGAACTAAACCTCAGCTGGACCATTCAAATCAATACCGAAGTTACAATAGCAGATTGAAGGTTGTGAATCCCATTCCTATTTCATATTCTTAGAAGGGGGACACTCGACCCAATGCGTTTATGCTGGCGCTCAGTGCAATTACATCAATTCCATGCCCACACTTATTTCCCTGTATTTTATTCTTTCTCACATGCCCATCAACTCACCATAATTCTCTTTATTAACCACCTTATTATTAATGGGTAATATAGAGCAACTAAGTTTGTTACCAACCAGCAAGCTGGTAGGTAACCTGAATAAGGGTCCCAACCCGAAACATCACCTACTGTTTTCTCCAGGGATGCTGCCTGGGTCATTGAGTTACTCCAGGTCTTTGTCTTTTTTCGTAAACCAGCATCTGCAGTCTCTTGTTTCTACCAAGCAGCAGTTATTGGGTTGTGGGAGGAAATTGGAGCATTCAGAATGTGCAAATTCTATAATGTCTGATTTGAACCCAAGACAGCAGTACCAATTATTGCATCTCCGTGTCACCCTATGGTAAATACTTTCCTCCTGGTTAGATAGGTGAAGAAATGTCAGGTGGGTTAATCCCTCATGTTGATTGTCTAACCACCTAGTGTAGAGCTAACTTGGTAAGCACATATTTCAGTACTCAACCAGCTCCCTCAGTACTTATAAGTTCATGTCATAGGAGGAGAATTAGGCCTTGTTATTAAGCATTGTGAAGTGTTTGGTGATATTGGCACAATGTTAAATCTTTCTCTTTTTGTTCATAAAATTAAATAATGTTTTCAGCATAAATGGCAAACTACAGCATACCACACGTCTTGAACTTTTTGATAGTGTTTTAGAGAAATTCAATTTCAAATCGCTACTCAGAATATGTAAGACGTACTAGACCAAGTGGAAACTGTTGGGTCCCTGTCACATGGGAGGCCTGGTCCCCCAACACAACCCATTCCCCAACACAATATTCCACCACTCACCCGTTCCCCCAACGCAACCCGTTCCCCCAACGCATTATTCCGCCACTCATGCCTATCCCCCTCCAACAAATCCGCCTCTCCCTGTCCCCCTCTTCCTCTATTCCGCCCTCTATCCCACCTTGCCCATCACCCCGGACCCCTTCTATCCCCCTCCCTAGCCCCCTGCACTCTACTACCCCTCTACCCCACTCCCTCCCTCTCTTTCCTCCCTCTCTCCCTCTCTATCCCCCCCTCCCTCCTGCATTCCTCTCCATTACCCCTCTACCCCGCTCCCTTCTCTCCCCTCCCCCATGCTGTGGGCCGGGCTGCGGCGCTCCCTCTCTCCATGTAACCCTGTGGTACGTTAGGGACCCTCCCGGTGTCCGCGCCCACGAGCAGGAGCCGCTGAGTGTCCCTCTCCAGCGGGTAGACAGCGGGGCTTGGCGCTGCCCCCCCCCCCACCCCCCTCATCTCCTTCTACCACCCCATCCTCCTAATTTCCCTCATCCTCACGCCTTCACTCCCATTCCCTGCCCCAGCACCTACCCGGGTCATTGAGCAGCACCAGGGCCTGGAACTCGGCCTAGTTCTCGTACTCGTCCCAGCCCTGGTTGTAGATGGCTGAAGCACTCGTGGGCCTGGGCCTGACGGAGCAGGGCTCGCAGTGCCTGGGGCGAGGTGAGGATGGCGGGCAGCTGAGCCAGAGTTGCCCGCAGAGCAGGATAAGGAGACTGTGCTACAGGATGACGGCGGCCCCCCAGGTACTGGTACACCTTGACCCAGGCCCCGGGATTGGACACAACTCCAGCCCTCAGTTCGGCCACCACCTGGGCTCCCGACTTCATCTCTGGGTTCGCCCCTGACCCAGGCTCGTCCTTGGTTCCAACCCAGGCCCAGTCCCCGGGCTCGGCCCAGGGATCCAACCCAGGCCCAGTCTCTGGGCTCATCCTTGGCTTCAGTCCGGCCCAATCCCCGGGCTAGGCCCATTGCTCCAGCCCAGGCCCAGGCCCAGTCCCTGGGCTCATCCTTGGCTCCAGTCCGGCCCAGTCCCCGGGCTAGGCCCGCGGCTCCAGCCCAGGCCCAGGCCCAGTCCCTGGGCTCATCCTTGGCTCCAGCCCAGGCCCAGTCCTCGGGCTAGGCCCGCGGCTCCCGCCCAGGCCCAGTCCCCGGGCTCGGCCCGCGACACCTCCCTCTACACCAGGTACTGCGTGGTGCCGCTGCTCCTCGGGCGTTGCTGTTGCTCCTTCACCATGGCAACCTCCAGCCGATTGACAGCGGACGCGATAGTACCAGGAAGTGACAGGAGTGGAGACCAATCTTCATGGCGGCGACTGACAGTGATCTGCTGATGCGCGTTTTTTAAGATTTTTAAACCTTGATAGCTTTTACAATATACCATCGATCAGAATGAAACTTGTTGCACTCGTAGCATAGGAGAATGGTGAATAAGGGGGCAAAAAATTGAAGTGCTATCGCATACTGTTTTTGGCGCAAATGGGAAAACCCAGCAAACTGGAAGAGCACACGATCAGAGTTTTAGTTATGTATATAGAAATAGAAAGAATATATAGATAGAATAGAATAGACATAAATAGATATAGATAGAAGATAGATAGATATAGATAGATAGGTAGATATAAGTATAGATAGAATAGACACAGACAGACAGACAGACAGACAGACATAGAAGATAGATAGATAGAATATAGAATCGAATCGATAAGAAAGAATACTACCAGGGATTCCTTGTGCAAAAAACGCACGGTTGAAGCTGATTTACTGTAAAGGGTTATATTTAATCTATTCCAACCACTGCAATTCCAAATCAATAGTATTAGACTAGCATCACCATTTAAAATTGCAGAGAAGGATGTTAATCTTTACACCAAAACTCTGCTGAATGTCTGCCCAAGAACTGATGTTTCTAAAACGCCACCTAAACCTTCAGATTAAGATGCTGTTTCATGTTTCCTATGGATACCAAACAGTAATCATTAATTGGCTGTCATATGGTCCAGAAGGCCAGATTCTGGCTTTTTTTTTGAGCAATGGGATAGATAACCAAATGTTTCATTAGGTGAGCAGGCAACTCACGAACTGATTCAAAATGCAAACTTTAATTTAGTAATTTGCTTTCTATCCCATAATCTAATTTTCCCACTCTCTGCCTTCATGGATACCTGATTTATGATTGGCTTTATGCCCCTTCCACAAAACCCCACCATTCCTTTAAATTCATTTGGATCTGCCCCATTTATTTCACAGACCTGAAATCTGTTTGGTTATGTGGATACCTTGCTGATTGTCCTGTTTCCATTGATGTGTTATAATTGATGCCCAGTAAATATTGTGAACAAGCTTATTTTGAGCTATGGAGTGCATGGCGTTTGGCCAGAGTAAGTACCTTGCTACAGCAAATTCTGGCTGAATATCATCTGTGTCAGTCAAAGTTCCACAAAGACTGAAAACTGAACGCGTGTGGAAATCCCACAGCCATTAACGCCAGACCATTACTTAAGGGTGATGGCAGACATAAGAGTGTAGTGTTTGAGGTCAGAAAGGAAGTGTCTGCCTAAATAGGACTACCCTTTCACACACACCAAGATACATCTGTGTGTCCCTGTCACTGACATCCCTTAGAAATGAGGCAACAGTTTCAGACATGTAGCTTGCTCAGGCTGATTACTGCTGGAAATTTGTCTTCAGAGCCATGCTCTGGAGTTGCTGGAAAATTCAGTTAAATCTAAATTAACTGCTAGGGTGCAGTAGCCACAAAATCAGCTGCAGTCAATAAAGGACGCCTTGATGGGGTGAGTGAAATCTCTTCAATTGTGCTGCTGATGAAAGCAACTGCAGCAACAATTAATTGCAGAGACACCTACATAAAAGACTCTGGGAGAAAGACAAGAGTGCTTTAGTGTAGAATTGATGGCAGCAAATACTGGAGACTCTAAGCACAAAGACAGTGAAAATGTCAGGGGTAACATTCACAATTAGCATTTGTAGATAGCTATGGCTGTGACCATAATTTAAATGGGGATTTTCATAGCTTATTAAAAGAAGACACAGCAGGGAAACTGTGAAATTGAGGTAGGTGAATTTTCTTTTTGTACATAAGGAGACAAAATGAATGGATGCCACCTGTGAACCCCAATTAGGAGATACTTGGTTTGCATTTGGTTTCTCTGGTTTGCATAAAATTGGTTTCGCTGGTTTGCATTAAATAAGAGAGACCTTTTCGTTTGCCCTGGCTTAGCCAGGGAGAATTTAAAAAAAAAAACCCTTTCCACCTGTTAATGAGTGAATCTAATGTTATATTCTCCACTACCCTGAGTAGAAAGTAGTAGAAATGTTATCCATGCTTTGCATGTTATTCTGGATGTCTTTCCTTTAGTTAGCTTAAGCTATGTATTCTTGACTTAATATGTTTACAAATGTGGAAATAAAGGTCTTGATTTATCCTCTCCATGCCACTTTTCTTTAATCCAGTGAACGTATGACCTGAAATACACGATCCACGAGGTTAGTGGAAGCTGTTTCATCTGTGCCACCTGAAAGAAAAGACTTAAAATTACAGAGGTAAGCCTTAGAAAGGTTTGAATTTGATAGATATTTAGAAGAAGCAACAGAGGGGCAAGAGCTCATTTGTTTCCTTGTGAAGTGCCTGATGAGACTGATACTAAGTATTCTATGGCATCCATTCTTGAGGAATCTTCAGTAATGACCGCCTATACTATTATGGTAAGAATATTACATTTCTTTATACTTCTCGGTCATCCTGTCAGCATCAACATGGGTGCCTAATCATCCTCTTATGCCTTTCCACCATTGTTCAGCATGTATCTGATTGTGTTTTTTACTCTTCTTATCACTGCCAGAGTTTCACCACCAATGACTTCTTTCAGTGTCCTTGCATTTACCCTTCTTTTCTTCTCAAGGATCCATCCTTGATTCTCTTATTTCTCATCTGCATGTTTCTCTCAGCAACTCGTACAAAAACACAGCATCCATTGTCTCTAATTCATCAGATTATTTCTCTGACGTCCATTACTGAAGAGCAGAATTTTTTTTCCAACAAAATATCAAAGCTTCATTGCCTAGCCACTGACTCTATCCCTTTCCCTGTCTACCAATGAATCAGACAGTTCACAAACTTATCTCCATGCTTAATTCTGAAATGAGCTCCAAATCACCACATATCATTGAAAACATCTCTTTCCATCTCAGTTGCTTTGTGTATCTCTTCTCTTTCTATACTTATTGTGTCTCTAAATCTTTTGATAGACAATTCCAATGCCCACGTGGCTCACTTCCTTGAACTGTTTGAAAGACCTTTGATGGAGGTGGCGTTTATATAGTTTGTGCTTTGGATTTCAAAAACTATAAAATCAATAGTGCAGTTTGTTAAAAGTGAACAAAATATCATAGAGTGGTTTAAGAAAGAACTGCAGATGCTGGAAAAATCAAAGGTGGTCAAAAATGCTGGAGAAACTCAGCGGGTGAGGCAGCATCTATGGGGCAAAGGAATAGGTGACGTTTTGGTCGAGACCTGAAATGTCACATATTCCTTCACTCCATAGATGCTGCGTCACCAGCTGACTTTCCCCAAAATATCATGGAGAATATTTTTTGTTCAAACTAATTATTAACCACTGTATTCACTTGAGATATACTAACAGCAATAACAGTATCCCAGGGCTACTCCAATACACTAAGCAGGAGCTCCATAACCTTCCCACACGACACCTTCATGGATCACTGCAGTCCATGCAATCAAGGCACTTGTATAATGTTGTTGGGCAGAATTGTGGAATTTTGGCTCGGTGACAATAAAGGAATGGCAACATTTTTTTTAAAACAGGATATTGTGCAACTTGTAGAAACAAGGAACTGCAGATGCTGGTTTACAGAAAAGGACACAAAGTGCTGGAGGAATTCAACAGGTCAGGCAGTATCTCTGGAGAACATGGATTTTAGTTGAGTGCCTTCCTCAGACAAATGCTTGTTCTCTAGAAATGGTGCCTGACTTGCTGAGTTACTCCTACACTTTGTCCTTTTGTAGGGAAACTTGTTGAGTACATTTTGCATTATAAAAGGGCTGGGCAAGCTAGACGCAGGAAAAATGTTCCCAATGTTGGGCGAGTCCAGAACCAGGGGCCACAGTCATTTATGACTGAGGTGAGAAAAAACCTTTTCACCCAGAGAGTTGTGAATTTATGGAATTCTCTGCCACAGAGGGCAGTGGAGGCCAAATCACTGGATGGATTTAAGAGAGAGTTTGATAGAGCTCTAGGGGCTAGTGGAATTAAGGGATATGGGGAGAAGGCAGGCACGGGTTATTGATTGGGGACGATCAGCCATGATCACAATGAATGGCGGTGTTGGCCCGAAGGGCAGAATGGCCTCCGCCTGCATATATTTTCTATGTTTCTATGCAACCACAGTGCCTCTGTAGCATTGAAAGCTAATGCCTCAAGTGATAGATCTCAATATTGAGATTCCCAACTGTCATTGAAGTGCATTCATTCTGGAAACTGGGTAGCTTCATACTCGAGGAGGGACACTTAACTGTTTAAAAGGTACCAGGAAGTTGGAAGGTGAGTCGGCCATTGCAAAATATCCAACCTCTATCCTGCACTTGTAACAACAGTATTTGCATGCCTGGAATAGTTGTGTCTATTTGATGGTAACCTTCCTGAATATTGATGAAGGATTTGCTGATGATCACGACAAAGGGGTTAGCCTTTCACTGGGTTGGAAATGATCACTGTTTAGCATATTTGGTATGCAAACTACTTGCCATTCATTACCTGAACATGGCCCAATTCATGCTGGATGTTGATATGGACTGTTTTCTTACAGAAAGGGTTGTGAATTGAAATGAATGAGCAAACATTCCCTCTTCTATCTGTAATCACAGTGAAAGCCAATTAACATGATGTTATAGGAACGTTTTCACCTCTTTGCATGTTCAAAGATTTGTCTAGCAAATAACACTGATATTTCAACGTCCTTGGATTATTGAGTGTTGAACTCTCTATGTGACATGTGAGACCTACTTCTTTTCTCCATCTATACTGCAGTTGGCATAATGTACACTCTTGGAGTTGTTCATTATTCTTCCCTGATCTGACCTTACCAATTCTGAGCTGAACTTTTAAAATCATGGTCCCATTTTAACAAGTGTGGCTATTTAAAATGAGGCGATCATCTGCAGATGTATCATTATCTGCCCCTTCCACACCTCAACATGTCTAAAGTAATTACTTTCCTTTTTGTGATTGCTCCTCTGCCTGTTTTTAATTTTCTTGAGATTTACAAATCCCACCACCTATACCCTATAAATAATCTCTCTGCTCCCCAAACTCCGACATTTCCCCATCCCTTCACATCACCGATCAAAGCCTAGCCTTCAGCTGCCTGGTCCTCACTCTCTGATTTTCTTCTCTAAAGCCCACTGCTTCATTCACTTTTTTGCTATATTTAAAATCCAAGTCTTGCCATACTTCCTGTCTTCCTTCATAGCTTCTCGTTTTTAGACTTGGTACTTGGGATAATTCATTGTGATATTGTACAGTTAGTTTCTAAAGTGCTCTTGTAAAAATGATTATTGTCTCTGCCATTAAAATAGTTAATTTGTCCTGATGTTGGAGATTCACTGCTGCAAGCTGCATTTTAGTAGAATAATTACTCTTCCTAATTTGTCAAAATTATGCTTCCTCTTGGAAACCCAATTAAATATAATTTTTTGTGTGTATGTGTTTTCATGATAATAAGAGAAAATTGGAGATTGCTCTTTTTTCGCAGTTCCTCCTTTTGATTTTGTCAGTTTAACACACAGCAATTGGGTATCTGTCTTTAGAGTGGCGCATACACAGGGATTAGTTATTGCTTGGTTCCACTCTTGTACGTTGCAACCTAAGCTCGAGAGTGGGTTTGAATATATACTCCAAGTATTTTCTACAGGATATAAAATCTAAATATACATTATGATTTAGCATATCAACTCTCACCACTGCACCATCCATGACATCCTTGTTATGTGCAATGATCAGTAATGTTAACTAGTTCATGCAAGCGACCTATTAAAGGTGGAATAACACAATCACAACTAAAATATTGAAATTAAGTTACTGTAAATGATAAGAAATGACTGCTTATACACAATGTAATGTGTTCAGTATATGTTCACACATTGAAAATGTTTATTTCTCTAATGATTTGATGTATAAAATGAAACTGCAACATTATGAAGCAGCAACTGCATCTTTCCCACAATCGGTAACAAAGGCCGGTCTATATTTTAAAATCACTTTGCAAAACTCTTTGTTTTCAACAATTCGTGAACACGAGGAATTTCCTTTTGAAGCATTCACACACCTGCTTGTGTTTTCTATTAGCAGGAATGAAATACACCACCTGTTCTCTCCATCAAGAAGCTCACACGTGCCAGTGAAACAATGTTGATTTAGTATCTGCTATTCCACTGATGTAAACATGCCACAGAGGAATGAACAACAATCTGAATGGATTATAGGCCTGTCAGCACTTTATACAGGAATCACTTAGCATTTCATCACATAGTCCAGCTATCCAAATTAGATCTTCTATTTTAATGCTATTGATAAACACCACATTTTGTAATACCAGGCTGATCTTGCATTAAACCCTCAACAGCATATATATTCATCCATGGAATGTCACCAAATATGTGTGGCTACCACTGATTAGGGTAATGTGCTACTTTAAAAGAAAAAAAATATGCATGTCATTTCTGGGGGTTAATTTGCCAGAGTATGTTTGATATTTAATAAACTACATTGCAGTGACATTATTGCTTGCATTAATTTTCAATATTAAATCTACTGCAGTACTATTAGGCAAAATTACTCTGTGTAATTAGTGACGTATGATACTTAAAACACTTCAATGGTTTTTTCAGCTTTAACATTCAGTATAACTAGAGAAAGTGACTAAGCTATTTTGAAGCTAACAGCACATGTCCTTTCACTTTCATTTTGGTTGTCATTGGACAGAACCTTCGTTCCCATCCTTATCCCTACTGAAGAAACATGTCTATTAGTAAATCCGGATGAAGACTGAAATTCCAAATGTGTTACTTACACATTTGTACTGCTGGCAGTTGTACACCAAATCTTAGCAATTCCATAATTTTACGGATTCCTTTTACCCCATTGATTTTCCAGATTCTACTGATTATCTTCTCTCAGTATTGAGATTTATTAAAATGAGGTGCCATAAAACAAGCTTTAATTCAACAATGAATATGGAAGAAGTTTTTATACGTTTTAAATGTTATAAACTTGTACCATATAAACATTTAGAAGTTTATGGAGTATGAAATTCACTCCAAAAAGAGAAGTTGAGGTTTGGTAACTAATGGTGAGTTTAGATGCAGTTGAGAGTCAAGAGGAAGTTCATGGACTAATTTTGGACAAATGTCCCATTCTTGTCCCACACTTTCTTCATGTGACTTGCATGTTAACTATATTTTATGAGAACTTACTTCCTCTACTCTTTGTTTTCTGCTAGCAGCCCTAATCCGGTTGAGAATCAAGCGGTTGTAGACCTTGGCCATGACACATGTCAGGCTGATGCCACAATAGTTGCCAGTCTTGTTCAGGCTCCCAGATTTGGGGATGATGTTGGATTGTGACCACTGTGTTGGCTGTCATTAGCGCTGTGTTGCAGAACTTGAGCATGATGTCGTCGAGCTCACAATTTTTCAACACTTCTGGAGGCATGTTATCAGGACTTGGACTCTTCCCTTGCTTCAGCGAGGTCTGCACTTTTCGCAGCTCCTCCATGGTGAAGGGGCCATCGTGAATCTGTACATCAATGAGGACAGTCTCTATCTCCTCATCTTCCTCAGTGACAGTTGGAAGTGACCCAAGCAGGTTCTTGAAGTTGGTGAAGCACGTGTTGATTCAGTCCCCTGGAGAGTTCCCGTTGACGTGACCTTCTTCCTGCCACAGATCTTGTTTACAACCCTCCATGCCTCGCTATACCACTTGCTATTGTTGGCTGCCTCTATTCCCTCTATCATTCTCGCAACCTCCTCCTCCTTCTGTTCAAAGATTTGGGATTTGGCTGCCTTCAGGTCCTCCCTGAGCTGTTCCATCCTGCTCCTAGTGTAGGTCTCTTGGCATTCATCAACTACTTTCCGTGCTGCAACAACTTCCGAGTGCTCAGAGTTGCGACTTCTCTTCATATGCTTCACTTTGGGTAGACTCTTCCTTGCTTCAGAGTTGGCCTTTGTGAACCGTTCGTAGCGAGCCGTAGCATTTTCCCTCGCTCAGCTCCTCCCCTTTCCTCTTCCTCCTCCTCCAGCATCTGGAAGCGGTTCCCCACCTCTACTGTGTATTGGGCCTGTAGATCTGGTCGATAGGAAAAGCCACGTTACAATCAGAATCATTGAGGAGGTGTAGAATAACAACCTGCCGGCCATCCTAACCTTCAAGAAGGCGTTGACTCGATTCATCAATGCAAAATGATGAGTATTTTGAAGGCTTACAGTATCCCTCCTCCTAAGAGCCATTGAGGATATGCACTTGGGCACCACGACCAAAGTTGTTACCCCGGAAAGCGAGAGCAAAGTGTTTGAGATCCTCGCGGGGGTCTTACACGATGGCACCCTTTCTTTTCATCATTGTCCTTGATTATGCCATGAGGCAGGCGCTCAAGGAACTTGAGGACCTCTGCTTCACAATCAGCCCAAGGCGTGCGAAAAGAATAATGAGAGGCAAAGCACAGGCAGACTTAACTCGGAGCTCCCGTGGATTTGGAAGAAACAGCAACAAAGAGAAGCAGGAAAAAGCACTGATTGGCTCTAGCCCGAGTGGGAGGAGAGCTTGCAGTGAGTCAGAGGGGAAAACAGTTTAAAATTGAAGAATTTGGTTTATAAATTGGTAAATTAGGCAATTCATCAGTCAATATACGCAGGACGGCTCTTAGGGAGCGGCCCTATGAGGAAAGTGTGAGTCTTTGGCTCGAGAGTCTTCGGCGAGGATGCTGAGGAGAAGAGGCTACGCAAAATGCTGGACAGGGAGAGACGATAGAAGGAGATGTCAAGCAAGCTGATTCATTGTGATGCTTGCAGTGTGTAGGAGGTCAAGGACTCTGCTTGTGCCTCTGGCTGCTGCAATGTGAGAAGTGCATCCAGGTACAGTTCCTGAAGTGAGTGAGTGGTCTCAGAGAGTGGTGGGTCTCTGGAATTCTCTGCCACAGAGGGTAGTTGAGGCCAGTTCATTGGATATATTTAAGAGGGAGTTAGATGTGGCCCTTGTGGCTAAGGGGATCAGAGGGTATGGAGAGAAGGCAGGTACGGGATACTGAGTTGGATGATCAGCCATGATCATATTGAATGGCGGTGCGGGCTCGAAGGGCCGAATGGCCTATTCCTGCACCTAATTTCTATGTTTCTATGTTTCTGAAGGACCATGTTGGGGAACTGGAGATGCAAGTGGATGACCTCGGGTTTGTCCGAGAGGCTGAGTCGTTCTTTGATGAGTCCTACAGTAAGATTGTTACACCTAAGTAACTGGAAGAGTGAAAGTGGGTGACGGTGAGAAAGGGAGGGAAACTTGGAATGCAAAGGTCCCCGGGTATTGTACCTCTTGTGAACAGGTTAACCCACTTCGAAGCTGTAGGGACAGAAGACGTGATCACACTGAGCGGTGGACTGGCTTGCGAAGCAAAAAGGGCTGTTGAGCCAAATCCAAAGAGGCCAACGTCAGGCAATGTTATTGTAGTTGGAGACTCCATTGTGAGAAGTACGGACAGGGGTTTCTGCGGCAACAGGCGGGATTCGAGGATGGTGTGCTGCCTTCCTGGTGCCAGGATCCAGGATGTCACGGACAGAGTGCAGAAAATCCTCAAGGGCGAAGGTGAACAGTCGGACATGGTAGTGCATGTCGGCACCAACGATGTTGGAAAGAAGGGGATGAATATTCTGCAGTGTGACTTTAGAGAGCTTGGAAAAATGATGAAAAGCAGGACTTCCAGGGTTATCTCCGGTTTGCTTCCAGTTCCTCATGCTGGCGAGAGCAGGAACGGGGAGATATGGGACCTGAATGTGTGGCTGAGGAACTGGTGCAGGAGGCAGGGATTTAGATTCTTAGATCACTGGGATCTGTTTTGGAATAAGGGGAACTGTACAAAAGGGACGGATTGCATCTTAACAGGTGGGGGACCATCATTCTGGCCGGCAGGTTTACCACTGCTACACGGGTGGTTTTAAATTGAATAAGGGGGGTGGGGTATCAAATGGGATAGTCGAGGACGGAGTTAAAGGAAAAGAGAGTAAAGGGGTGGTTAATGATCCCAGACTTGCGGGAAAGGAAGCTCGCAAAGGGTTAAGAGTGTATGGCCAGGTGTAATGGGGATCGATGTGAAAGGTGAGATGCGTAAGGAATTAAAAGTATTGAATATGAATATGCGAAGTATAAGAAGTAAAGTGGATGAGCATGAGGCTCAGTTACAGGTTGGTAGATATGACATTGTGGGATTACTGAGACGTGGCTGCAGGAGGATCGGGCCTGGGAACTTAACATTCAGGATTATACATCCTATAGAAACGACAGGCAGGTGGGCAGAGGAGGGGGGGTAGCTCTGCTGGTGATGGATGGAATTCAGTCCCTTGCGAGGGAAGACATAGGGACTGACAAGGTAGAGTCACTGTGGATTGAGTTGAAGAATTGTAAAGGCAAGAAGACACTAATTGGTGTTGTCTACAGACCCCCAAATAATAGCCCAGATGTAGGGTGTAAGTTGCAGCAGGTGTTAAAACTGGCATGTAATGGTAATGCCACTATGGTGATGGGGATTTCAATATGCAGGTAGACTGGGAAAATCAGCTTGGTCCAGGACACCAAGAAAGAGAGTTTGTAGAGTGCCTCCGAGATGGATTCTTAGAGCAGCTTGTAATGGAGCCGACCAGAGAAAAGGCAATTCTGGATTTAGTGTCGTCCAATGAACCAGATATCGAGGTAAATGAACTGCTTGGAGGTAGTGATCATAATATGATTAGTTTTAATCTGCAATTTGAGAAGGAGAAGATTAAATCGGAAGTGGCAGTGATGCAGTTGAACAAAGGGGACTATGAAGGCATGAGAGGGCAGCTGGTCAAGGATCCTAGCAGGAATGATGGTGGAACAGCAATGGCAGGAATTTCTGGGCATAATCCGGAAGATGCAGGATCATTTCATTCCAATAAGGAAGAAAGATTTTAAGGGGAGTAGGAGGCAACTGTGGCTGACAAGAGAAGTTAGGGATAGAATAAAACTAAAGGAAAAGATGTATAACACAGCAAAGTGGAGCTGGAAGCCAGAGGATTGGGAAACTTTCATAGGACAACAGAAGGAAACAAAAGGGGCGATACGGGCTGAAAAGATGAAGTACGAAGGGAAGCTGGCCAGGAATATAAAGGACAGTAAAACCTTCTTTAGATGTTAAGGGAAAAAGAGTAGCAAGGTCAAATGTGGGTCCCTTGAAGGCAGACATGGGTGAAATTATTTTAGGCAACAAGGAAATGGCAGAAGAGTTGAATAGGTAGTTCGGATCTGTCTTCACTAAGGAAGACAAACAATCTCCCAGACGTACTGGAGGACATAGGATCTAAGGGGGTCGAGAAACTGAAAAAAAAATTTCATTAGGCGATAAATAGTATTGGGTAGGCTAATGGGACTGAAGGATGATAAATCCCCTGGGCCTGATGGTCTGCATCCCAGGTTCCTCAGGGAGGTGGCTCTAGAAATAGTGGACGCATTGGTGATCATTTTCCAATGTACAATAGATTCATGATCAGTTACTGTGGATTGGATGATAGCTAATGTAGTCCCACTTTTCAAGAAAGGAGCAAGAGAGATAACGGGGAATTACAGACCAGCTAGCCTGACTGGGTGGTGGGAAATATGCTGGAGTCAATTATTAAAGGGGTAACAATGGGGCATTTGGATAGCAGTAAAAGGATTAGTCAAAGTCACCATGGATTTATGAAAGGGCAATCATGCTTGACTAATCTTCGGGAATTTTTTTTGAGGATGTGACGAGTAAAATGGATGAAGGGGTGCCAGTGGATGTAGTGTATCTAGACTTTCAGAAAGCCTTTGATAAGGTCCCGCATGGGTGACTGGTGACTAAAATTAGAGCAGATGGTATTGGGGGTAGGATGGTGACATGGATAGAAAATTGGTTGGCAGACTGGAAGCAAAGAGTAGGAGTAAACTGGTTCTTTTCAGAATGGCAGGCAGTGGCGAGTGGAGTGCCGCAAGGCTCGGTGTTGGGGCCGCAACTCTTTACCATATTTATTAATGATTTGGAAGAGCGAATTAGGAGCAACACTAGCAAGTTTGCGGATGACATAAAGCTGGGTGGCAGTGTGAACTGTGAAGAGGATGTTAAGGGGTTGCAGGGTGACCTGGACAGGTTGAGTGGGCAGATGCGTGGCAGATGCAGTATAATATAGATAAATGTGAGGTAGTCCACTTTAGCGGCAAAAACAAGGGGGCAGATTATTATCTCAATGAGGTTAGGTAAGGGGGAGGTGCAGCAAGACCTTGGCGTCCTTGTACACCGGTCACTGAAAGCTGGCTACAGGTACAGCAGGCAGTGAAGAAAGCTAATTAAATTTTGGCCTTCATAACAAGAGGATTTCAGTATAGGAGTAAAGAGGTTCTTCTGCAGTTGTGTAGGGCTCTGGTGAGACCACATCTGGAGTATTGTGTACAGTTTTGGTCTCCTAATTTGAGGAAGGACATCCTTGTGATTGAGGCTGTGCAGCGTAGGTTCACGAGATTGATCCCTGGGGTGGCAGGACTGTCATATGAGGAAAGATTGAAAAGACTAGGCTTGTATTCACTGGAGTTTAGAAGGATGAGGGGGTTCTTATAGAAACATATAAAATTATAAAAGGACTGGAAAAGCTAGATGCAGGAAAAATGTTCCCTATATTGGGCAAGTCTAGAAACAGGGGACACAGTCTTAGGATAAAAGGGAGGTCATTTAAGACTGAGGTGAGAAACTGTTTTACCCAGAGAGTTGTGAATTTATGGAATTCCCTGCCACAGAGGGCAGTGGAGGCCAAGTCACTAGATGGATTTAAGAGAGAGTTAGATAGAGCTCTAGGGGCTAGTGGAGTCGAGGGGTATGGGGAGAAGGCAGGCACGGGTTATTGATAGAGGACGATCAGCCATGATCACAATTAATGGCGGTGCTGGCTCGAGGTGCCGAATGGCCTCCTCCTGCACCTATTTCTATGTTTCTATGAATCTGGCAGGTCAACTTCGACCTCGACCGCTGATGATATCCTCCTGCTGTTAGTAGTCTATTGTCTATTAGAGAAACACAGGAGCTGCTTGGCAGGGTCAAGACGGAGTGTGAGAAAGTGGGCCTCAACCTCAATGCCATGAAGTAGTGCATGCCAATCAACGTGAGTGACCATGAGCCTCTCAAGACCAGTGGCGGTGCATCCTTCAAGAAAGTGGAAGACTTCAAGTACGTGCGAGCGAGGATGCCGAGCTCAGAGAACGACATCAAGGTCCGGAAAGCGCTCGCCTGGAAAGCCCTCAATAACACAGAGGAAAATCTGGACATCTCGGATGTTTAAGGGTCTCAAACGGAGATTCATCCATGCAACCAATATAGAGACCATATTATTATATGGGTGTTGGGCATGGACTGTCACTCAAGCACTATCCAAGTCTCTCGATCGTACCTACACCCGAATGCTCAGAAAAGTTCAAAATATCAATTGGAGGGACCGCTCTATGGGGAGATTCCACCTCTGACCGAGAAGATCAGGTCGAGAAGGATGAGGCTCGTTGGTCACTGTCACCGCCAACCAGAAATGCCAGCGAACAAGGTTGTGCTGTGGTAACCCACCCATGGAAGACGTGACCTGGGACGGCCAATCAAGGCGATGCTGAAGACGTTGATGGCAGACTCGTGTGTAAAGACAAAAGAGGAGCTTACCAGCAGCATGGAGGACAGAGATGTGTGGTGTGTCCGTCACTGTGCCCGTCGGAAGCCAGCACCACTGAGTTGCTAATGTTTTCAACTATAATTATGATTTTGTTTTCCACATTTATAACAACTTATGGATCAAGGATAGTTTTTTGTGGAGTGACATAAAACATTTGGATATTGCACATCCTTATGATTAATTAAGACAACTCAATTTTGTAACGGGCCAAAGCAGATATCAGAACGTGTGGCGGATTCTATGTTGAATAAACTACCACATCAATACTTAGATTAATGAAATGTTCATTAGTAAAATAAACCCTAGTGTAAGTGTCGCACGGAAGTTGGGCACAATGCTGGAGTAACTCAGCAGGACATCCTACACACAGTGGAAATTTGCAGAATCCAATCAACCTAAAACTAGGGTCATGCACTTCTAATTGCTGGGATACATACTGTATGTGTGAGGCCCACCAGATATGTATTTTGTTCCATTGCTGAGATGTTCTGGTACCCAGGCTCAAAAGTCTTGCCTTTGGGATTTCCATTTACTGTTTTCTATCAATGTTTGCTCTTTACAATTATTTGAAAGGGCACTGATGAAATATCCAAGTTTATCCCCAAATCTTTGGTAAACCTCTGGAGATTTAAGAATGATCTCTAGATTAAATGTGTAGGGAAGAACTGCAGATGCTGGTTTAAATCAAAGATAGACACACAATGCTGGAGTAACCTGCTGAGTTACTCCAACTGATGGCCTCAAGCCGAAATGCCTCCCATTCCTTCTTTCCAGAGATGTTGCCTGTCCCGCTGAGTTACTCTAGCATTTTGTGTTTAACTTCAATCTCTAGATTAATGCAGGCTGAAACCTCTGGAGCTGAAATTACACATACTTCAATTTCAGCCGGTAACGTGAATGGTTTCAGGGTCAGCTCACTGGAGCAGGTTGCAGACATGTCCCATTCTTCCCTTGTTGAAACACATTAAAATCATAGACATTCCCAACATCCAGATCTCTTGATCAAAATCATCAATGGTATCCTGCATGCCAATGAAACTTAGTTCCCTATTGTCAATATGTAGACCTCCATTCCAGCCAATTCCATCTTCTCAGTTTCCCATTTCCAGAGAGAAACATAGAAAATAGGTGCAGAATAAGACCCTTCGAGCCAGCACCGCCATTCAATATGGTCATGGCTGATCCTTCAAAATCCGTATCCCGTTCCTACATTTTCCCCCATATCCCTTGATTCCGTTAGCCGTAAGAGCTAAATCTAAGTCTTGAAAACATCCAGTGAATTGGCCTCCACTGCCTTCTGTGGCTGAGAATTCCATAGATTCACAACTCTCCGGGTGAAAAGGTGTTTCCTCATCTCAGTCCTAAATGGTCTACCCTTTAATCTTAAATTGTGACCCCTTGGTTCTGGACTCCCCAATCACGAGGAGCATTTTTCCTGCATCTAGCCTGTCCAATCCTTTAAGAATTTTATATGTTTCTATAAGATCCCGTCTCATCCTAAATTCCAGGGAATACAAGCCCAGTCTACCCATTCATTCATCATATGTCAGTCCCGGCTTCCCGGGAATTAACCTGGTCAACCTCTTTTGGTGGATGTATTTTTATCTTTTCATGCTGTGATATTGTGGCCAACTTCCTGTTTAAAGTCTTTTGATGCCCTCCCTTCATTGGCTCCCTGTGAGATCCAGGCCAGGATAGACTTTCCTCCTTCATTGCTGTGATCTGCAGAAAAAGATGAAAAATGTATAAAATTGATTCTCCACCCTCTCCCCTTCTCTCTCCGAGCCTCTCACCTGTTTTGGGCAGAAATTCTGGCAGTATCTGAGCTGCCAGCCCACCAGGCCTGAGTGACTGAGCTGCCAGCCCAAGAATCCATTTGACCCTCAATATCTATACTAGCCCTCTGGAAACCAGTCCCATCGCCCCACAACTCCTATGCTAGTGCTCCAGAAGGCAACCCCCCCCCCCCCCCCCAAACTAGCCACCAATAATGGAATTATGTCAACAAAATATAGAGAGTACAGAGGAGATTTACTAGAATGTTGCCTGGGTTCCAGCAACTAAGTTACAGAGAAAGGTTGAACAAGTTAGGTCTTTATTCTTTGGAGCGCAGAAGGTTAAGGGGGGACTTGATTGAGGTCTTTAAAATGATGAGAGGGTTGACGTGGATAAGCTTTTCCCAATGAGGGTATGGAAGATTCAAACAAGAGGGCATGACATGAGAATTAAGGGACAGAAGTTTAGGGGTAACATGAGGGGGAACTTCTTTACTCAGAGTGGTGGCTGTGTGGAATGATCTTCCAGCACAAGTGGTGGAGGCAGGATCGATTTTAACATTTAAAAGTAAAGTGGATAGGTATATGGACGGGAAGGGAATGGAGGGGTATGGTCTGAGTGCAGGTAGATGGGACTAGGGGAAAATAAATGGTTGGCACGGACTGGAAGGGCTGAGAATTGTTATGTTATATGTTATATGAATTGGTGGAGAGGTGGAATAATGTGTTGGGGGACCAGCCTCCTGTGTGAACATGAGCCCCAACGGGTCCCACTTAGTCTAGTAATATATAAAATCACAATTCAAGCCCTGCAGCTGGATAGTTGAACAAATTACCATTACATTTTCACGGGTAACTAATTATTCAGCTTTCATGGCACCTTCCCCAAATCAGAATTTCAAGACCATTGCATTGGAGATGTACCCAACGCAGTTAGGAAGAGATCAACGAGTGGCTATCATCAGTTGAACTCCGTGATATATTCAGGTGACAGTTGTGATGCATTTGGCGTAACGTTGGCATTAGTAGCCCTATATCTGCTGTTTTCAGAATACTTTATTGGTGAAACAGAACAAAATATTTGGAGGTGATGAAGTATCAATTTTTTTCATGAATAATTTCTTAAATACTTGAACAAATGCTTCTTTCCACATTAGAAGATTTAAGCAATCATTTATTAATGAGAGCATACACCAAGTTACCATTAGTATATAATACTGAGATTAGTATATAAACTTAAAGCACATGGTATTGGTGGGTCAATATTGATGTGGATAGAGAACGGGCTGGCAGACAGGAAGCAAAGGGTAGGAGTAAACGGGTCCTTTTCAGAAAGGCAGGCAGTGAGTAGTGGGGTACCGCAAGGCTCAGTGCTGGGACCCCAGCTATTTACAATATACATTAATGATTTGGATGAGGGAATTCAATGCAACATCTCCAAATTTCAGATGACACCAAGCTGGGGGGTATAGTTAGGTGTGAGGAGGATGCTAGGAGGCTGCAGGGTGATTTGGATTGGCTGAGTGAATGGGCAGATGCATGGCTGATGCAGTATAATGTGGATAAATGTGAGGTTATCCACTTTGGTGGCAAAAACATGAGGGTAGACTATTATCTGAATGGTGGCAGATTAGGAAAAGGGGAGATGCAACAAGACCTGGGTGTCATGGTACACCAGTCATTGAAAGTAGGCATGCAGGTGCAGCAGGCAGTGAAGAAAGCAAATGGTATGTTAGCATTCATAGCGAAAGGATTTGAGTATAGGAGCAGGGAGGTTCTACTGCAGCTGTACAGGGTTTTGGTGAGACCACACCTGGAGTATTGCGTACAGTTTTGGTCTCCAAATCTGAGAAAAGACATTCTTGCCATAGAGGAGGTTCAGAGAAGGTTCACCAGACTGATTCCTGGGATGTCGGGACTTTTATATGAAGAAAGACTGGATAGACTCGGCTTGTACACACTGGAATTTAGAAGAATGAGGGGGGGATCTTATAGAAACTTACAAAATTCTTAAGGGGTTGGACAAGCCAGATGCAGGAAGATTGTTCCCGATGTTGGGAGAGTCCAGAACAATGGGTCACAGTCTAAGGATAAGGGGGAATTCTTTTAGGACCGAGATGAGGAAAACATTCTTTACACAGAGAGTGGTGAGTCTCTGGAATTCTCTGCCACAGAAGGTCGTTGAGGCCAGTTCATTGGCTATATTCAAGAGGGAGTTGGATATGGCTCTTATGGCTAAAGGGATGAGGGGGTATGGAGAGAAGGCAGGTACGGGATACTGAGTTGGATGATCAGCCATGATCATATTGAATGGCGGTGCAGGCTCGAAGGGCTGAATGGCCTACTCCTGCACCTATTTTTCTATGTTTCTAAGTTCATTATAAGTATTGGAAACATGATTTGGTGTAGAAAGGATAGAATATAGTAGTGGTAAAGGTGGAATCTACAGCAAACATTACAAATATACAGTATGTTATTGATCTTTAGTTTAGAGGTACAGCGCGGAAACAGGCCCTTCGGCACACCGGGTCCATGCCGACCAGCGATCCCCGCATATCAACACTATCCGACAGCCACTAGGGATAATTTTTACATTTACCAAGCCAAATAACCTACAAACCTGTTCATCTTTGGAGAGTGGGAGGAAACTGAAGATCTCGGAGAAAACCCACGCAGGTCACGGGGAGAACGTACAAACTCCAAATAGTCAGCACCCGTCGTCGGGATCGAACATGGGTGTCCGGCGCTGCATTAGCTGCAAGGCAGCAACTCTACCGTTGTGCCACCGTGACCAGGATCTGTCTCTTCTCTCGCCTGATAAATTAGAATCGTACTTCTGAGCTCTATTATCCAAAGACTAATTTTATTCAGCAATTATAATTTAAACAGTAAATATTAGCCTCACATTCCCAATTCAGCATTTGGTAATGCGGAGAGATGATGTTGTGGTACCTCTCTACCCTCTAGTAATCCAGAGATCTGGATGAAAATCCCAAAATGTTCAAATTTCAAGGTAGATGAAGATTTTAAAATTGGTTATTTATGTCAGCCAGGATGAAACAACATCAATGACGGCAAAATATGAAATGATGTTTTTTAGGAATTTTCCTGAAGTTTATCCAGTCTCCAAACATACAGCAAAATGGTTGATTTTTAATTGCCTCCAAATATGGCCAAGCAAGCATCCCATTTACCCAAAGACATGGCATCAAAGCACAATAAAATCAAGCATACTACGCAACATCGATATGACAGAGATGAGATTTGACAAAGACCAAACCCATTTAATCCTCTAAAGGCCTCTTGAACGTCTGGTAACATTAGTATTGGGAAATCTATATTACTAAAAGTCTGATCTTGACCGCTTTTGGCTTGCTGTGCTGTGATTTCCGAGAGAACGCCGCCACCTACAGCTGTCATTTTTGGCCAGCTCTCACAGAGCCCCCCTCCGCCTTCCAGGACCAGAGGATTTTTCCCATTTATGAAAAATCAGAGAGATATTAATGCTTTTAACAAATTCCCCATTCTCTCTGCTGCCCCTGCTGGAGGGGGGGGGGGGGAGACTATAAAACCAGGAAGTGATGTGCCTCACTCAGTCTCTGCAAGATGGAGGAGCCAGAGGGTCACATCTCTCTGAGCTCTGAATAGCACTGAACACATGTCTACTCAACTGTGAGTGCCCTTAATGTGGTTTGAAAATGAAAATATGGTTGGTTTGAATTAAAAAGGCACTGCCTGCAAATGTTTGTTTGCGGGGTTTGGGTTGAAGTGAAAAGGCACTACTGCAAATGGTTGTTTGGGGGGTTTGGGTTGAAGTGAAAAGGCACTACTGCAAATGGTGGCTTGGGTGCTTTGGCTTGAAGTGAAAAAGCACTACTGCAAATGGTGGCTTGGGTGCTTTGGCTAACTTCCTGTTTGCACTGTATATTGATTTTAGATAAAATGCTGCCACTTACGGCTGTGATTTTTGGCCATCTTACTCCGTCCCCCTCCGCTCAGCAGGTGCAAAGGATTCTTCCCATCAATGAAAAATAAAAGTGCTATTAGTGTTTAAAAAATGCTGAGAATCTCTTTCCTGTCATGAAGACCACACCTTTTCCGGAGGAAGGGGTTATCAAACCCGGAAGTGTGGGTGTGGCTCAGTCTCTGCATGATGGGGAGGGAGAGGTCACAACTCTGTCTGAGCTGTGAATAAACTGAACACACTGAATTTCTACTGAACTGAGAGTTTGGTGTTTTGTGTGGTTTTATGGTGGTTTCACCCTGCATGAAATGGTACGAAGCTGCATTTGAATTTGGTGGCCTTGCACCCTGCTTTAAGTGGTATGAAACTGCTCTTGAATTTGGTGGCCTTGGATCCAGCTCGAAGTGGTAAGAAACTGCACTTGAATTTGGTGGCCTTGCACCCTGCTTGAAATGGTAGGAAAATGGATTTGAATTTGGTGGCCTTGCGCCATGCTTGAAATGGAATTTCAAGGAATAGCCATGAGCCAACTGCCACCCCACCAGCCATGAGGGAGCTGCCAGCACATCAGGCTTGAGGGGCTGAGCTGCCACCCCAAGAACCCATACCAGCACTTAAGAAAGCCCCCCCCCCCCCCACTGGCCACCAATATTGTAATTGGTGGAGAGGTGGAATATTGTGTCGGGGGACCAACCCTCCCATGTGAACATGGGACCCAACGGGTCCCACTTAGTCTAGTATATATTACAAACCAGTAATTAATGGTCAGTTGCCTTTCTTAACATATTCCTATGTCTAACTGAGTGACTTGGTTAAGGTTAAGGACTGAATTGTCTGAATCCTGTGGAATTTAGGTGCCAGAGTGAGCTTATAGCAGATGATGAGAGAATTGATGAGTATACCTGGCTTTTAGTTCATGTATGATAGCAGAAGATTTAGGCCATTTGGCACATCAATACTAATCTGCCATTCAATCATGGCTAATCTATCTTCCTCTTTTAACCTAATTCCCCTGCCTTATCCCCATAAACCCTGACTAATCAAGAATCTATCTACCTCTGCTGTAAAAATATCCATTGACTTGGCCTCCACAGCCTTCTGTGACAATGAATTCCACAGATTCACCACCCTCTGAAAAAGAAATTCCTCCTCATCTCCATTCTAAAGGAGTGTCCTATTATTTTGAGGCTATGACCTCTTATCCAAGACTCTACCACTAGTGGAAACACCCTGTCCACATCCATTCTATCCAGGCCTTTCTCTATTTTATACCACTGACTACCATTTATAAATTGCTGATTATTTTGGATGAAGTGCAGCTTGGCACAAGGATGTGGCGGTGGGGATAAAAATCAGCAGCTGGTTATCCTTCTATGAACCAAAGAGTCAACCCGTCATGGTTGCATCTGCCAAAGCAATATTGTTGGGAATGAATACCCATGTCTTATGGCAGCAAAATTCCAACGTCAGAATGGAGGTGCCCTGTGTCATGTGTGGAACTAACATTATGGTGATTTAGTAATGAAAAAAAATGAGCCTCCAGGAATTATTGTGGAGCTCCTCTGACTGGACTGAAAATCCATCATTGTTCTTATCACAAAGGATACTATCTTTGTACAGAACTAGGTGGCAGAAGCAGGTTTAAAAAATACGAAATGCTTTTTCTTATTTCCTTTCTTCTTACTTTGAATAGCAATTTGGAAAGACTTTTCAATGGCTATATTCCATTAAAGAGGATATTTTGCAATGATGATCTGTGACATTGTAAATCATTACTAAATTTAAAATATTCTGAAGTACTACAGAATAAAAAATATTCTGACGTAAATTGAGACTTTAGATTCTCAATTCTCGGTCAGCTTTGCATATTTACTTCCATGATTAATCTCTGCCACATTAGAAGGATAAAAAGGTTGACATGATGCATCTTAACATGTGTCATCGGGTTATGTTTTAAGAGTAACATTTATCATGGTTGATATTTCGTGGAAACATTGTATTTAAATTAATATTTATATTTGGAGAAGGGCGTAGCGGTAGAGCGACTGCTTTACAGCGCCAGAGACCCGGGTTCAATCCTGACTACGGGTGCGGTCTGTACAGAGTTTATACATTCTCCCTATGACCTGTGTGGGTTTTCTCCGAGATTGTTCCCGATGTTGGGGAACTCCAGAACAAGGGGTCACAGTTTAAGGATAAGGGTGAAGTCTTTTAGGACCGAGATGATACGATCATTTTTCACACAGAGTGTGAGTTCTGTGGAATTCTCTGCCACAGAAGGTAGTTGAGGCCAGTTCATTGGCTATATTTAAGAGGGAGTTAGATGTGGCCCTTGTGGCTAAAGGGATCAGGGGGTATGGAGAGAAGGCAGGTACAGGATACTGATTTGGATGATCAGCCATGATCATATTGAATGGCGGTGCAGGCTCGAAGGGCTGAATGGCCTACTCCTGCACCTATTTTCTATGATTCTATCTTTGGTTTCCTCCCACATTCCAAAGACGTACAGCTTTGTAGGTTAAATGGCTTGCTATAAATGTAAAGTTGGCCCGAGTGTGTGTAGGGTACTGTTAATATGCGGGGATCACTGGTCGGTGCAGACTCGGTGGGCCGTTTACTCTTATATCAAGCCAGTTGATATTGACTATTGATTACGTGCTGTATCTCTAAACTAAAGAATTTATTTACTTTGGAGTGAAATTCCCCTTATTTAAATGTATTGGTTACCTGAAGAACATAGATAAAATGTATGAAATAAAGCATCCAGAATGAAACTAAACATCTAGATACGTGCATCCTGTATAAGATTACTAATTCTGAATAATTTCTTCACTTGTGAATTGCCATCAACATTTGCTGATATAGAACTATAAACACAATAAAAACGCACCATGACAGATTTAATTGATGAAGACCAGACTGGTTTTATAATAGGCAGACAAACACAGGACAGTATTAGAAGAACCCTACATACAATACACAAGATTCACTAGGAAAGTACGCGTGCTGCCCTGATAAGCCCAGACGCGGAAAAGGCTTTTGATAGGGTTAATTGGGAATTCTTACATCAAACACTAGAAAGATTTGGCTTTACCGAAGATTCAATTCAAGTAATTGAAGCAATTTACCAGCAACCTACTGCAAGAGTAAAGGTGAATGGGTCCTTAACTGAGAGATTTGTGTTAGGAAGAGGAACAAGACAGGGATGTTGTCTTAGCCCTACCCTGTTTGCTATATATATTGAACCATTGGCTCAAGCGATTCGTCAAGATGGGGAACTGAGAGGAGTAACTATAAGAGACAGAGAACATAAAATTGGCCTTTTTGCAGATGATGTAATGATGTATCTCACGGAAGTAAGCACTTCATTTCCAAGGATGATGGGGATTGCAGATAAATTTGATTTTTATGCAGGATATAAAGTGAATATTTCAAAAACTCAAATTCTCCTATTTAATTGTCCTCCAGAAGAAATCGAACACAATTATAATATTAATGGGATTCAAAATCAATCAAATACCTAGGGGTACATGTAACAAAAAAAATATCAATGTTGTATGGGGCCAATTATAATCACATCAACCAAAACATAAGAAAGGATATTGAAAGATGGTCCACCTACCCAATGGATTTTAGTAGTATGATAAAAGTGGTGAAAATGAATATTTTGTCAAGGCTATTGTACTTGTTTCAATCTCTGCCAATAGAGGTACGATTAAAACAATTCACAGAATGGGATAAATTAATATCTAGATTTATTTGGGGAGGAAAGAAGGCCAGAATTCGATACACTACACTACAGTTGCCAAAGGACAAAGGTGGAATGGCACTTCCAAATTTTAGGATATATTTCTATGCAGCCCAACTTCGACCACTAATTAATTGGTGTGAGGATAGCTATATAGCTAGGTGGAAAGAGATTGAGACATATATTCCTGACTACCACGTCCAAACACTTTTGGGAGAAAACGCGCTTCCTGGACATATCAGGAGTATAATCGATCCAATAATGATATTTACTTTAGAAACCTGGTTCACTCTTACCAGACAACTTAAACTGAATAAATGACAAAAAGTTTTAAGATGGATAGCTTTGAATAATGAATTTAAACCAGGGATGTATGACTCAACATTTAAAGAGTGGATGAAGAAAGGAATGTCTGCATTTTGTACTGTTATTGAAAATGGGGACCTAGAAGTTTTCACGATTTGAAGGATAGATTTGCACTTCAGAACCAAGACTTGTTCAGATACCTCCAACTGAGGAATTATTACAATAAAAATGTAAAAAGGGAGGCACTAGAAGAAAATAATCCAGTGATAAAAGTGATAGTGCGTATCATCAAAAAACATAAAGTTTAGAAATAATCCTTAATCATAGTTTAATGGAATGTCAAGCTAAAACTACATTTTAAGTGGGAAAAGGAATTGAACATCACAATCTCAGAAGAAGAATGGCATCATATGTGTGTAACACTACAGATATCCACTAATTCACAAAATTGGAGAGAATTTAATTGGAAACATTTGATTTGTTTCTTTATTACGCCTAACATAAAAAGCAAGCAAATTCTAAGGCAACAAACATGCTGGAGGCAATGTGGTCAAACAGATGTAAATCATGCACATATCTTCTGGAGTTGCCCAAAAATAGAACCATTTTGGGACAAAGTGAATTCAGAATTAACGGAGGTATTAGGATATACAGTCTGCAAGAAGTGTTCCATTTCATACCTGGGTAATATAATTACAGTGGTGCTGAAGGAAGATCATTACTTGGTTAAAATCCTACTCACAGCTGCAGAAAGGCCATTACAAGAAACTGGCATGGAGCGGACACACCCAGACTTAGACAATGGTTAGACATAGTACAGGAAATATTTGTCATGGAGAAAATGACATTCTCTAAGAGTGAAAGTAGACGAGTTTAGCAGAAAATGGGAAAAATGGATTAGGTATAGAAATAAAGACATTAACACTGTATAATTTTATTGACAATAATGTAAGTTATTGGAAAATGTTTTAATAAGAAAATAGTTCTGTATACGGCATCATTAATTGTAAACTGAACCCCCCGCTACATTGTTGTACGTTTCACTGTAATGTTGTATGTTTCGTTGTTATATTTGTGTTTTATTTGTGTATACATAAAAGCAATAAAAACTAAAGGGGAAAAATAAACGCACCATACAAAATATACTGAATTATATTCTCGTGCAGGTTGTGACCCATGCACAGGCTGAAATAAGATATTCTGTAATTGCTGATGACTTGTAAACTTTCCCTGTGAAACAAATGGAATTAAATAAGTTCAGCTTTGATGTTGATTTGGTTCCAGAAGTGATACAAGTGTTAAAACTCACAAAATGGCAAGGCTATTGATGTGTTTGCAGAAGAGTACTCAATCTTTGGATAATTCTCCAAGTCAAGAAAGGCATCTAAGTCAACAAGATGTGTAATCTGAACAAGCGTACATATATTTCAAGAGCTTGGCTATTTGTGCTGCAAGAAAGCTTTGCCAGTTACTGCACTTCTCATAATGCTCTCTCTCCTAGAATGCAGTGCTATCTTACCCATTGTCGCTTTTGTTCGGAGGCTCCCATCCACTGTCAAATGTTATTATAAGGTCCGAGGACAAGTAAAGTGAGTACTGGATGCTACAGAGGTTAGATGTTCCAGTTTTACGCTTCTTAAGTGCACAGAAAAGAATGTTTAATGCTCAAGCCCCCAGCTCAGGATCCTAGCTTATTATAAGCAAACGTACTGAATTATATTGACAGATAGGCTTTGTGCATAAGAAAATCACCAAGTCAAGGATTCAGTTATAGTAAATAGTCAATGGAATCTTATGTGTTTCTTTCTCCATAATTATTCAACTCTTCAATTCAAACAAAGTGGTCCATTTTCTACCTTTTCAGGTTGCCTGCCCGAAAACTCAATAAATGCTATTCAAAATGATTGTAATTCAGACCCAATTCAAGTTCAGCTGTAAGAAACGAACGTATTTGAAAGTAAAATTAAGAAAATCATTGTACAAAACTTAATTCCATTATGGACGGAGGCACCAGTTTCTATTGATCTGTGACATGCCTTTCACTGCGCTGTGTGGACTGAACAATGGGAGATTTGGACCCTAGTTTTCATGGCAACAACAGCTTCATTCATTTTGGATGTATAAGCAAATTGGGACAGAAAAGAAGTTCCATTATAATATTTTAAACGTTGAATTACTTTACTATTGTTACATCTTATTTCTGGGAATACTGTTAAATAGTAGCTGCCCCACCTATAAAATAATCTGTTTTTGCTAAATTGGTATAATATATTTTTCACAATGAATATGGTGGCATCTTTACTTTGGATTTTTCATGTAATATTGTGGAACAATTCTTCAAGACAAAGAATGCCAAACATGCATATGAATTTGTTACAACAGTATAAAGTCTGTTTAAAAACTTAGGTCAATTCAAAACTTATAATTGCATTCTGAACTTGTGGTCCTTGTCCCCGGAGTATAAATACCATCATTTAAAAAAAACACAAAATTGTTAAATACTAATTCCTTGCTTTTGAGTTGGCCTGACCAATGTTTAGTGCAAATTACTTGTCGAAGTTCTCGGTTAAAGAATCTCAGCCAATTGCTGAGACAGTAAGACTTGAACGGACCTGCCATTACCTGCTGTGATTATTGTTACAAGCAAATTGTAATTTAAAATCACTCAAGGACTTTCCAGTAACGATATGCTGCAGGCCGTACAGAGATTATCTTGCCAAGCAGATCTCTTTAATTTCCAATAGTAGTAATAATTGTGATAAATCTGTTTTATTTGATTAAATATAAATGCCATGTAACTCTTTAATTCATAGTGGGACTCAGAAATATATTCCTGTGAAAAAGAATGTTGATGCTTTGTAACATCCCAAGTGATTCTACATCCGAATAGGTCAAAAGAAGGAAAAATTTAGGATGAATTTATGATCCGCGGTACTCTCCAGGATCATGTCAGCAGGATAGTGTTACAGCTGTATGTTTAATCATTAAATGTCAAAGAAAGTTTGTGGAATAAATGGTATAACATTTCCACTCCAGCCCACACCTCACAGCTGGGCCAGATGTCTTCCTGTTACTTTTCACTTGTGCTATTCTTTCTTTCTTCAGCTGTTTGGCAAACCACAGCTAATGGAATATTTAAGCATTTCTAATACAAATAATGTTGGTGCAGTAGCAAGCCGATACTTTTACAGATACAAAATCCTAGCCAGATGCTAAAGATGGGAGTGTATGAAAATGATGAATGAATAGGAAAAAAATAATAACACAAGGAAACCTTGATTGAAATCATGGGGGTTTGCAAAAATAAAAATTAACTACAGGGTTCAAAAGGGGTTCAAAAGGGAGATGGATTTTCTTATTTATTGGGAATGATTTAAATGTCACTCAAATAATAGTCCCATCCAGGAAATAAGATTTTTTGCAAGTTATTTTCATTAAAATTTCCAACAACAATAATAGGAAACTTCTTTTGGAAAACTGGTTTGCAATACCTCACTAAAGTAACCCAGTGTGGATAGAAATATTTGTACAAAAGTAGGATACAAAAAGTTATTAGACCGAGCCAACGAAGTGATTCTGAAATAACAAGGAAAAATGTGTCTTGGAACCTGGGTTGACGGTTTCTCAAATAATAACATGCACACCGATAAGATGTCACATTCTGTATGGCAGAGGGAAATGTTTAGCCATGAGCTATCAGATTAAAGGAAAATATTTAATGATCACTGTTTTAATGGTGCAAACAAAGCGATTCAGGGTGGAAGAAAGGAAATCTGTTAAGTGCATCTCTAATACATTAGAAACTGGGTAAGGGTCACCAGTGTGCTAAAAAAACATGTGAAGAAAGTATGTGGCCATAAATGGGACAATGCCTGCAGGAAGAATCGGGCAGGTACGATGGCTTAGTTGTAAAAAGATGTCCCAAGAGAAGTGTAATCAGCCAAAAAGGTTCCTAGCCATAGAAGGGAGTAATTACCAGTGGACACCAACAGTTTGTTCAAATAGATGGGCAGAAAGAAGTGCCATAGTAGAAATAAAAAGGTAGAGAAGTTAAGGAGGATACTTGAACTGTGAATAAAGGCGAATTGTCTCCTTAAAGTCCTTGGGTCAGTACGGGAAGCTGCACAAGAGTTTCTATTTCCAACCTTCACCCAGGTGCATTGGAATACCTGATCTATTTGCTGATAGAAACATAGAAAATAGGTACAGGAGGAGGTCATTCAGCCCTTTGAGCCAGCACCGCCATGTATTGTGATCATGGCTGATCGTCCGCTATCAAAAACCCGTGCCTGCCTTCTCCCCATATCACTAGCCCCTAGAGCTCTATCCAACTATCTCTTAAATCCATCCAGTGATTTGGCCTCCACTGCCCTCTGTGGCAGGGAATTCCATGAATTCACAACTATCTGGGTAAAAAAGTTTATTCTCACCCAGTCTTAAATTACCTCCCCTTTATTCTAAGACTGTGGGCCCTGGTTCTGGACTCGCACAACATTGGGAACATGTCTCCTCCATCTAGTTTGTCCAGCCCTTTTCTAATTTAATATGTTTCTATAAGATCCCCCCTCATCCTTCTAAACTCCAGTGAGTACAAGCCTAGTCTTTTCAATCTTTCCTCATATGACAGTCCCGCCATCCCAGAGATCAATCTCGTGAACCTACACTGCACTGTCTCAATCGCAAGGATGTCCTTCCTCAAAGTAGGAGACCAAAACTGTACACAATACTCCTGATGGTGGAGAATTGGCTGTATATGTATTTGGGCATGTACTGGCCTCGATGGCTGGTGGCCAATGCAGATAAGACAAACCCTACTGTCTCAATCGCATTATCCAAAATCTGACTTTACTGGAATGTTATTCTCTTTATCCTGTGTCGGTACACTGTGGATTGCTTGATTGTAATCATGTATACTCTTTCTACTGACTGGACAACACGCAACAAAAAGCTTTTCACTGTACCTTGTTGCACGAGACAATAAACTAAACTATTCACTAAAGAACTGCTTCAGTGGGTTTGATGACAGCAACACCAACATTAATCACCTGGAAGCTGTCCCCTGAGAACTGGAAGAAAGAAAGCTGCTCAAATTTCAGAGTATGAGCTACATAGATACATAGAATATAGGTGCAGGAGTAGGCCATTTGGCCCTTAGCCAGCACTACCATTCAATATAAGCATGGCTGATCATCCACAATCAGTACCCCGTTCCTGCCCTTTCCCCATATCCCTTGATTCCGCTAGCCCTTAGAGCTCTATCTAATACTCTTTTGAATGCATCTGGTAATAGCTCTTTCTGAATCAAGCACGAGCAACTAAACATTATTTTGGGTAACGCAACACAAATTCCCCTATAATATACCTAACCACTGCGGTTCGATCCTTGTATCCGCTTGGCCAAGCCTTTCTAGCCTCGTGCAAGCAGAGACACTCCAAAAGGTCATGCAGTCCTAAGTGTTCTTCCAGAAGATCAACATTGGACCTTGTGGGAGGTACCTTTTATAGGTCTTGAGGGGCTGTACCACATGGGGGTGGTTTCTTTATAAACCAATTAAACATATTGATAATAACAGTATATCATTGACAGTTCTGTAACCCAATAATACAATCTTGAATACATTGTATTTGAAAGAAGCTTCTAGAAGGAAGCAAACAAGAATAAACAGTGCAACATGTGCCCTGGGATTCAAACAACCCTGACAAAGCTCAACATTTCAACCAATCAACAACTATCAAAATAAGGCTTTGCAACAACATTTACACTATGTATATCTGGTTTGCATTGCCCCAATCAGTTCCATGCAATTTAAACCTTATTGTAAGATTTTGCGGATGCCCCATTCTTTCCCTGCAGCTCTTATCTAGGCCACAGACAAACTGGCACCATTCAGCAGCTTGAAAAAGCACATTTAATTTGATCAAAATGGCCTAGCAGCACACAACCCTCTACTCAATTTTAATATCATGGCTGCAGCAATTTAGCCAGGAGTAACACATCCAGTGCCTTCTGAGGCCGAGAATTCCACAAATTCACAACTCTACGGGTGAAAAAGTATTTCTTCATCTCAGTTCTAAATGGCCTACCCCAGGGATGGGGAACTTTTTCAAGTTGGAATGCCGCATCTGTAATCTAATAAGGCCGCATCCAAGAAAATTAAATTAGATATACTTCAAAATGTACATTATTTTGTAAAAATCCAACTACTATGTACTAACTTCAAGAAAATGAAAAAATGTTGTTAATTCTGAAGTTGATTAACCTTTTAATGACTTTGTGAGGGAGCCTTGATTTGGGTTAGGTAGAAGATTGTAGAATCACAGCAATAAGTGGTTGAAAAGCAAGTAAGCATTTTATGTGCATGTTGCCGAAGATGTGGGTATTCCATTGCATTTTTCCATATTTCAATCAGATCTTTCTTAGCGTCAAATAAGGACTTTAAAATGTCATCTTCTGAGAGGTCAATTAATTCCATCTGTAGTTCTTTAAGAGCCTTGGAGACATCAACTAGGTGAGGTTGAAATGCTAATTTGAATGTTAATTTCGTTGAATCTTCTTTTACTCTTTGGTATTTTAAATACGTTTATTTTAAGATTAAAATTAAGACGAACGATTAAAATTAAAATTAAAAAGACGAACAAAAACATATTAATAAAAATAAAAGGATTTGTTCTACAAAATTTGGATTCATTCAAAAGGCCGCACTTAATGGCCCAGAAGGCCGCATATGGCCTTAAGGCCACAGGTTCCCCACCCCTGGTTTACCCCTTATTCTTAAACGGTGGCCCCTGGTTCTAGTCTCCCCTAACATCAGGAACATGTTTCCTGCTTCTAGCAAGTACAATCCTTTAATCATTTTCTATGTTTTGATAAGATTCCCTCTCATCCTTCTAATTTCCACTGAATACAAGCCCAGTCATTCCATTCTATCATCTTATGACAGTCCCGCCATCCCAAGAATTAACCTTGTGAACCTACACTGCACTGCTTCAATAGGAAGGATGTCCTTCCTCAAATTGGAAGACCACAACTGCACACAATACTCCAGGTGTGGTCCCACCAGGCCCTGTACAATTGCAGAAGGACCTCTTTGCTCCTATACTCAAATCCTCTCGTTACGAAGGCTGACATGCCATCAGCTTTTTTCACTGCCTGCTCTACCTGCATGTTTACTTTCAGTGACTGATGTACAAGGACACCCAGGTCTCGTTGCACTTTCCCTTTTCCTAATCTGGCACTATTCAGATAATAATCTGCCTTCCTGTTCTTGCCACCAAAGTGGATAACCTCACATTTATCCACATTATACTGCATCTGCCATGCATCTGCCCAGTCACCCAACCTGCCCAGGTCACCCTGCATCCTCATCGCATCCTCTTCACAGTTCACACTGCCACCCACAGAGTGAGGGAGGATGAGGTAGCAAAATAGCAACAAACGCAGTGGATAGGCAGAGAGCAACAACAGATTGATGGAGGAAGATGAACCGCAACAGATGAAGTCTCTTACAGTGGCTTGCAAAAGTATTCGTACCCCTTGAACTTTTCCACATTATGTCACGTTACAACCACAGACGTAAATGTATTTTATTGGGATTTTATGTGATAGACCAACACAAAGTGGTGCATAATTGTGAAGTGGAAGGAAAATGATACATGGTTTCCAAATGTTATTACAAATAAAAAAAACTGAAAAGCGTGGCGTGCAAAAGTATTCATCCCCCCTGAGTCAATACTTTGTAGAACCACCTTTCGTTGCAATTACAGCTGCAAGTCTTTTGGGGTATGTCTCTACCAGCTTTGCACATCTAGAGACTGAACTTTTTGCCCATTCTTCCTTGCAAAATAGCTCAAGCTCAGTCAGATTGGACAGAGAGCGTCTGTGAACAGCAATTTTCAAGTCGTGCCAGAGATTCTCAATTGGATTTAGGTCTGGACTTTGACTGGGCCATTGACATGAATATGCTTTGATCTAACCATTACATTGTCCCTCTGGCTATATGTTTAGAGTCGTTTGCTGCTGGAAGGTGAACCTCCGCCCCAGTCTCAAGTCTTTTGCAGACCCTAACAGGTTTTCTTCCAAGATTGCCCTGTATTTGGCTCCATCCATCTCCCTATCAACTCTGACCAGCTCCCCGTCCCTGCTGAAGAAAAGCATCCCCACAGCATGATGCTGTCACCACCATGTTTCACAGTGGGGATGGTGTGTTCAGGGTGGTGTGCAGTGTTAGTTTTCCGCCACACATAGCATTTTGCATTTAGGCCAAAAACTTCAATTTTTGTCTCATCAGACCAGAGCACCTTCCACCACATGTTTGCTGTGTCCCCCACATGGCTTGTCGCAAACTGCAAATGGGACTTCTTATGGCTTTGTTTCAACAATGGCTTTCTTCTTGCCACTCTTCCATAAAGGTCCGATTTGTGGAGTGCACGACTAATAGTTGCCCTGTGGACAGATTCTCCCACCTGAGCTGTGGATCTCTGCAGCTCCTCCAGAGTTACCATGGGCCTCTTGGCTCCTTCTCTGATCAATGCTCTCCTTGCCAGGCCTGTCAGTTTAGGTGGACGGCCATGTCTTGGTAGGTTTGCAGTTGTGCCATACTCTTTCCATTTTTGGATGATGGATTGAACAGTGCTCCGTGAGATGTTCAAAGCTTGGGATATTTTTTTATAACCTAACCCTGCTTTAAACTTCTCTACAACTTTATCCCTGACCTGTCTGGTGTGTTCCTTGGGCATCATGATGCTGTTTGTTCACTAATGTTCTCTAACAAACCTCTGAGGTCTTCACAAAACAGCTGTATTCATACTGAGATTAGATTACACACAAATGGACTCTATTTACTAATTAGGTGACTTCTGAAGGCAATTGGTTGCACTGGATTTTATTTAGGGATATCAGAGTAAAGGGGGCTGAATACTTTTGTACGCCCCACTTTTCAGTTTTTTATTTGTAAACAAATTTGAAAACCATGTATCATTTTCCTTCCACTTCACAATTATGCGCCACTTTGTGTTGGGCTATCACATAAAATCCCAATAAAATACATTTACGTTTGTGGTTGTAACGTGACAAAATGTGGAAAAGTTCAAGGGGTATGAATACTTTTGCAACCCACTGTAAATGCCACTATCGTATCTGCCCCCACCACCACCCCTGACAGTGTGTTCCAGCTACTCACCATCTTCAGTATCAAATACTTGCCCTGTTGATCGCCTGTAAAGTTTGCCTCTCTCACCTTACAGCTATGTCTTCTAGTATTTGATTTTTTCCAGCCTGGGAAAAAGATTCTGACTGTCTTCCCTCCCCTGTCTACACATCTCATAATTTTATCTACTTTTATTAAGTCTCCCCTCAACCTCTGGCATTCCAGAATAAACAATCCAAATCTGTCCAACCCCTCCCTATAGTAATAGCCCCTAATCCAGTTGGCCATTCTGGTAAATCTCCTCTGTGCCCTTTTCAAAGTCTCCACATCCTTTCTGTAAAGGGACGCCCAAAATTGCATGCAATACTCTTATAAAGTCCTCCTTCAGAGCTGTATCATGACTTCCTGACTCTTATACTCAGTGCCCTGGCCAATGAAGGCACACATACAATACGCTTTCTTTCCCACTCAATCTTTTGTGCTGCCACTTTCAGGGAGTTATGGACTTGGACTCTCACATCCCTCTGTGCATGAATGTTCTTAGGGGGTCATGCCATTAATTGTATATTTACCCCTTAGATTTGACCTCCCAAAGTACAACTTGCTCAAATAAAACTCCATCTGCCATTTCTCTGCCCGCTTGTGCAGCTGGTCTTTATCTCGCTGTATGTTCTGATAGTATTCCTCAAAATCTGCAATCCCAATAATTGTGGAGGGAACCTCATTGAAACTTACAGAATAATGAAAGGCATAGAGAGGATGTGGAAAGGATGTTTCCATTGGTGGAAGAGTCTAGGACCAGAGGTCATAGCCTCAGAATTAAATGGAGCTCTTTTAGAAAGGAGGTGAGGAGGAATTTCTTTAGTCAGAGGCTAGTTAATCTGTGGAACTCATTGCCACAGAGGGCAGAGATAGACAAATTCTTGTATAACGAGTGTCAAGCAATATGGGGAGAAGGCCAGAAAATGGGATTCAGAGGCTGAGATCAGCCATGATTGAATGGCGGAATGGACTCGATGGGCTGAATGGCCTAATTCTACACCTATAACTTGTAAACTTGTTGAAATATAAATTTATTAGCCAACCCGCTGAGGTTTATGTCTGAGTCATCTTTATACAGCACAAACAATGCAGGTTCCAGCACAGAATTCCACTGGTCACTGGCCTCCAGCCTGAATATTGCTCTTCCTCCACATCCCTCTGTCTTGTATCAGTAAGCCAGTTCTGAATCCATATGGCCAAGTCGCCGTTAATCTCATACATCTTAATCTTCTGGACCAGCCTACCATTGGGGGGGCTTTATCAAATGCCTTACTAAAATCCATGCAGTTAACATCCACCACCCTACCTTCATCAATCACCTTTGTCACCTGCTCAAAAAAACTGACCTGAGGCTCACAGGCCTATAATTCTCTGGATTCTCTCTACTTAAACACAGGAACAACTTCAGCTACTCTCCAGTCCTCTGGGACCTTGCCTGTGGCTGGAGACTATCTTTGTCAAGGCTTCCGCAATGTCTTCTCTCAGTAACCTTGGATAAATCCCTGGCCCTGGGGATTGAACCCCATGAATGCTCTTCAAGAACCCCAACACCTTCTTAATCTCAACTTCCCTTGCACATCAGTATTACCTACACTGATCTCACTGTCCTCAATGTCTTTCACTTTGATGAAAACAGGTGGCAAGTACGAATTTAGTATCTCAAACACGTCCCGTAACTCCAAGCGCAAATTAACTCCTGCACTGTTATTGTTTGTTCTTTTTTTCTGAGTTTTTGTTATATAATTTATTATTTATTATGATTACATATTCTGATGTGCTGCAGCAAGGAGAATTTCATTGTTCTATCTGGGACATATGACAATAAAACATTAACCTTAAAACATTAGCCTTGATCATTGAATAGACCTATCTTCTCCCTCATTATCCTCATTTTTAATGTTGGTATAAAAATTTAATCCAACACCAAAACCATTTTGAGGCCACTTTTGGTCCTTCTAATAGCCTACTAGAGTTCTGCCCTCCTTTCTTTATATTCCTCAAAGGCCCTGTCCGATTCCATCTTCTTAAAGCTTGCACATGCTTCCCTTTATCAATTGTAATCAATGTGCTGTGAGATATGTTAATATGGTTAGATACTGAGTTGCATTTTGCAGCATATAATATTTTTACCCCATCCAGTTAGTTCCCTTGTATGCCCTAAAAGCTTCTCACACATCACCTAGTAGGGTAAGGTTGCCTTTTGATGAGGGAGGACATATCAACATTGCATGAAAGGATACTCTTCGGTAATCATCTAGTGAGGCTATGTGGGTAGAACTTGGAAACAAGAAGAGGGTGATCACGTTGATGGGAAAAAGAAAGAGCGCTGGAATAACTCAACGGGTCAGGCAACATCTCAGGAGGACATGGATAGTGACGCTTCAGGTCCGGACCCTTCTTCAGACATGGGCTAGTGACTGAAGTATCAGTGGGGAAACACTTTGAGTCCAGTAATCAGATTTCTATTAGCTTATGGATAGTTATAGAGAAGGACAGCATTGACCCATGAGCTGAGGTCCTAAATTGGGACAAAACCAATTGAGGAGGTACTGGGCAGAAACACGCAGAGGTAGATTGGGTGAGATTGTTTGTAGATAGAGGAATATCTGGCTTGCGGGCGGCTTTAAAAGTAGCATAGCAAGAGTTCAGATTGCCAGATTGGATGGAGGGTAAGGCTGTCAGCTTTAGGGAGCCCTGATTGATGATATATACAGAGACTGTTCAGGAAAAAAGATGGAAACATACATTGGGTTTATGCAGTTAAGCTCAAGAAAATTGCTTGATGAGTACACTCAAGAGGGAAATCAGAGGACAAACTCGTGTGAGATGGATCCAACAGGCAAGGTAAAGGAAAAGGCAAGACTCTACTGGTATACTAACAGTAAAAGGGTGGCTGGGGGAGAATCAGTTCCCTTAAACATCTGGATGACTGTCTACATGTGAAGCCACAGAAGACAGGAAGATTTTAACAGATTATAATTAAAATTAATAATTACAATTTTTAGTTAATTTATTAATTTAATCAATAATTAATTGAAAAGATTTTAATTTCTCAGATCAGGGGAGCTCTTCTCCATCCGCTCAAGCCTTTAAATATTTTATAAAATGGAATCCCAGAATTGTATAGACCACTTCTGGCTGGACCATTGTTTTAAAGATTCAAACTGCCTTCCATATCCTCACTCACTGCCTCTTATTTGTGAAGCCCTGGATCTTGTATACTTATTTAATACATTTTCTCAACTTGCCATGCCTGTTTCAAAGAATGATGCACATGGACACCTTGATCTCTGACATACCACTCTAAGGATTATCTCTACTTGTTCTTCCCACCATAACCCTAATTTCACTGTACCTTAATTGGTACATGTGACAATTAAATTGAATCTTGAATCTAATGTAACACTTCACATTCCCGAGCATTACATTTTATCTGCCATCCATTTCACCAACCCGTCTCCAGCCCCCCTCACAGTTCACAGGCCTCAACATCTGGAGGAATGTAAACTGTGCCCTGTACCTCTGACCATCATTAAATATATATTATAAATTGATATGCATCTACACATACACATTGGTGTATAAACACTATATAATACATGTGGTAATGTTTACATTGTGGAACATTGGAATCCAGGTAGAAGACCACTTCAGTGGCCAGGTTTTTGAAGGAGTTAAAGAAATGGCTGAGCTAATGTGATAAAGGAAATTATAATGGGCAGTTTCAGTGAAGAAAGCACAAAGACAGGTCCTTTGGCCCACTATGTCTGCGCTGAAGGTGATGCCAAATTAAACTAGTGCTCTGTGCCCACACATCATCTGTATCCCTCTATTCCCTATTTTGTTCACGATCTGTCTAAATGCCCCATAAACATTGCTATCATATCGGCATTTACCACCTCCTCTGGCAGAGCATTCGTCACCTAACTGTGGAAAAAAAAAACTTGCCATGCAAATCTCCTTTAAACTTTTCCTCTTTCACCTTAAAAATGTACACCCATACACAATTGACATTTCCACCCTGGGGAAAAAGGCTCTTGTTTATTCTATCTATGCCTCTTATAATTTCATTCCATTAGGTCATCCCCTCAGCCTCCAACTCTCCAGAGATAACAAACTTAGTGTTGCGATAGAATGTTGAGCTTACAAAAAGCCTGCTTCAAATTGATGACAGAAATTAAATCCAAGTGGCGTGTGTAGTTTTGAAGAAAGATTGGATGCTACTTCATAATTGTTTCGATTTAGAAATGTCAATGTGGTTATATTTGGACTTCTGTGGATTGGACCAAACAGACATACAACACTATCAGGGTGAGTCTTAAACCTGATTCATACAAAAAGTCATGAATTTGTGCTTTTGATATTTAAATGCAATGCATGGAGAACTAAAAGGTAGCAGTTTGTCAAAAGTTATTCAGAATTATAGGTTGATCCAGAAGCTTGGCATGTAGGCATGTTTGCCTTCATTGGAAGGGTGATGAGTACAAAGGTTGGGACATCATAATGCAACTGTACAAATTGTGAATGAGATGGAAGCATTTTTTTTTTCAAAATTAAGTTTATTTACAGGTACAAATCATAATTAAAACACTATTCTAAGGAGATGTTCAGCAGTCCCCTTAAGTGGCCAAGGTACCCGTGGACTTCACGTACTCCCTCTCCAGGGACACCCGGGCACAGATATAAACCTCAAAGAGGGGCAGGCAGTCGGCTGGAGTGGAGCCATCAGCTGCTGCTGCCAAGATCATTGACTGGCTAGCTTGGCCAGGCCCTGGAGCACTGTATACAGTTTTGGTTGTGCAGTATAGGAAGAATACATTTAGAAAGGGTGCAAAAGAGATTCACCAGGATGTTACCTGGGCTTGCAGGCTTGAGTTGTAGGATGAATTTGGATAGGTTTGGGCTTTTTTAATAAATTGTAGGAAGCCGAGGGTCATGAGGAGCATGGATAAAGTGAGACTTTTTTCCAGCGTGGAGGATTCTAAAACTAAAGGGCAGAGGCCTATGGCAAAAGGAGGGAAATTTAAAAAGGTCATCACGAGCATTTTCTTTAACTTCAAACGACCTCCAGAGGAAGCTATAACAATGAATACAATGATGATTTTTAAAAGACATTTGGACAACTATATAGATGCGTTTCGAGGGCTACTAGACCAAGTGGGACCCGTTGGGCCCTGTTCCCCCAACGCAATATTGCACAACTCACCCATAGCCCCCAACTGTGCAGGCGTGGCTGACAGGTTGCCGTTGTGATGCTAGAGATCCCCGTTGTGACGCGAGTCTCGGCAAACCCCCCCGGCAAACTGTGCCTCGCCATCCCTCTGTCTACCCCTATCTCCCTCCATTCCTCATCTCCAGCGCTCCCTCCCCCTCCCCCACTCCCTCTCCTTTCCCCTATCATCAGTCACTTCCACCCTCCCTCCCTACACCCCTCTCCCTGCTCCCCCACTCTTCACCTCCCCCCATCCCACCACCCAACAATGAAAATCGCGACTTTAAAAAAATGAAACCTCCCCCTATCTCACCCGCCCAACAATGAAAATGGTGATTTAAAAAAAATGAAACCTCCCCCCATCCCGCCTCCCCACAATTAAAATGGCATTTTTTTTTGTTTTAAAAAATGAAACCTTCCCCCTATTCCACCCCACAATGAAAATGGCGAAAAAAACACGAAACCTCCCCCTTATACAATTGCGTTTTTTTTAAGCGTAAATGAAATCCGGGATCCCTTTGTGACGTCATTGTGAGGTGGATCGCTGCTGTGTATTTTAAAACTGAGTTTTTCTGTTAATGTAAATGAGATCCCATTGTGATGTCATTTTGGGGTGGAACACTGCTGATGGTCAGCGCAGCTTTTTTAAAGTGGTTTTTGGAAAGTTTAAAAATTCAATCACTTGTAAAATATACCATCAATCTGAGCAAAATTTGTTTAATTGAAATCACAGGACAATGGTGAGGTGGTGCAAAAATTGTAGCGGTATCGTGTACCGTTTTTGTGCAAATATAGGTACGCACAAACCGGGCAAATAAATATAGAAACAAGATGAGTTCTATTAATATATATATATATATACACCAAGTGGGACCTGTTGGGTCCCTGTCACACGGGAGGGCTGATCCCCGAACGCAATATTCCACCACTCACCCATAGCACCCAACTGCACAGGTGCGGCTGACGCGAGTCTTGGCAACCCTCCCCAAGTGCGCCTCGCCATCCCTCCTCCTACCCCTATCCTCTATTCCCCCTCTTCTTTCCTCTCTCCCCCTCCTGTTGGGTTATTGATAGCGGACGATCAGCCATGATCACAATGAATGGCGGTGCTGGCTCGAAGGGCCGAATGGCCTCCTCCTGCACCAATTTTCTATGTTTCTATGTTTCCCCCAATGCCTCCCTCACCTCTCCCTCCCTCTACCCTCAGTTACTCCTTCCATAACCCTTCCCCTAAACTTGAAAGTCATAGTTGATTTGCCAAATAAGTAATCTAGCCACAAAAGAAGTTTTATTAAAGTGAAATACTTAGGGAAGACAAAACTACATTCAAATTATGTTCAGGATACCACTCAAAATTATCCTGATTGGATAAATATAGATTTTATATCTTTACGCATATGATGAGCGTTTGACGGCACTGAGCCTGTACTCACTATAGTTTAGTAGGATGACGGGGGACATAAGGAATAGAATTAGGCCATTTGGCCCATCAAGTCTATTCCGCCATTCAATCATGGCTCACTCCTAACGCCATTCTCCTGCCTTCTACCTATAACCCCTGACACCTGTACTAATCAAGAATCTATCTATCTCTGCCTTAAAAATATTCACTGACGGCCTCCACAGCCTTTTGTGTCAAATAATTCCACAGATTCACCACCCTCTGACTAAAGAAATTTATCCTCCTTCCTAACAGAAGTCCTTTAACTCTGAGGATTCTGACCTCCAGTCCCAGACTCACCCACTAGTGGAAACATCCGCTCCACATCCACTCTATCCAAGCCTTTCACTATTCTGTGTTTCAATTAGGTCCCCCCTCATTTTTCTAAACTCCAGCGGGTTTGGGATCTCATTGAAACTTACAGAATAGTGAAAGGCCTGGATGGAGTGAATGTATTGAGAATGTTTCCACTAGTGCAAGGGTCTAGGACCAGAGGCCAAAGCCTCAGAATAAAAGGATGTTCCTTTGGAAAGGAAATGAGGAGGAATTTTAGTCAGAGGGTGGTGAATCTGTTTAATTCTTTGCATCAGAGGGTTGTGGAGGTCAAGCCAATAGATATTTTTAAGGTGGAGATTTTCAGTATCTTGATTAGTCAGGGGCTATGGGGAGAAGGCTGGAGAGTGGGATTCAGAGAGGAAATAGATCAGCCATGTTGTAGACTTGATGGAATGAATGGCCTCATTCTGCTCTGATAACTTATGAACACGAATATAGGGGGCACAGAAAACAAAATAGAGGTGAAACATAACCCTGACCACAGGAAACCATTTATAATGAATTAAAGGCCTGTCTTTTCTTAATCAGCTGCTGCTACTGCTGTGGTATGTCAAGAACCACAAACACTGGGTGTTGTTGAAGTTAAATGTGAGTCAAATCTTAACACAACGATCATTGCTTGCAATGAAATATTGCAGATGGATCAACAATGCATTTATAGCTGTTGTGTGAGTTTACAATTTAAGTTCATTTTGTGTCCGGCCATGTTCCATAATCTAAGTCATGAAATAGTATCAAACAGGTGCCGGAAGTAATGAATTCAGGAATAAGAGAAAAATACAAAGTACTTTGAATCCTGTGCATTAAATATAGAAATAAAAATTGCTGGAAAAGGTCCATCTGTCTCTGTGGAAAGACAAACGGAGTTGATGTTTGAACTGAATGAGCATTCATCAAACATATAACAAAATCAAATGGCCTACTCCTGCACCTATTGTCTATTGTCTCTCTCCACAGATATTGCCTGACCTACTGAGCATTTTTTCTGGTGTGGTTTCAACTGCAAAAATAAAACCATTTAAATTGTAGTAGTCTAATATTAAGTGTCCAAACAAAAAAAAAGAGAAAAATAAACTTAAAATATAATGAGGCTATGGACACCCCAAGCCAGTGCCAGTCTCAAGCTCGGACAAAGGAGGAGGGTTGGGCGTTGGGCGTTGGGCTAGCACCCCTAACCCGTAAAACCCCAAACACGCTACGGAAACAGCAATCTTAAACTATACTGCAAACCGGCATGAGAGATGGGGCTCGACCCCTGCAAGGATGACGTGCTCGGGCCAAAGCCTCCGGGACTCTTGTGCCCCGAAAAAGAGTAACATTTTCTCTGCCAAAACTGCTACCTGCTACAATGAGGCACCAACCCTTTTCAATTCCATATTCATGGAAATAATCAAGGAATTGTTATAGTTACATTTTATTATGTTGAGTGCAGAATACAACTCTAAGCACTGATCAAGAGGATCATGTCTCTATGGAAAAAAGCAATGGGACCAATGTGCCTCTTCAATGTGGGGGGAAAAAAAGAGTCTAGCATCAGAAACACAGATTTGTGAGGAAGTTCCTAAGTTTAAAATAAAATCTCAAAATTTGATTACGGAACTCCGTTATTTTTTTGTGAAACTAGAGCAATCTCAGGGGCGGAGGAGACAGTGCTGAGCGAAAATAATGTGGAATTATTTTGTTTGAGAATGTGAACAAAGGTCTCAATTATTGGGAACAATATTCAGAATTTTAATAGAAATATCTTATTTCCATGTACGTAAAACACTATACCTTTTCTCACCCTTAAGAACCCATGGTTTTATGTTTAGGCAGCCTAACTAATCTCCATTGTGGAATTTCTGCCCGTCTTGTTTACTGGATCTACCCACTTGGAAAAAGCAGGATGAGAAACTAACTGGTCCATGGCACTCATCCGTATTGCAGCTGCTGATTTTGAAAAATAGGTTACCGGAGTGTATGGGATGCTCAATTTCCCCATTAAACAAAATAAAGCAATGAGAAGAGAGAGAGAGGAGAACTTCTTCAACTTATATTTTCCACCTGCAGTGAGAAAACAAGGATATAAGAAACTTGTGCATCTGCTGATACTATTCATCTAATTATCTTTATGCTCTGTGGTTCAGACAATATTCTGGACAAAATGCTAAGGATCCAAGAGAAGGACATTCCATCAGAACTGTGTGTTGTATTTTAGCAAAGACTACTGAGTGCAGAAATAGAATGCATTTTCTGAAGGAATTTACCATTCAATAAAGTAAGTTTTATTTAGAAAACAGAATATTCAAAATTTCACACAATTGACTGAAATCAAAAACTATGAACGAAGACTACCCAACCCTACTTGTGTCCATATTAAATGATTTTTGCTTTCATTAAAAGATTGTTATTGCTGCTCCTCCATATGGCATTCTCAGTTGTAACAATTAGCATTATTTGGCCCTGCTGTACATAATGTCCAGTCATTTTGTTTCTGGAATGTTTGCTAAATGATGCAAAAATGGACGGCCATGAATGCATCTGTTAGAGTCTTTTTCCAGTTGTTGCTGCATCCTTAACAATATATCTTCTGTGTCTTCCCTTGAAAAGCAGGAAGGTAACTTTCGAGCCAGACGAACAGCTTCTCCCTTCAGGAGAAAATTAAATATATTTTAATAACCATTGAAGCAAAATTGTAATCAATGTGCTGTGAGATTTGTTAATACGGTTAAATACAGAGTTGCATTTTGCAACGTATAACATTTTTACCCCATCCAGTTATTTCCCTTGTACATCTAAAAACTGTACACTCTCACATCACCCAGCAGAGTAGGAAGTGTATAAAGAGGTTTATGAATTCTACCATAGTATTTTCTTCACCGTGGCCTCAAACTACTGTTCTTCAGTAACTAAAAAAAAACAGATCAGGTATTCACCAAGTCCGAGAACTACAGAAATTAACCAACACCGAACTAATAAAACCTTGCTTTAAAAGCTATGATGCTCCGCAGTTGTCAAAAAAATGTCTTTGTCCTTCTTTGGTCTGATGGTGCACTCAGGACAGTTATTTCTTTGCTTTATGAAAATATGTGGAACAAACGGGTTGTGTATAAATGTCACTGGACTCTGCTCTTTGCCCTTAGGTTCTGGCCCTGTAACTGGCAGGAACGAAGGGGCAAAGGACAAAGGTCAAGAGCACAAGTAGACAAACCAGGCATTCCTGAAACTGACCTCAGTTTTGAAAGCTTGAGTACCTTCATAATAGGGTCTGGTGAGATGCACAAGAGGAGAGACAGAGAAAAAATGAAAATCTATAGATCCTCTGAAAGTTTAGAATTGTTTTCTATATGGCAAATTAAGAGTAGTAAAAATCATAATCCATGATTTTTGTTCATGTCTAAGAAAATCAAATGAATTTGTGATGGACAGTGGATTGAGGTTGTCTTTAATGCAGGGAAATGTTTTAAATTAATGAACCATAATTTTGCCTTAGTGTCTTAACATGCTCACAGCTAAAGAGATGCTGCTATTTGCCAGGGGAGTGCACTTATTCCATAGTCAGGGTAGACACAAAATGCTGGAGTAACTCAGCGGGACTAGGGCAGCATCTCTGGAGAGAAGGGTCTCAACCCGAAACATCGTCCAACCCTTCTCTCCAGAGATGCTGCCTGTCCCACTGAGTTACTCCAGCATTTTGTGTCTACCTTTGATTTAAACCAGCATCTGCAGTTCTTTCCTACTTATTCCAGTGTCAGTATACATTTTCTATTATGTTCGTTAACTGTGGTTGACCTTGCCTGCAATTACCTATTTCTTTCCTTCGTTCCAATTTTTGCTCCTGTCCCCATGCCTCGAATAGCATTCTGCTACATCAGAATCTGGATTATGAATATCTGCATCCAAGGAACCTTACCCCCAACCTGATCCAGTTGCAACTCGACATCCTTCAACACTGGTTCCCATTTCAGCAAATGCTAACGAGTGAAAAGAGGCAGGAACTTTTCCCTTTCAGTATATTGGCTGACAGCCAATGTGCTGGTTGAGATTAACTGACTTGGCAGAGGCCAAGGATCTCATCTTCAGTTACCTTTCACACAAAGGCAAGGTTTAAGCTAAACAACAGGGTGTACTAATTGCGGCTTTAGCTCTGTATCCATCCATAAATTAAAACACCGTGTGGTAAAGCTGGTATAGGGATGAGAAAAGAGATCCAAAAGCAAAGCTGTACGTATGCTGGACGTTTCAAATTAAACTAAAGACGCTCGAAATCCGCAGCAGGTCAGTCAGCGTCTTTGGCAAACAGATACAGGTGCAGAATTATTGTTATATTGCCTTTCCTCTTTTAAAGTCAGGATCGTGCCAGAGTCTCTGGCCTGCAACACTATTACTGCACCATTGTGCTGCCTATGGCGCAGCGGTAGAGTTGCTGCCTTACAGCACGGAGACCCGGTTTCGATCTTAACTCCATGTACTGTCTGTATGGATGCAGTTTGTACATTCTCCCTGTGACCTAAGGGTTCCTCCGGGTGCTCCGGTTTCCTCCCACATTCTAAAGACGTGCATGTTTATAGGTTAATTGGCTTCTGTAACTTGTCTCTCGTGTAGGATAGAACTAGTGCACAGATGATTGTTGATCAGCATGGACTCTGTGGACCAAAGGACCTGTATCCACACTAAACTAAATTAAACTAAGCTGATGATTTAGAAACAAAGAACTACAGATGCTGGTTTATACCAAAGATAGACAAAGTGCTGGAGTAGCTCAGCAGGCCAGGCAGCATATTTGAAGAAAAAGGATGGGTGACGTTTCTGGCGGTCTGAAGAGGTCTTCAGAACCTGAAGATAGGTTCCAATCAAAATGTCCCCCTTCCTTTTCTTCCAGAGATGCTGCGTGATCCGCTGAGTTAAACCCAAGGATGACCCTATAGCACTCGTCAAAGAGGCCACCTGACCTATTGAGGATTTCCAGCATCTTCTATTTATTTTAGAAAAAAAAGATGCTGAAGAAATAACTGTAAAATAGAACAAGAAGTCTTCGATCTGGAAAATGAGGCAGCTCACACTTGTGATAATCTGGTGGCTCAGTGTCTCATTTGAATTAGGCCACTTGGTCTTGTATCAGCCCTCAGGGTTTGTGGAATGGGGGGGGGGGGGGGGGGGTGGAGATGGGACCAGGAAAGATGAAACAGTCGGAGGAGTGAAAGGGGCCACTCTGGAGTTGGATGGTGTGATCAGAAATGATTACTTGTTGGTCCCTTTAAAGTCTGCACCCGAGGCTGCGTGGAAGCTTGGTGATAGTGACTGCCACTGGCCTGGCAGCAGCTGCCTGCAACTCAGCTCAACATTGAGGTGGATGCCTCAAGCAGGTAATATACGTTGCCAGTCTGCAGTTGAAGAAAGTATGGCTACTTTATTTTGGATGCAGCCCATGGAAGGCTGTGACAGAATGGATGTAGCATAAAAATATTTTCTAAGACCAACTCATTTATTTTTTTGTCATGCCCAGGTTTAGAAAGGAAGCTATATTATACTACACACACATTGGGATTTCTCTGCCAGGTATGGGGGAGTCCAGAACCAGGGGTCCCAGTTTAAGAATAAGGGGTGGGCCATTTAGGACTGAGATGAGGAAAAACTTTTTCACCCAGAGAGTTGTGAATATGTGGAATTCTCTGCCATAGAAGGTAATGGAGGCCAATTCACTGGATGTTTTCAAGAGGGTTAGATATAGCTCTTAGGGCTAATGGAATCAAGGGATATGGGGAAAAAGCAGGAACAGAATACTGATTCTGGATGACCAGCCGTGATCATATTGAATGGTGGTGTTGGCTCGATGGGCCAAAAGGTCTACTCCTGCACCTATTTTCTATGCTTCTATGAATATTCATTACAACACTGATAAAAGTAATTTTCAACAAACCCGTTCCATCTCCCCTTCCCCCCCCCCCCCCCCCCCCCAATCGCACACATTACTTTACTTCATTTGATCTCACAAGTTCACAGCACAGCAAAGATGTGCCATTTAGGCTGCATGCAGTTCCCTTATCTTTGTACGCACATTGTAGGTCTCAGTGCCGAATGCTCATTTGTCTGCCTTCTAAATGTAACGAGGGCTTCTGCCTCTACTATTCTTTCATAGAGCGAGTTCCAGACCATCACCATTCATTGATGGTGAAATGAAAAATCCCTAATCTTCCCTCATATATTTGTAAATCTGAATCGTATTACCTCATTGGTGACCCTCAGACTATCTTTGATCAGACGTTACTGGCTTTCCCGTGCACTAAACGTTATTCCCTTATCATGTATCTGGTTAGCTTTTCGCTGTACAATAAACTAGCTGAAACTCAGATCTTCATTTCACACCAGTTCAGATGCAATTGCTTGAAAGCAAATATTGGCAAACATGTAGAAGGGGAAAAGACACATTGTTTACGGTGGTATATCAGCATGTTGGAGACTGTGCCAATATGCTGTACCATCATACTGTAGTCAGGCATGTGCCTGCAATTCCCACATTGCTCAATTTCACTTAGAGCTACCAACAGCACAGTAGAGGGAATGAGTTTCCTCTGAGGAAGGAGGCAAAAATAGAGCGAGGAAGACATTCCATAGCTTATGAGCATTCCCAAGCTGTCAAGTTACATAACACCATAGCACAGAGCATATCAATGCCCCTTCCCACGATCTTGGATAAAGAGTAGCAAACATAGATACTTAATACAAAGATGATAAATATAATTTTCACAAATACCGTACGATCCCAATTATCTACATTTTACCATCCGAAGAACAGTATAATAAAAATAATTTAAAACTGCCTCAACAGCACTTTAATCTTTTCCATGATCATCAGGTTTTCATTATAAAAATCTTTCCACCAGAATCACCTGCTACCTTGATGTATTACTTTTTGGGGGTATTTTCCACAAGTGTCTTACCTCCAAATAATTTATAACCTTCAAGGGTCTGCATTGGTGCACTTGCTGAGCATTTTTATTTAAAATTGTGTTCAGAATCTCTCGTAAATCTGATATATCATAGAAAGGTAAACACCTAGCTATTTCTCGAATTTCCAAATGATGCTCTCCAGTTGAACCACCTAATCATGAAAAACAAAGAACAGTTTTAGGTTTGGAAAGACTATGATTGTAGGCAGCATAATTAATTTTTGTATAAAGTTAAAAAAGTTAAAAAACTTTTAAAAAAAAAGTTAAATACAGTTACTAACTTCAGACGTTTTCTTCGGTACGGCAACAAAGTGACAAGTATAAATGATTTCTGTTTCGAAACTGAAGTGCTATAGCTATTTCAGCTTAAGTTAACTACAGCTGCAAACCTTTGCAAGGTTTATCAAAAGTTGCCTCAGGCTCTGACTTGCTCCTTGTGTTAACAATTCCCACATGGCCTGAGTGACATTTGGCAACCTCTTGGGGATGGACATACTAAGCAGATTTAAACAAGGCAGTGTGTCTTTCCCCAAGAAAGGGAATCAGTTGTCAAATATGTTTAATAACAAATTTCATCCAGGGTCAATGCCTGCATCACCCTGCACAAGGAGCAAGCCCCAGTGGAATGTGTGAGTGACGTATTGCTGAATTGCACATATATGTTAGCAGATCTTCCTGGCAGGGACACTGAAAAACCATCGTCTCAGCAAGAGGAAAATAAATCTTCACTTGGTGACCTTTCTTGGAAATAACCATTCTGTTTTAAAGAGTCTCGAGTGGAAATGTTCTCTTGTTCCATCCACTGAGAATCTACTTTCATTAGTAAGATTTATAATTGAGCCAGCAGCTCTCCTTTCAATGCTTTCTAATTTTCCTATTAGAGTCTTCTGTCGGTCTTCAGAGTTTCAAATTAAAGCAAAACATTTGTTCAAAAAGTTCTAGCTGTCAATGTAAAAGATTACAATTTTACTTATGGACATAATAAAAATAAGGGCAAAACATTTTCATTAACGATTTTAATAAGAACAGTCATATTGATCATTCAGTAATAATTTAGAACTATTATATCCCTCACTCTTCTTTTTACTGACATAGAAACATAGAAAATAGTCGCAGGAGTAGGCCACTCGGCCCATTCAGCCAGCACCACCATTCAATATGGTCATGGCTGATCATCCAAAATCAGTACCCCTTTTCTGCTTTCTCCTTATATCCCTCGATTCCATTAGCCTGAAGAGTTAAATCTGCCTCTCTCTTGAAAACATCCAGTGAATTGGCCTCGACTGCTTTCTGCGTGAAAACGTTTTTCCTCATCTCAGTCCTAAATGGCCTACCCCTTATTCTTAAACTGTGACCCCTGGTTCTGGACTCCCACAACATCAGGAAAGTGTTTCCTGCACCTAGCCTGTCCAATACCTTAAGAATTTTATATGTTTCTAAAAGATCGCCTCTCATCCTTCTAAATGCCAATGAAAACAAGCCCAGTCGATCCATTCTTTCATCATATGGCAGTCCCGCCATCCCAAGAATTAACCTGGTGAACCTATGCTGCACTTGCTCAATAGAAAGACTGTCCTTCCTCAAATTAGGAGACCAAAATTGCACACAACATACTGACAACCTCCTTAAATAAAGAGAGTTGACACAGTCCACTCTGTAGACACTGCCTATGGATAGAGTTAGCAACATTCCTTGTCAATACAACAGGACGCACAATGAAGTGTTATTTTCCATCCTCGCCTTGGGAACCATTAACTTCACAATTCAGAGTATTTCCACAGCTATGCGGCAATTACAAAAAATCAAAATTGTTTTAAATGCCCGACTGAGATTCAACTGGTTAAACTGAATTGACAAAAAAAACTATACCAATAATGATCATAACTTCTGCAGAGGATGGGGATATTGTCATCATTACAGAGACAGTAATTGATACAACCAATAGAATCCATTGCATTGTCTTTAGGTGAATTGTACCCATCACATCAGGTATCCAATGATACACTTTTTTTTTTACAATTTCAGTTTCAGTAACTAAAAATCGCTGAGCATTTTTGAAAAAACCTTAAACAGGGTGTGTGGATTATACATTTCTAAATTGGGGGAAAACTGACAATCTTTCACGTTCCTTGTTGGTTAATGGGAGATTAATGCAATGCAGTTCTGTCAATGGAAATGTTTGCGCTTGTGCCAAAGGCCAAAATGCAACTTTTTTCCCCCCAGGTGCACAGAATTGGTTTGATGTGCTGTCACTGGAAATCTGCTGCAAAGGTTAGACCCCTAAAATGTTTTCCATGTGAGGAAGGTGTGCCTGCAAAAAACCCTCATGCTCTTTCTTGCACTGACCAGTTACTGACACAGCAATACTGTCAGCATAATTTATTGCTATTATTGGGCGGAACGCCTTATCTCTGACACATTTTGTATGTTTTATGGATGATTATGTAAAGTATAGATTGCTGGTGACCCCAAAACTGCATTTAGCAGCAAGGAGGTCATGACAGCGGGTGCCTTTACACCTCAAAGCTCATTTTAGACCATATGGCTTAAATATAGTTTAATAGGCTCAAGTAACCTTCCAGTTTCACCAGCTGGTGAAAAATACACAAAGGACTGGGGGTTATAGTGAAAAATAGACCGATAAAGAATCTCACCTTTGCCATAATTCAGAGGAATTGCTCATAGAATACTTAATGCATCTAAAAAGCATAAATATAATTTACAAGTAACTTCAGAGATGCCTAGGCCATTTGAGCATGTTAACTAAACTGATGCAAAAAACCAAGACAACTCCTGGCATTCATCTAAACAAAACAAAGGTGTTGCTACAATGTGCCTCTACAAGAAGACAGTAAAGCACCTTCTAAAAGATCTTACAAAATAACCCACTTCTATTCTTTGACATTAGGCTTTGAATCAAACACGATTCAAATTAACTGGAAGTCTGGAAAACGATTGATAGTTAGAAATAGACGTGCTACATTTAAAATTGCCAGCACATAATTAAACTGTTCATTGTAACACAATGAAGTTCTTCATGAAAATAAAAATGGAACTTTGCTTAATTTCATGTTACTATACTAATTTGCTTGCTTTATTTGTATGAAGATATATTTTATGGAAATATAACAAAGTTCATTTACAACATACCTTTGATTAGTTGTATCTTAAACCCATTAGAGACAAGTCTGGGATCTGTAAAGTGAGTTATCCCATTCATTGTAGTGTGTCCTTTTTGCAAATTATAGAGGCAATCTATATATTGGGGCCCTCCAAGTTGACTGAAACAAATCAGATAACCGGTTAGTCATGGCAATGATGAACAGTAGACGACAGCAGATAGCTCATGTTATGATAATTCATGTGTCTTCAAACTTTCCTAATGTTTAAACATTTAAAACAATCATCACTAGCTAAGTAATTGTTAATAGATTTGACACAGGGATCAAATAGAATTCTGGAAAAGAATCAGGGATAAAATGGCATTCTTGAAAATTTAGAGCTATTATGTTTGGAACTACAATTAGGATTTGTGGCTAACTATTTATTGGTCTAATTATTTTTACCTGACACAAAAGGTACATGTTACTGGTTTTATATCAAACAGGGAAGATGTTTACAATGGATTGATTAATATATTCACACTTGTTCATAAGAGCAGAATTAGGTCATTCAGTCCATCAAGTCTACTCCGCCATTCATTCGTGGTTGATCTATTTTTTCCTCTCAACCTCATTCTCCTGCCTTCTCCCCATAATCCCCTGACACCCATACTAATCAAGAATCTGTCACTTTCCGCCTTAGAAATATCAATTGACAGACTCCACAGCCATCGGTGGCAATGAATTTCATTGATTCACCACCCTCTGATGAAAGACATTTCTCCTCATGTCGTTTCTAAAAGTACGTCCTTTTATTCTGAGGCTATGGCTTCTGGTTCTAGACTCCCATTATTGGAAACATCACATCTACTTTATCCAGGTTTTTCACTCAGGTGAAATTTCACGAAGCAAGTTTCCTCCCCCTCCCCCTCCCTCCATCCTTCTAAACTCCAGTGAGTACAGGCCCAGTGCTGTCAAACACTCTTCATATGTTAACCCAATCATTCCTGGGATCATTCTCATTTTGGAAAATCATTGGCGAGAAATCATATTAAAAATATTGTTCAATGCCTTAATTTTGCCATTCATTTGAACTGGAAAAAATGAATGGGAGTACACTACATTGATAATGTTATATACATTAAATTTTCAGAGAGATGTAATATCAAAATTATTTTAGTTCAGTTTAGAGATACATCATGAAACCCGTCCACGCTGATCATTGATCACAAGTTCACACTAATTCTACATTATTCCGCTTTCTCATCCATTCTCTGCACATCAGAGATTATTTTACAGAGGTCAGTTGACCTACAACCCGGAGTACCCAGAGAAATTTCTTGGGTCACTGGGAGAACACGCAAACTCCACACAGAGAGCATCCAAGGTCAGGATTACACCAGTGTCTCTGACTCTGTGAAGTAGCGTTCTACCAGCTGCACCATTATGCCGCCTATTACACTGATACTAAACTTTAAAAATAGTCTAATTGACACATTTAAAGGTGGTAATACATGTTGATTATATTTATTTTACCTGTTAGTTAGAGGCATTGGTGTATCAAGGATATCTGTTTGAAAAATATGATTCTCCATCAGTCTTCGAAACAGGAGAGCTTCCTCCACGCGAAAAGGGTTTAGTAACATCAATCTCCTCTTGGAGGCCACAACCCATCCATTGTGGGACATCAAGCAATTAATGAGATGAAGTCTTTCACCACCTGTCTCATGGTTTTTGGAAAGTTGCTCAAGTTGTTTTTTTAAAACACTCAACGAAAATGGAACATCTATTGTCTTACAAGGAACATCCGTGCTGGTTTTGTTATGGATTTGTGACTGGAAAAGTTTATCCAATATTTGTTGGTTTGAAAGCGGTGCATTTTGTTTGTGCTTCTTAGCAACCTTAAAAGCTTGGGCCAGTTTTGGCTGATGTTCTTTGCTTTGTGGATTTTCTTCCATGGCTTTTTTCAGCTGTACATTGTATCTGTCTAGGTCTTTTGCTGCTTTGTCCTCGTACCTAAAGAAATATTGTACTATTTGAACTTGCAGATTGAAAAACATGCAAAGCAAAATCAGGTTTGATATGGCACGCATTTTTGTACACTCAAAAAAACAAAATCAAACTCTGTTTAACAGCAAACAAGTCTTGGTCACTGCAGCGAGTTACATCTTCTCAGTGTATTAACCAGGCAAAACTGTGCACCATCTCACATATGATTTAAGAAACTGATCACTACAACTTAATTTCACTGAGCATGGATTGAACTACTAGAAAACATAGAAACAGGCCCTTCAGCACATAATGTCTGTGCTAACCATGATGCTAAATACCATCTGTTTGTACATGAACTGTATCCCTTCTCTCCCAGTCCACTTATGTGCCTCACTAATGCCTCTGAAACATTGCTAACATATCTGCTACTATCACCTCCCTTGGCAGCATTTTCCAGGCATTTATCACTCCCTATGTAAAATAAAGTTGCCTCTCAAATCTCTTAAAAATTTTCCCCCTCTCATCTTAAACCTAGAATTAGACATTTCCACCCTGGGAAGAACACTCTGACTATCTATCCTATCAATATCCAGCACCCCTTAGCCTCCGATGCTCCAGAGAAAACAATCCAAATATGTCAACATTCTCCTTGAAGTTAATACTCTCCAATCCAGGCAACCTCTCCTGCACCCTCTCCAAAATATCCACATCCTTCATATAATGTATTGACTAGAACTGCACAAAGTACATCAAATATGTCCTGACCAAAGTTTGATACAGCAACAACACAATTTCCCAACATTTTCCTGACAGACAAAGGCAAGCTTACCATATGTCCACTTTATATAGTGAAAGGCTTGGATAGAGTGGATGTGGAGAGGATATTTTCACTAGTGGGATAACTAGGACTAGAGGTAATAGCCTCAAAATTAAAGTAATTTCCTTTTGGAAGGAAATGAGAAGCAAATATGTGATGAATATGAGGAATTCTTTGCTAAAGAAGGCTGTGGAGGCCGTCAATGGATATTTCTACAGCGGAGATAGATTCTTGATTAGTACAGGTGTCAGGGGTTATGGAGAGATGGCAGGAGAATGGGGTTTAGGAGAGAGAGATAGATTAGCCATGATTGAATGATGGAGTAGACTTGATCGGCCGAATGGCCTAATTGTGCTCCTACTACATGTGACCTTATGACCTTTACGAGACAGTGACATTCACTAAAATTGCCCTATGGAGCACTATTGATGTCAGGAACACCAATGCATACAGATAGCTGAGGATGCAATCCCAGCAATTTCACTGGAGGCTAAAAACCCTAAACTAAACTAAACAACTCATAGGAACGAAGTTCAGCTACCTACAAAATGCTAATTCCCATTCTTGATATTTGGATTGAATGCTTTACCCTTTTTCTTTTAAATCGTTTAACACCTTGCACACTGAGATTATCATAATCAGCATAAGTTTCCATATTTGTTGGTAGAATGCTGTGGCTACTGAAAACGGTAATTGAGAAATAATTATAGTCATACAGCACAGAAACAGGCCATTCTGCCCAACTCATCCATGCCGACCAAGATGCCCCTTCTAAGCTCGTCCCATTTGCCAGTCTTTTGGTCCATATCCCTCGAGACTATTCCCATTATTCAGTATATTTGTAAAAATAAATCTGAAACTATAACATAACACCACATATCTGCATTATTTGCAGAAATTTTAGAAATGCTGACTTTTCAACATGCTAGCTCAAATCTGTTTTTCTTTTAAAGAGATTTGACTCTGAGAGTGTGTCTAATTTAGGACTCTCCGTTTTAAATGTGTAGAATTTAAGAACAATTTCAAAATGTGTTCTCATCCCCAGAACATAAGAAAGGTACTTGCATTTATGAAATTCCTTAAAAATAACTTTTAGAAGTCCCAATGTGCCTTAAAGAAGTATAATCAAAAGGATGCCTCTCCTAGTGAGCCAAGGTTCAATGCAAAATACAGCTGTCAAACATTTAACAGAAACATTTTAATACCATTTTCACAAAGCCAAAATAACAGAGTAAAAAAGATTCCCAACTTCATTGCAGCTTTGAGATGTCGAGTGTACTATTCATATCTTCAATGATTTGCGGATGGAAGGGGTAAGAGATATTTTTCAATTTTCTATTGAAAGCACAAAATATTCATGTGATTTGAACAACTATCTACCCCATTAAACACTGTATCTTCCCTGTATGTTAAAAATTATATTTTGCTGCAATGATAGTCTTAGATTTAAATAGATTCTGCTTTCCTTCTTTCACTGGCTATTGACATTCTCCAATACCCTGAACCTGGAGCACTTGTCAGAAAATCCACAAGAACTGGCTAATGATGCCGACAGCTGGAATTCATTAACCTGACATAAAATTTAGCATTTATATCGTAACTTAAAAAAACATTACAACACCATTACATGGCAAATTTAATTGTAAAAAATTCTCTCCTCTTAAGGAAATATATTTTATTGTGAAGTACATTTTACTGTTTCCTGTTAAGCATCAAGAGATAATCACTTTTTATTTGAACATTCAGAGTCAATTAGTTGCAGATATATAGTTAAAGATTTAAAAATATGGACTTTTTATTCAACAGTTGTAACTAATTATGATTTACCCCATTCACATATGGTACCTTTATTCTGTTCAACCTATTGAATCCAAGTGGGTCCCTGGGACAAGCAATAAATCATATTCAAGAAGTAGAGGAGAGACTGCCTCAACAATAACTATCGAGATAGAAACCATCTGCTACCTGTACAGCTCGAGGGGAAAAATCTCTTCAACAGAAACATAATCCTTTAACAGAGTTACAGCTTTGACCTGAACACTGAGTTATGTACTGTTACCAATTAAAAACTCTGCTTCTTTTTGGATTATGCAAGTCTTTGGTGTGGTCACCTCTAGGCCTTTTACTAATTATCCTCCAACCCCCATTCATTTTCCTCCACCAGACGTGCAGCTCAAGGTACTGCAGACTTCATCTACAAACACCATGATAAGGTAACATTCGTCACAGTTCAATTCAATAATTAAGATCACACTATGCGCCTTAATCAAGGAACCACAATCATTCCACTTAAGCACCAGGATATCTACCTTCTTCCTCAGCTGGGACAAAATATGACAGAGAATTAATCTTTAATAGAGAAGTATGACATTTAAATAAAGAAGGGGGGAAGATTTTAAGCAATGCCACTGATGGCTCAAAAGGTAATTAATAAAGCAGAAAGCTAGATAAATCAAAATGGTTCCGGTTTGATTCCCAATCCATACTGAGATTTTATGACTGTTGGTAGATTTCCTTCCTGGGATAAAAGGACAAAGGACATTTATTGTCACATACACCAATTGGCGCAGTGAAATTTGAGTTACCGTGCAGCACACAAATAAGATAAACACAACACTATAGAATTTAGCATAAAACATAAAACATCCCCCACAGCGGAATCAACGTTTCCCACTGTGAGGGAAGGCAATAAAAGTTCAGTCCTCTTCCTCTTGTTCACCCGTGGTTGGGGCCTATTTGAGGCCTTTGCAGTTGCCGCTACGGACGGCCCGCTGTTTCAGGCCCTCTCGCCGGATGATGGTACTCCGGCGTTGGAAGAACACTCTCAGCGGCTTGGAGTGTCTGAATCGGCCGCTTCCTACCAATAAATAAAGTTCTAAAATATCGCATCAGACTGAAGAAGGGTCTCAACCTGAAACGTCGCCTATTCCTTCGCTCTATAAATGCTGCCTCACCCGCTGAGTTTCTCCAGCTTTTTTGTGTAGCATCGTGTCGTATCGTCGATTCAGTTTCAACAGGTATATAGCAGCTAGTCACAGTCTCCAAGGAAAATCTATTGATGCGGCCAAATCACCTCACACCCTAACTGGACAACAGCTAACCTTTTCTGCAATGTGTGCCAACTCATCATAAAACAAGAGTGTGTGAAGAATATATCCAGTTTACATAACAACGTGCCAAAATGCAAGATAGACTTATCTTCGGCTGACTTGACCGTTCTGCAAAATAGCTAACTGTGTACGATATTGACACATGGTTTCTTCAGATATACACTTTACTCCAAGGAAGTTAGAAAGCACTAAATTGCATATACGATCCCCAGCAAGATACATTTTAATTGAGGCTACAGTTTTTTTAATTGAGAAAATATTATGCCATTCACTTCACCATTGATTGACTGAATTCCCTACAATTTTACTCATTCCACTTATCTGGCCCTTAATATCTGCACCCAATTCTTGAGCAAAACGATAAGTGAGAGGCAGGTGAAATACTTGTGGGATAAATTGCTTTGCCAACATTGAGTATGGTAAAGAGAAATTCTTGCATAAGTAGGACTTTACCTGGCAGCGATGAGACTTGCATGACCATGATAATGGAATGACAACAGAAGCAGCAATTCAAAAACCCACAAGCACAGAAACATCTGAAGCAAATGTAAGCCATTCAGCCCATTTAAAATCCACCACCCACTAAGATCATGGCTAATCTATTCACTCAATAATGCATTCCTGTACTGATATCATATCCTTTGATTCCTTAGTAATGAAAAATCCATTGATGAGATATTAAGAGGTATACTGTTTGCTTGTTTCGTCAGAAAACAGACTCCACTTGTATTAATCCTTGAGAATATTGGGAATTAAATCAGGAATCTTCTTTGTCATAGAACATAAAACGGTACAGCAAAGCAACAGGTTCTTCAGCCCACAATGTTTGTGCCAAAGACCTTATCTACCTGAACATAATCCTTATCCCTCCATTCCCTGCTTATCCATGTGCCTATTCAAAAGTATCTTAAATCCACTATCGTATCTGCCTCCACACTACCCTGATAGAGTGTTGCAGACACCCAGCACCCTCTGTTCAAATCCTGGGAAAAAGGTTCTGAATGTTACCCTTTCTATGCCTCTTATAATCTTATATATTTCTATCAAGACTCCCCTCAACCTCTGGCATTCCAAAGAAAACAATCCAAGTCTTTCCAACTTCTTCTTGTAATAAAAATACCCTCTAACCCAAGCATGATTCTGGTAAAATGGAGAAACAAGTCCGAAGAAGGGACCAACCTGAAACTTCACCTATTCATGTTCTCTGTAGATGCTGTATTGGCCATTTGGCTTTATTTTGTGTGTCATTCATTATGACATTCGCCTTTAAATTTTAGTCTGCCCGTAATTATGTGGGTGGGATTTATTACATGGTCGGTGGCGTGTTTGCTGCTGGGTTCTCTTGCACAGAAGCTTAGTTTGTTAGTTTAGTTTTGGAGCTCGACATGGCTAGAAGGAAAACCCTTCAACCATGTGGAGTTTTTCCCAGACACGAGGAGTTTTCTAACGTTTAAAAGCGATATGCTGGAGTTTGACAAAGATTAAAGTGTACGAGTCAGATAAGAAGGTTGGATGAATATCTTACTATTTTTCTTCAACAATAAAGAAATTATTAATCAAGACTGTGTTATGAAGATTTATCTTTAGAGAAGCTCTGAAAGTCTCATGGAAAGCTCACATGCGTAAGACATTCTCCTAAACCCATGTTGTCACTTAAGTGGCTAGAGGGAGTAATCTCTTGAACGATATAATAATCTGCCACTATATCGAGTCAAAGGGTATTCCTCTGACAGGAAGTGTGCCACGTCCCATAGAAGAAGGACAGAAGATAAGGCTAGGATCACGGGAGAGATTTGGCCAGAAGACTGGTTCCAGAAGAGGAATTGAAAACAATAGATCTCGGCCAGACACTGGCCTAGAGGTTTATCGATAGAAGCAAGACTTATTTGAAGATTGAAGACATTATCATGAAATTGTGAGTAGAAATCAACTATTATACTTTGAATTTTAAAGCTGGGAAGCTTCAACCAGAACGGCTTCTGTAAGGTGATTTGAAAGCTAATTCTGCTAGCTTGGAAGATAGCCAACAAGCTTGTTTTTCCACTCCAGATGTCCCACCTTGAGTTGTTTTGAAGACAAGATAAGACACATTACTTTTGAACTAACGTCATTATTAACTTCGTAGATGTTGTTATTGTTCTTGAGAAGATGTTTTGGAATTCTGTGCCTGATGTTTATCAACAAAACTAAAGCAGATTGAAGAAGTGCTTGTTCGTCCAATTTAAAGATTTGGCAATCTGCCAAGACCTGTTTAATTCATGGATCAATATGAAACAGGTGTGTCAGAGGAACCACAAGGTGGCAGAGCCAGGAAAAAGTATGAAGAACATGCAGATAATACCCAAGCTGCCTACCTGAAAAAAAACCGAGAAGGAGAGAAACAAGTTATGGAAACAGGTTACCAAATTAATTGAGAAACAGAAGAAACTAATGGAATCAGATAAGAACGCAATCAAAGTGGAATCTAATCTGAGCCAACTACTTAACCTCTGCCAGGAGGTTCAAGAGAAGCAAAATGCACTGATGCACTCAGTCATCTCTGCAGCTCCAAAGCATCGAAGACGATGAACTCTGGTTTGAGAGGAAAAACTGCTCCACGTGAGTCAGCAGTTGGATCAATCCCACAATCGAGGATCACCGGATTGCATGGCTTTGAACACCCATTGGAACAGGGCAAGATGGGTAAAACTTCATTTTAGCAAATGGGTGCTAGACCGAAACAAACAAACAAGTTATGGGGCCACTGGAGAGGCTCGGGACAAACCAACAGCAGACTACGCTTTTCCGAGGCCCAGTATACAGGCTCGAGCAAGCCAGTTTGAGCCACAGAGGCCTGTCTATCATCTGTTGGCACCAAGCCAAGGTTATCAGGATGGATTATTGGCATTGGCGAATATTCAAGCTGAATTCAAAGCTCGACAAAATCCCTCTCATTCTACCACCAGTAGAAATTCCTACATATAATTGAGATCCTTTGTGGTATGAAGCTTTCATAAGGGCATTAGAAGAAGTATTAGAAACGAAAATTATGGATGAAAAGGAGCACTTACGATTTCTGATGAAGTACACAAGCAGAAGTGTTAAGGTACTTGTAGAAAGTTGTCAAAATGAATCTGACAGACAAGGCTATAAAGTGGCAAGGTTACTCAAAGAACGTTTTGATAATGAACAGAGGATTGGTAATGTATACATGGAGAAGGCTCATGCTTGGAAAGATATCAAGCCAGAAGATGGACAGGTATTGAGTGACTATGCAATATTTCTGAGAGGTTGTTGCAGCTCGATGAGAAATCTTGGCCAAATGGAAGAAATGAATCTTGCGAGTAATACTAGAGTCATCATTAGCAAGTTGCCCAGAAGACTGAGAGAAAGGTGGAGATATAAAGCAGGCCGAATATTGGATAAGAAGAAGCGAGTAGCCAAGCTACCAGATCTGGTGGATTTCTTGGATAAGCAAGTACGATACATGTTAGAGCCACACCACAGGACTATTGAAGATCATAAACCAATTGCAACTAACAAAGGTTCTACCTTTACCAAAACTGAAGAAAGATCTGGACCTAAGAGAAGCAGTTTTGCTACCACTATAATACCTGTGGAAACAACAGATGGAATGAAAGGTATCTACTATCAAGCAAATAGGATTCTGTTTGTTATGTGATGAAGTTGGTCACACTATAAGATGGTCGAAGATTCAACAAGAAAGAATATAAAGAAAAGGTGGATTTCTTGAAAGAAAAGGGAATTTGTTTTGGATGTTTGAAAAAAGGACACATGGTGAGAGACTGTAGGAGTCCTATAATTTGATAAAAGTGCAAGCAATATAATCCTGAAGCACTTCATACTGTAAAGAAGCCACCAGTGCAAATAGAAGGGGAGAAACTGCAACAAATAGAAGAAGAGCTACCAGAGCAAATAGAGGAGAAGGAGCCGGAGCAAACAGAACAGAAGGAGAAGCCAACTACTAGTGATGCGGTCACCTCGCCTCAAGTAACTGCTTATATTGGGGCCGGGGTTGAAGCCTGTATCTTCTCTATCTTACCAGTACGGGTAAGGAATAGCAAGACGAATGCAGTGTTGCAAACATATGCATTTTTGGATCATGGAAGTTCGACTACCTTTTGCACAGAAAACCCAACGAGTAGGTTGAACATCACAGGAGAAGAGACTAAAATGTGATTGCGTACCATGAATGAAGATAAAAAAGCACAAGTCATTATGTTGCAAGTATGGAGATATCAAGTCTGGATGAAGATAATTTTATACCAATATCTGAAGTGTTTACACATGGAACCAAGCCTGTTGGTCGTCAAAATATACCCAGACATGAAGACTTGAAACAATTACCTTACCTGAAGGGTCAAAATATCTAAAATAAATTCTGATATTGACCTACTTATCAGGACGAATGCTTTGAAGGCATTGAACCTATACAGATTGTGAGAAGCCAAGGTGATGGACCATATGCTGCGAAAACCTGACTTGGATGGGTTATCTATGGCTCCTTGAGAAAGAATAACGAAAACGGGAATCAGAAGAACTACCCTGCCATTACTGTTAATCAAATATCTACTGATAAATTAGAAAAGCTGGTGATGAAGCATTACAATCATGACTTCAATGAAAGTACCAATAAGGAATCCGAAGAAATGTCCAGAGAAGAGTTAAAGTTTGTGGATATTATGAACTACTCAATAAAGATTGATGGACACTATGGTGCACCAGCCGTACCTTTCAAACAAGAAAGTGTTAGTCTGCCGAATAATCGTCGCAAGGCAGAGCAACGCATCCAGAATTTGAAACGCAAGTTTGGCAAGAATAATAAATTTCATGGAGTAATAATCACTTTGAAAAATAATTTATATGTGGATGATTGCTTAAAATTAAAATCCATGTCTACTGAGCAGGAAGGAATTCAAATGGTAAAACATCTGACTTCCCTCTGCAATAAGGGAGGATTCACGCTTTCCAAATGGATCAGCAACAATTGTGATGTACTGGAAAGCATTCCACCAGATGATCGAGCCAAAGAAACCAGACAGTTGGATTTGGATAAACACAATCTGCCAATGGAAAGAGCATTGGGAGTTACTAATGTTGCACAATTGAAATGTGTTAATACAAAAGAAAATCCTGTGGATGAAGTTTCTAGAGAACTGACAGTGAACCGCTTCTTAAGTGATAAGAGATGGATCAATGAACTAGAGTCTCTCTGTAAGCCAAACAGAGAATAGCCAAAGCTGAAGCAGGGATTTGAAATCACTGCTAATGATCTGGAAATTAAACCAAACCTAACGGTGAACGTTATTGCTAAAAATCCTGTTATTCTCTCGAAGGATTTCCACACTTCAACATTACTGTTGCAACACATTCATGAGTTGATCGGACATGGAGGAAGAAGTTTCATGCTATCAAAACTTTGGACTTTTATATTTTAGACTATATACTGGGTATCATGCCTGATGTTAAGGGTTTGGTGCGCACGGTACGACTTTAAACTAAAGAGGTCAGATAAGAAGGTTGGATGAATATCTTACTGTTTTTCTTCAACAATAAAAAACTATTAATCAAAACACTGTTTATGAAGATTTATCTTTAGAGAAGCTCTGAAAGTCTCATGGAAAGCTCACATGCGTAATACGACATTCTCCTAAACCAAACACTCTGGTAAACCTCCACTGCATCTTTTCCACAGCCTCCACATCCTTCCTGTATTGGAGCAATCTGAACTACATGCAATACTTGACATGTGGCTGTACCAAAGTCCTATCAAGCTGCATCATGACTTCCTGATTCTTATACTCAATGCCTCGACTTATGAAGGCAAGCACACTGTAAATGACTACATAATACAATCTGAAATCCAAGATCATTTTTAATCAGTATTCAAACTATAACGGTACAGCAGGTTGATAGTTGCTAGAACATCATGACCGCTTCCAAAACTGACCAGTACAGGAAGTGGGTGTTAATATAAATCGTACAGTAGGGTGCGGTTAGTGATGCTATTCTACTAGGATTGGTTTTCATGCATAAACCAATCTACATCCTTCCCCTTAAAGAGTGAGTATGGTAAGCACACGTGTCATAAGAATTTAAACATATTTGCCATATTTATCAGGTGGTTTACTAATAAGGCCCGAACGTGTACGGACCAAGCCCTCTCCCCCTTCGCCAGAAAGATTAAAAGGCGGTGGTGAACCCGGAAGCGAGAAAGCAGCAGGAGACACTTGTGGTGACCGACAGGGGGAGCATGCAGGAGAGATACGTTTGTGGTTAGTCATAGCCGCTGGTCGTGGAGGGGTACGGGACATGCTGGAGCTGGTGGAAGGCACGACAGCAAACGGCTGGAACTGCCCTGGACGTCGCTGGCGGTAGACATTTTCGAGTGGCACGGTAAACACTATTTACATGGTGTCAGTCAACTTGGACTAACCCACTGCTTCTGTCTATCGGGTTTTATTTCTGTTTGTCAGTTTGTTTTTTTGCTTTACGATGGCTCAATCTTGCAGAAAGCCTGCACAGCTTATCTTCGATTCTGACTTTTGAGATTGATTACCAACACTACATGAACATCGTCCACCGAAATGAACCAGACGCTGTCAAAGCCTCCCTTCTACATAACCTTGCGGGACCCGATGCTATGATGAGGGCTCGGACGTTTGAATACGCTCCCGAAGTTTGCGATGCCAACGGCCAGGTAGTTACACCGGCAGAATCTGTAAACGATCCTAATGTTTTGCTGCGTAAATTTAGTGAGATATGTGACCTGCCGTCGAACCGCATTTTAGAACGAGCCAAATTATTTGAGAGACACCAGCTTCCTGATGAAATTCATTTGTGATTTACGATACATGGCCCAGAGGTGCCGATTTGAGACAATCACTAATCAGCTGATAAGGGACAAATTAGTGTCTGGCATGAATGATCAAAAGCTACGATTAGAGTTGCTGCGGAATCCTGATTTAACAGTAAAGCAGACCCCGCATGCCTGTCGTTTGGCTGAGTTTGTCGCTCCATTAAGCGAGCTGCATGACACAGAAACAAAATCTAACAATTTGACTGGGTTCAATGGACTGCGAGCACAGACAGACAGCAGAAGATTTACAAATGAGGCCCCTTGACCGGCTAATCGGGGATTTGCCAATGAGCCTCCTAGGAGATGCCCTAACTGTAACTATCTCCACAATAAGCAAGATCCATGCCCTGTTTACGGAAAGTCTCGCAACTACTGCAAGAAAATGAACCATTTCTCTGCCGCTTGCAGGGCCCGTGAGAAGAGACCCTCTAGTTTAAAGCCTAATCTTCGCATGCTACAACAAGACAAAACAATCTCTGCTTCTCAGTACTAGCTCGACTCGGCCCCCCGAGGACAGTCCAATTAACTCACAAGGGGAGTCAACTGTGTATTCACTCCTGCACACAGCAGGTAAGATTCTTGATGCTACAGTTCTGATGTTGGTTAATGATAAAAGTTTCAAGGCCAAATTAGACACAGGAGCAAAAGTGAATATAATGTCTGTACACCTCTACAACAAGATAAGATATAACAAGGCCTTGACTAAAGACAATCCCACTTCTGACACCATGTAAATGACTAAATAATACAATCGGAAATCCAAGATAATCTTTAATCAGTATTCAAACTATAGCGGTACAGCAGGTTGTTAGTTGCTAGAACATCATGACCGCTTCCAAAACTAACCAGTACAGGAAGTGGGTGTTAATATAAATTGTACAGTAGGGTGGGGTTAGTGATGCTATTCTACTAGGATTGGTTTTTATGCATAAACCAATCTACACACACTATATGCCTTCTTCTCCATCTACTTATGTTGCCACTTTCAAGGAGTTATGGGCTTGGACCCTAAGATCCCATTGTACATGAATGCTGTTAAGGGTCTTGCCATTAACTCTATATCTTCCCCTAACATACCATATAACCATATAACAATTACAGCACGGAAACAGGCCATCCCGGCCCTTCAAGTCCGTGCCGAACAACTTTTTTCCCTTAGTCCCACCTGCCTGCACTCATACCATAACCCTCCATACCCTTCTCATCCATATGCCTATCCAATTTATTTTTAAATGATACCAACGAACCTGCCGCCACCACTTCCACTGGAAGCTCATTCCACACCGCTACCACTCTCTGAGTAAAGAACCTTATGGTTTAGCAACACAGTTACCCAGGGAGCCACCAGATTTTGGAGGTTTACTGCCTAATGCTGCAGTTTAGCATTCTTAAATCTTATGTGACTTTCTGCTTCCATTTCAATCGACTAGAAAGCAGTACATCACCACCTATTATTAGTGATGGACAATAAATGCAAGCCTTGCCCGAGACAACTTTGTGAAAGAAATCAATGCTTTGAAAAGAATTACTTGGCTTCATAAATTACCCTGCAACAAAACTTGGTATTATGAAAGGAATAACATCTCCTGTTAAAGGTGCTGTATCTCAAATGAATAACATTTTATAAATTTTAATTCAGAATTTGCTCAATAGTACTGTGACGTTTATGATCACTTCATTATAAAGAAACATGGTTGAAGGGGAAAAGTAAATGCAAGACTGAAACAATGTGTTGCAAATGTAAGACTAAAACAATTTGTTGCTATAAAATAGGTATTTGAAGCAGAAGTTTGACAAAGTAATATTTTGGAATTTCTCCATTGTCCATTTTTACAATGGACACGATAGAACAGATTAAAGCATGGTAGGCAGTGTAACACTGGAATATATGCAGCACCCATTGCATTGTAAGTAAACAATGGATTGAGTATCAAACCAACAATCTCCAAATCAGACTTTATTCCTGGAAAGTAATTAATATTGGCAACGTTGCAATTTTCTGCCGGGACCACAAATATAATTGTGTCTGAAATACTTCTTCCAATGTTACTGCAAAATGGGCTAAATACATCTCTCTCTTCCTGAACAAATTGAACAGCAACCACTTCCTGAAAATCCTGGAGAACATTTTCTACTGATTCTATAAATGATTTTATACTGATTCTATGAACAAATATTTATAGCTTTTAGTGCTCGAAAAACCTCCAATTTTATTGTGAATCGATTTTCAGAACATCTACGTAATCATAAAATAAATTGACATATATGCAGTGGATTAAACACCGTGATTGCAATTACAATAGGATTAATAAAATGAGCCAGGATTCTACCAGATTGCAGAGCAGGGATGAGAGACTGAATGGCATGCTCCTGCTTCTATTTGAATGGTGTGTTTGATGGCACTGGGCCTCCACTCGCTGGAGTTTAGAAGGATGAGGGGTAGGACTTCATTGAAACTTACCGAATAGTGAAAGGCCTGGATAGAGTAGCTGTGGAGAGGATGCTTCCACTATTGGGAAAGACTAAGACCTGAGGTCATAGACTCAGAATTAAAGGATGTTCCTTTAGGAAGGAGATGAGGACCTCTTTAGTCAGAAGGTGGTGAATTTTGTGGAATTCATTGCCACAAAATGGATGTTAATGGATATTTTTAAGGTAGAGATAGATAGATTCTTGATTTGTACAGGTGTCAGGGGTTATGGAAAGAAGGCAGGAGAATGGGGTTAAGAGGGAAACATTGATCAGTCATGCTTGAATGACGGAGTGGGCTTGATGGGCCAAATGGACTAATTCTGCTCCAGCCACTTATGAACTTATTTCTTATGTTCCTCTTTTTCTGACTCCAGATAGTTCAGTCAGACTAACATTTAGACTCATGTCATCATTCTGATGCTCCTTCCTTTTATCAGTAAGGAATAGCCTCATTTATATTTTGTCATGCTAACATGTGCAATGCTTAGCAAGAATGAAAGTGATGGAAGGGTTCACCATTCTGGTACGTGGACCTTCAAGGAGCTCTGTTTCCTAGCTCCCTCCCTAATGAGTTGTTACAGCCTCCTCATCAAACTCCTGGTACAGCTGTCTTTAACCTGTTAGGAGCGAGTCCCAGTGATGTCTTCCGTTTTGCAGATGAGGACAGCATAAGACAGGCAGAAACAGAAGAGCAAGACATGGGAAAAGATAAAAAGTCAAAATAAATTAGCAAGAATAGAAAACGACTGCATGGGGAAGGTGAATACAAGTGACAGAGAAATGAAGAGGATAAAAATGGCATGGATTAAATATGCAAGAGGAGCTAAACAAATTGAGCGCTGAATACGGTATTTACTTTGATTTAAAAGCAAATTAATCAAGCAGAACCTTGTCGCTGATTGTATCACATAAATCCTGCCCTCCACGCCAAACGCTCATGCAGTATTTACAGCAGACAATTGGGATATTCAGCCCAATAAGTCGTTGCTACTTTTTGTACACAAGAGTCTGCTCCTCTTATAACAACAGAATCATCTTGATGGTACACCCAACTAAAAACTATGATAGATGTAACCGATAAAGGGTCTCCTCTAAAGCATTGTTTATTTTTTATTACAGCAGATAGCTTTTAGCCAAATTCCAGGAAATAAATTTTGATTGTCAGTTGTTCAGTAAATTGTAAACGAGATTACTTCTCACACTTCCCTTCCCCCAATTTCTGTTTGTGAAAAGCACCAAGTAATGTGTCATGGTAAAATAACTTCACGGGTCAGAAGCCCACTGAGGATGAGGAACAATCAGTGCATGACATCAGGAATAGCAGCATAATGGATATCTAACCGAAGGGTACCAGAAATTTATTTGCATGATCTGATGTGACAGGGATTATAAATTTTGGAAAATACATGGTGAGAAAATAACATGTCATAAACTAATACAATAACCAAAAACATCTGTAACGTATGCACGTTTGCAAAATTAGTCGCATTTAGGTGCTTTAAATAAAATGCAATTCTACAGTTACAAAAGTGCGCCCACAAAACAAATGGCCGAAAGCCATCTTGTGGGAAGCTGCGGTATTGCAGACTTTTTGTAGTTCACAATTCATGGAAATAGGCTTTCTTTGAGCTAGAAAAAGCAGTAATGGTCAGAAACGTGTAAACGGTTGGAATGCCGGCAGAGTTCACCAGCTGCGGGTCCAGATTTGACACAACACTTTGGAGGGCAAGAATCAGACAAAGAGCAAAGAGTTTTTTTTCCTGTGCATGGATCACTTTCCTTTGCATTGGAATTCCCCGCGGTCCTTACGAATACCATCTATCAGCAAAATAGGAAAAATTGGAAACTATTTTGTACTGTACCATGCAGAATTGAAATGTAGCCCAATTCATCCTAAAGGTTAGCTGCAGACATCCCAGACATGCCCTCATTTTGAGTTTAGAAGGTTGAGGGGGGACCTCATTGAATCATGAAAGGCATAGGGTGGATGTGGGAAGGATGTTTCCACGGGTGGGAAAGTCATAGCCTCACAATTAAAGGGTGCTCTTTTAGAAAGGAGGTAAGCAGGAACTTCTCCAGTCAGAAGGTAGTTAATCTATGGAAATCCTTGCCATAGAGGGCTGTGGAGGTCAAGTCAGTGGAAAATTTTTAAGGCAGAGTTGGACAAATTCTTGATTAGAACGGGTGTGAAGAGTTATGGGGAGAAGGCAGGAAAATGAGATTAGGAGGCAGAGATCAGCCATGATTAGATAGTGGAGAAGACTCAATCGGCTGAATGGGCTAATTCTACTCCTATAATGTGAACTTGTGACGTAGAAAAGTAATGGTATATTTCTAAGCCTCTCCCTTGCAGCATTCGAGTTGCCCTGGCATCCGGGGTTTAAATCCAGGTGACGTTTTGGAACTCAAGCGCTACAGATGATAAACTGGATGAATGTGTGAAATGCAGCCTTTCCTCTTCAAGTAGACGTATGCTTCGACTGGTTGTTATTGACGGACTCAGATTCCTGTCTCCTCACTGAGATATAGACCCATGTTCCAGGCCTGTGGGTGGGAAGGATGTTTCCACTAGTGGGAGAGTCTATGAACAGAGGCCATAGAAAGGACTTGAGAAAGAATATCTTTAGTCAAAGTATGATGAACCTGTGGAATTTATTGCCTCAGATGGTTGTGGAGACCAAGTCAATAGATATTTTTAAGGTGGAGATCGACTGATTCTTGATCAGTACGGGTGTCTGCGGTTATGGGGAGAAGACATGAGAATGGGGTTAAGAGAGAAAGATAGATCAGCCACGAGTGAATGCGCGGGGTAGACTTGATGGGCCGAATGCCCTATGCCTTAACTGGGCACTCCATCGCTTTGGAAACACAAGTGGCAGAGTTGTTTGCAGTGTAAGTGATTATTTTTAGTCCAGACTATTGGGCTCAGCGAACTGCCACTTCCCAAATCTAAGCGCAGTTTCCCTGGACACCTGGTTTGATTCCCTCCTTTCCACTTTCTGCTCTGCCACATCAGATCACATCTTTTGTCACTGTGACCAAGGTAGTTTCCCTCATGTAGAAACAAGGAAAATGTTGATACTGGTTTACCAAAAACAAGAAACAAAGTGCTGAAGTAACTCAGCGGGTTAGGCAGCAAACCTGGAGAACATGGATAGGTGACGTTCGGGTCGGGACCCTTCTTCTGTATGATTGTAGGGCAGAGGGGGTGGGTAACTTGCTGAGTTACTCCAGCATTTTGTGTCCTTTTTTTTAAACTTTCCTTCGTATTGTCCTCGACCTTTCTGTAGTCTTGGACATGCTTGACCGCCTCACCTTCTCCACCAGTACCCACTGTCCTCCATCTGTGTGAGAATGAACTTACTCAGAAATTATCATTAGCGTTTTCCCCTGGTGTCCCACCAAGGCTATGTCAGGAATATGGCAACGCAACACGTGAGGACTGTGATGTTGCTTCCATCGCAGAGCAAGTTGAAAGTAGGCAGTTCGGGCAACTCAGCATTTGGGGTGTAGAACATTAAAGGCATGACGGAAGTGGCGTGGGAGTGTGGATAGATACAGAAGAAGCAGCAGCTTTGCAATACTGATTAAGAAATTCATTATCGGTTACACTCACTTGCCTGACCTATGGATGCCCGTACATACGGGATCTTATAGAAACTTACAAAATTCTTAAGGGGTTGGACAGGCTAGATGCAGGAAGATTGTTCCTGATGTTGGGGAGGTCCAGGACAAGGGGTCACAGCTTAAGGATAAGGGGGAAATACTTTAGGACCGAGATGAGAAGGACTTTTTTCACACAGAGAGTGGTGGGTCTCTGGAACTCTCTGCCACAGAGGGTAGTTGAGGCCAGTTCATTGGCTATATTTAAGAGGGAGTTAGATGTGGCCCTTGTGGCTAAGGGGATCAGAGGGTATGGAGAGAAGGCAGGTACTGGATACTGAGTTGGATGATCAGCCATGATCACATTGAATGGCGGTGCAGGCTCGAAAGGCCGAATGGCCTACTCCTGCACCTAATTTCTATGTTTCTATGTCTATGTTTCTATACGAATGAGCTGTGACAACTGGGGGGCGAGCAGAGCTGGGAGTGCTGAGCAGACTCACTGGCTCACTCGCACACCATGCAAAATTCCTCCTCATCTCCTTTCTAAAGGCTGGAGAGATTGTCAGATTAAAGTAAATCCCAAAGCATTTTTATGTAGTCAAGGCAAGTTACTAACCAGGGAAAGAGTAGGGTCAAAACAACAATGAGTGTACGGAACCAATTGACATAGGTGATGTTTTAAATTAACAAATCTCATCTATATTCTCTCGGGAGAAGGACTTTGTTGTTGGAGAATTCAGAAAGAGGGACACTGAAATCCTAGAACATGTCATCCTTAAAAGGGGGCTGCTATTGGAGGTTTTAGTGGGTTTAAAAGCAGATATACCTTTAAGGCCTGATGGGATGTAACCCAGGTTGCTATGGAATACAAAGGAAGAAATTGTTGGAGTTCTTATGTGCCTTGGTGATTCAGGTGCTTGACTAGATGTTTGTTACATGTTGAAAGAGTGCCCATCCCCACCGCCTTCTCAGGCAGTACCTTCAGATTCCAAATACTTCTGGGTGAAAAAGTTATTTTGTATTTCTATGCGCATCCTCATCTCAACCCTCTGATTGCTTGGTCCCATTAGTGTAGATATAGCCGAGCAGGAGAGCTGAACACCCAGGTTTTGAAGAAGCATCCCGATCTGAAGCATCACCTACCTATATTCTCCAGGGGTTCTGCCTGACCTGCTGAGTGATGGGCCTGTCCCACTTAGGCTACTTTTTAGTCGAGTGCAGGAGACTCTGCGCTCACCAAATGGTCGCCACATGTTCATTGATGGTCTCTGGTGAGTCTCCTTCATGGTCGCGAGTAGTTCCCGCATTCTGGGAACTAGTCGCGGCCTCAAATTTTCTGTGACAAAAAATTGGTCACCATGGGGAAAATCGATAATCCTGTAGTCGTAGGTCCAGTTTTAGTGGGGTCGCCATGTAGTCGAGGTAGTCGTAGGTAGTTAATCACCTTTGCTGACCGGCAATTTTAATTGGCTCATTGGGGAAATAAAACGTAAGCATGAGTTTTCAAAACCAAGGATAACGTAATGTTAAATGTCAGCCGAACTTCACAGCCGTGTATCTCTGGCTTATTAAAAGTTGTCTGGTTTCTTAAAAGTTGTCTCCACTCCTTCTCCCCTCTTTTAAATGACTTACCGTACGGTGGGCTTGCCGTCTTAATTACAGCACCAACCTTCCTGTTCATCGCGGTGTGTGTCTGTATCACCTTGGCTTTGCACCTTGGTGTGTGTCTGTATCACCGCTGCCCCGCTTGCCCTGGCCCCTGCCTTTGCAATGTGTGTGTATGTGTTCCACTCTGACAGTTGCCGTTCCAGATCCCGATTTTTCAAGCGACTGCCGGCAACTTGACAGTCGCCGGCAGTCCGCGACAGTCCTAAGTGGGACAGGCGCATGACGCCAGCAGTTGGTGTTTTTTGTAAACCAGCATCTGCAGTTCCTTGCATCTACAGTGCAGATCAACACATTATGCAAGGACTGAGCATCACATTTGGAACCCCTCCTAGTCCTTATAGTTCAGTCACACATTTGTACATTGAATGGTGGTTAGATTTTGGAGTTCTAACTCAAGAAAATAGAATCAGGAGTAGGCCACAAGGTGACTCGAAACTGCAACACTTAATACCACCATGGCGGATCTGTGGATTTTTAGCTCTTCCTCTGAAGATCACCATAATCTGCAATCCCCCTAATCTTTCTCATGTTTTTCTACATCCACTCCAGATGTTTCCATTGCGTCTCCACAATGTTCTGAGGCAGAGACTGCAAAATCTTGGCATTTTATATACAATTTGCAGCTTCCATTTCATTCACTGTATTTTATCTGATAAGAGCTACCCACCCTAATCCCACGTTCCAACTGTGCTGCTGCAGGTAAGAATGTAATTGTTCTGTTTAGGGACATATGACAATAAAACACACTTGACAGTCTTGGTTCACAGCTTTGTGGCTTACACCATTTCAAATTAATGCTCAAATATTAGGCTTCTCAACGATCATTCCACAAACTAGGGCATTGGCCAATTCACCTCTACCCCATTGCAGACATTGGACTTTATCTATGGAACTGGTGCACTCCAATGTTGAGAACTATATTGTGCACTGTATCTTTGCCATTGCTCTACCTATTGTACTTGAGTTTGGGTTCAGTTTTATAGATACAGCATGGAAACAGGCCCTTTGGCCAACCCAGTCGGTGCTGGCCTTCGATCACCTGTACATTAGTTCTATGCCCTACATACTGGGAGCAATTTACAAAAGCCAATTAATCTACAAACCTGTTAAGGGCCTGTCACACTAGCGCGCGATTAGACGCGACAAGCTCGACAAATTCGGACGCGGGGGTCGCGTGGGGGTCAGGCGATCCCGGTGCGAGTGAAGGGCCTGTCCCACTAGCGCGCGATTACACGCGCGACGTCCGAAGGAAGGACGTTATTTTTCATCACGTGACGATACGCATGAGCATGCGCGTTGCACGACGTCGGGCAGTGACGTCATCACGCAACGCCACGCTGAAGACGCACAACGTCAAAACGTCATCACGTTCTGCGCGACAGGATTTTGCCGCGCGTAATTTTTAAGCAGTGTCGGTTTTTGGACACTACGCGCGATGTCGACACCAGCTCCACACGAGTCCGCGCAACTCCACGAGACTCCGGCGATCGCAGTGGGACAGGGTCACGCGAGGCCGGACGACTAAAGCGACCACGGTAGGTCGCGCTTGTCGCGTCTAATCGCGCGCTAGTGTGACAGGCCCTTAAGTCTTTGGGATGTGGGAGGAAACGGGAGCACTTGGAGAAAACCCACGCGGTCACAGGGAGAACGTACAAACTGCACACAGACAGCACCTGAGGTCAGGATTGAACTCATGTCTCGGACGCTGTGAGGCAGCAGCTCTACCACTGCACCATTGTGCTGCTCGTAGAGTTAGAGTATTAGCTGATTTGATTGGATAGCAAAGCTATTCACTGTACCTCAGTGCACATAGCAATAATAAATGTACTTAGGTCTTTTCCTCGTCCCTTATCACAAATATATTGGAAATGCAGTTCATTTTAGTTTGATATAAAATTAAAAAGGCGATACTGTCCATAAAATAGTTTGCCACCACTTACTAATGTACAATCATGGACAGAGAGCAAATGTGAGCTTTGTCAGGGACATCCGCATCTCATGAACAAATAAATAAAAAAGCTTTAAAATTACTCTGTTTCGTGAATTACATTCAACAAAATCTGGTTTCATAAAAAGCATACGGAATAAAATCTCCTGACTCCCAAAAGGACAACAGGTCATTAATTTAGAATTAAATTTTGCTCAAATGTCCTGGAAAACCTATAATCACTTCATTATAAAGAAATAAGGTTGACGGGAAAAAGTAAATGGAAAATGTAAGACATACACTAAAACAATTAATTGCAGAAGTCTGGAGAAGATGTGCGTAATATATTAAACAATACAGCCTGCATGGCATCTCTAACATGCCAAATTAATTTTCCGCTTTATATTTCAAATAGTAATGGGATTTACTCTCTGCGCCCAATGAGTCACAGAGAATGGAAACAATTGGGTTATGAGGTCAAAAGGTTTAATCCGGAAACTTACTTCTTTTTCTCATCCTCATTCAGATTTTTCCACATCTCTTCAATTTTCATGCTAACATCTTGCAGATTAGCTCTTGGATTCTCTGCTAATAGTGTGGGTCGAGTTTCTTGCGTGAATAGGGCAGAAGCGGACAGAGACTTTTTGACAGTGCGATTGCTGATCAAGTCGTACAATGTGATCTGCCCAATTTTATGCTGCACCACATTAGGAGGATTTGTACTCTGACTGCTGCTTGGGTTATTATCGGTGGGATTGTGCTGGTTTGTTTCATTACAAGTTATCTGCTCTTGATCATCTTTGTCTTGGGGTACTAAAAGCTTCACGGGTGCAAATGTCTGCTCGGTAGAATCTTTCATCACACCCTTACTCCAGTCATCAGCAGTTAGTTCATTGGGATCCTTTGCAGCCAAGATCTGTTCATTTAATGGCACAGGTAATAAGGGTGAATAACTAGCACTTTCACTTTTGCCATTTGGTTGTCCCTTTGAAAGAATGTAGTCGTCAACTAAAGCAAATGTCACGTCAACTTCCGGCACAAAAGTTGATTGCATGTTCTCAGAAGACAGAGGTTTCTCTCCAGACTTGGCCTCAACTATATTTCCATCAACACTATCCATTTTATCAACTGTGGCATTTGAAATATTGTTTGAAAATGTTATGTTTTCAGGGCAAGTATTCACAGCGTCTGCAACCAGAGACGTTTCTGTTGTTGTTAAGGTACCAGAGTTCTTTGTTTTGTTACTGCCAGCAAGTCCAGTTTGTGGTAAACATTCAGGGGATGGGTCCTCAGGTTGAGGAAGTTGTCCATAAACTGAAATCAACACCTTCTCAATCATAGACAAGATGGTTTCCTGGTAGGTGAACAAACAGAATGAGACTCTGTGGAGAGCAGCATTTAGGATAAATATAGATCTCATGAATATAGATTAGGCTTTCAGTAGTCCCAAAAATTAGAACAAAAGCAACAACAGGTTCAAAAGTGCGGCACGGTGGCGTAGCAGTAGAGCCACTGCCTTACAGCGCCAGAGACTTGGGTTTGACCTCGATTATGCGTGCTGTTTCCCGAGATCTTTGGATTCCTCCCACACTCCAAAAACGTAGATTAATTGGCTTGGTATGAATGTGAATTGTCCCTAGTGTGTGTAGGATGGTGTTAGTGTGCGGGAATCGCTAGTCGGTGCGGACTCGGCGGGCCGAAGGGCCTGTTTCGGCGCTGTATCTCTGAACTAAACTAAAATGCAGAGGGATCTAGTTGGCCTGGATCGCAATTCACTAAAACTTATTATACAAGTAGGAAAGCTTACTGAATGCATTCATACAAAAGTAGGGTGGTTTTTCTTCAGCTGTATAGGCTATTTGTGTGACCATAACTAGAATAATGTGTGCATTATTAGGCTTCACATTTAAGGCAGAATGTTTATGCTTTGGAAGAGGTTCAATGAAATGTTACTGAACCAACATCTGGGAAGCGTGGGCTGCCTTAAACCCCTGTCCCACAGTACGAGTTCATTCCAAGAGCTCTCCCGAGTTTGCCCCGATTCGAACTTGGAGATTTACGGTAATGGCCACTCGTCGGAACTCGGGGCTCCCGTGGACATTTTTCAACATGTTGAAAAATCTTCACGAGTCTTCCCGTGCTTACCTGCCGTTAACGAGTCTTCCCGAGTACCTGCCGTTAGCGCTAAGAGACGTCCCCGAGCTCCGACGTACCCGCTACGTTCATTCTCCGTGCTTACCACGCGTTTGATTTTTTTAAAACTCGGGAGAGCTCTTGGAATGAACTTGTACCGAGAGAGTGGACAGGTCTGCATCTACTGGAGTTTAGAAGATTAACAATCGACTAGATTGAAATATATTGCATCCTGAATGAATGCCTCCTCTTGTGGCAGAACCTAGAACTATGGGCTCATTAGATTAAAAAAAAAGGGTACACCCATTTAAGAAAGAGATGAGGTGGAATTTTATTTTGAGAATTACTGATCTTTGGAACTAACTACCGCAATAGGTGGTTAAAGCAAAGTCACTGAATATTTTGAAGACAGGGGTGAATAGATCCCTGATAAGCAATAGTGTGAAAGGTTACCATGGGTGGATGGGAAGAAGGTACTGAGGACCAAATGGATCAGCCATCTTCTTGCAAAGTTGAGGGGTCGGGCGGCTTACTCTTGCTCATAACTTGAAATGTTGGAAGATGGTTATATCCTTTCCAAATGCAAGTGGTTTCAGTTCAAAACGTATTCTCTGCAGCAAGTAAACCCGTCGGCCTTCTAATCCCACCAGTCAGTTCCCAACCAAATTGTCTGGGCCAAGGGGAAACCACACTGCTTGGATATGGTTTCCAATGGCCAACCAGAGGTTTGTTGAGGGAGTGTTCTTGCTATTGAGGGAGTGCAGCGTAGTTTCGCAAGGTTAATTCCCGAGATGGCGGGACTGTCATATGCTGAGAGAATGGAACGGCTGGGCTTGTATACTCTGGAATTTAGATGGATCAGAGGTTATCTTATTGAAACATATCAAATTATTAAGCGTTGGGACACTCTAGAGGCAGGAAACATGTTCTCGATGTTAGGGGTCCTGAACCAGGGGCCACAGTTTAACAATAAGGTGTAAGGCATTTAGAACGGAGATGAGGAAACACTTTTTCATACAAAGAGTTGTGTGTCTGTGGAATTCTCTGCCTCAGAGGGCAGTGGAGGTTGGTTCTCTGGATACTTTCAAGAGAGAACTAGATAGGTCTCTAAAAAGTTGGCAGAGTCCAGGGATGTGGGGAGAAGGCAGGAACGGGGTACTGATGGTGGATGATCAGCTATGGTCATATTGAATTGCGGTGATGGCTCGAAGGGCGAATGGCCTACTCCTGCACCTATTGTCTATTGACTTCATTGCTGAATTAGAGGTTGCGTCACCCTCCGTCCTACAAGGCAATGGAAGAACCTAATTATTTCAAAAGGAAATAAACCTCTGTTGCTCAACAACATCAAGTAATTTGCCAGACTTGTTCTTCCTCAGATTTGAGATGGACGTAGAGAGAGTGACCTCCAGGTGAAATCATTTGTGAGTCCTGGATACAGTTCAAAAAGTCCCTCAAATCCTTCACAGGTGAATCAAAGCTAAGTTTTGCTCTTCCATTATCTCTCTTCTTCTCTCTCTAGAACACATGCAAATGTCTCATCAGCAGCCACACTCATGCTCAATAACTCTAAGTGGTGTATAATAACCAGAGTGAAGGCTAGGCACAAGGTTTTTGAGGAGTGATTTTGGTGGAAATGAGAAGCTAAACTTGTGGTTCAAACTGAGCTGCAGCAAATGTGTGGTCCTTCAACTGGGTCTCTGGCACTAATTTATTAATAACCAGAAAACACATAGCCTACTTTATTATGTTGTTACACATAGGTACATATCTTCTGTACAATTTCCTTACAGGATCCCAATGTCCCATTTATGTAAGTTGCAGAAAGGTCAGCACAGGATAATGAACAGATTGAACAGGTCCACAGGATGTTGGTGTTCACCTGAAAGTTGTGATTATTCTCCAATACATGCACAGTGCATGAAGAGCAGGCCAACCAGTAACATGGGGTTTGGCAGTGGCACAGCAGCTAGTGGAGGTGGATGGTGTCAGATGCACTCTTCCCCATTTCTCAGTATCATGCCGACTAGACAAGGTCAGTGAGTTGGAATAGTGATGTGGGCAACAGGGTAATGTTCTTGGGAAGAGCATAGTTATGAAGTGCAATAAGTCAACTCGCAAAGTGACTCTGACCCCTGACTGACACTCGGTGTTATTCAGTAATGTACAAATATCCTTCCCATTCCTACACAGACCTTTCTGTCCTCAGTCTCCTCCATTGTCAGAGTGAGGCTAAATGCAAATTGGAGGAACAGCATCTCATATTTCACTTGGGCAGCTTACAGCCCAGTAGTATGAATATCGATTTCTCTCACTTCAGGTAGCCCCGGCATCCCCCCTCTCTCTATCCCTCCCCCACCCAAGTCACACCAGCTTCTCGTTTTCACCCCACAAACAGCTAACAATGGCCTGTTTCCTTTATCATCGTTACTTTTTTGCATATCTTTCATTCATTGTTCTTTATCTCTCTATATCATCGTCTATATCTCTCGTTTCCCTTACACCTAACCAGTCTGAAGAAGGGTTTCGACCCGAAATGTCACCCATTCCTTCTCTCCAGAGATGCTGCCTGTCCCGCTGAGTTACTCCAGCTTTTTGTGTCTATTAGAATTGCATGCCTGATTCCTGTGCTCCCTGCATCTACAAGACAAATTTGAATCAGATCCAGTCTGTAGCAGTCAGGTGAAACCTTATGATGTCAACATTGCACTCACCTAGAATTGTAATGCCGTGCAAATTACTATATTGTGTATTCTATTATTATAGGTTAAGGATTGACATTGTTGAAAACTTGAACATGCCAATTGTGTTGCACTTTAATAATTATTTCAGCTATTTGTAACAGTCCAATTAGACATTTTAAAGTTGGCTTACCTTGTTACGAAACATTATTTGAGTTTTATCAGGTGTTAAATTGACATCTACCTCAGAGGCTGGAACCAAGATATTTAAGGAAAAAATTGGATAACGTGCATGCGATGAATCCTTCAGGCATTTGGCGCTGTAATACTGTCGGACTAGCTGCAAAATTAAAGCAGATAGAAATCTTTGCTGGACAACCTGCGCAATAATAAAGTTGGACCAGAGTGGTAAAAACTTTATCTTTATTTTTTCAACATTTAATATTTAGCAAACCAAGTTTACAAAACCTTAGCCTTTCAACTTGTTTCACTAAAATGCTCCAACAAGTGGAACAAAGACCAGATGTTAAAATTAGTCTAATGTTGTCATCCTTGTGCAAATGAGGTTGGGTCAAGTCCTTTCCATGCAAAATTACTTAATCCCTCAATGTAATGTAATGCCAGTGGCAAAAGGTGGCAACACTTGTCTCAGAACAAAGCATTTCACTGTACTTAGGTACATGTGACAATAAAGTATCATGGAATTATGTGAATTTAAGAATGTTGGATTCTCAGTTTTAAGATCCAGTCTGCATCTCAAACAAACACTAAATTAACATCATATAATATGTTCATTGAACCGTTACTGCACCTTAAAGATGAAGACAAATTAATTCACTGTAAAAGTAAAGGAGGTGAATGATGAAACGTTTAGGAATTGGTTTTGCATTTGTGCCCGGAATGTCACCCTGTAGCTTTAAATAATTAGACATATCTTTTGAAATAAAAAGGATCAAATAATAGATATGTGATTCACATACAACTAAATATTGACCAACCTATCACTGTCTAGGTAGAAAATGAAAGATTACTTATTAAAATATCAGTGCCCCTGATATAGAAAAACCCATATCTAATCAATTTACCCTCACATCTGTCTTTGATTATAGCATTTCATGGGTATTTTAATCTTTTTCAGCAATAAGATACCAAAAAAACTGATTAGATTTTACTGGAACTACATAATATCTACAATATCAGTTGCAAAAATAATAAGCAACTTCATACTTTACCGAGTTAATGTTTTCCCAATCACAAACATTTGGGATTAGTCTTCAGGATAAATACAGAAACTGCAGCCGATTAATTTCAAACTTGGGACTGTTCAACTTACAAAAAAATCTAAAACGCCATCTGTAATATGCCCCGTCTTGATTTATTTTTATGCATAATTAAATCATCAAGTTTTGGTTTAAGATTTTGAAAAAAAAATTGCTGGTAACATCCACATGGTTACTGCTTAGTGAAGTCTGCATGAGAAATACAATTCCACTGAGAATAGCAAGAAGATTCAATCTACACTTTAGCTCCGTAACATGCAAATAATAAAATTGACCATGATCTGATGCCAAGATTTGCTTTACACATCGCTGATAATGCTGTAGCACAAACTATACAATATTATTGAACTGCATTATATTAAGATAATAAATATTCTTCAAGTGCATTTATTACATACTAAAACAATTAGGTAAAGCAAAATTGTTCATCTACCTTTAAGATTTCCTTGTGATGAACAGGTCTGGAGTTCACGGAGATAAAACTTCTGTCAGGGCTGGTGAGACTCATTGAAGAGGGATTAGAACCAGGCTTGGGAAGAAAACCACTGAGGGAAATCTATGAGTAGAAGAAACCACACACATATTTAATTAATGCACTGTTATCACAACATAATGCTTTAGAGCAGAAACTCATTTTATAATAACTGTCCACCAAGAGCTTTCTGAATCCTATGTCCTACAATAGCGACTTCCCTTCATTTGGGGAAAGCAAACAAAAACACATCCAAGAGGGACCAATTATCTAAGGTAGACACAAAATGCTGGAGTAACTCAGCGGGACAGGCGGCATCTCTGGAGAGAAGGAATGGGTGACGTTTCGGGTTGAGCCTGTTTCAGTCTGATGTCTGATATGAAAGTGTATAGATAAGGAAGTGCAAGTTGCAAAAACAGGACCAAGAGAATGGAGATCAAAGAAAATGTAGACTAGATCATTGTTGGTTGGAAGGTAACAACAAAGCAAACAGAGATAAAATGTAGTCGGAGACAGTAGGACGAGTTGGAGAACTCAGAAGGGGAGAGGATGGAGAGAGAAGGAAGGCAAGGGCTACTTGAATTTAGAGAAGTCAATGTTCATACCGCTGGGGTGCACCAATTATCTAATTCCCTCTGAGGAATATAATCTGCCTAGCAAGTTCAGAATGGCAAGGTGGAAAAACTGCATCTTCTATATATGTAGAAAATGTGCATAATGCCAAAAAAGGAACAGTCAAAATATTGCATTAACCTAATATCCTAACACGCATGTGCCTTATGTATTTGCAAACAGTTACGTGTCATTTTTACAAAATTATGAGCTCGATAATGACTGCGTTTTATATGTACCAGAAGTACAATTTTAAATTCCCTTAAAGATACCACGATCCCAACATTTTCTCTTATATTGTTTTGCTCACGATAGCATTATTGGAGAATTTTCCAAATTGAACAAATCAGTATCTGTCTACATTTGTCGTAATTGCCACATTTTTCTACCATGGGCTTGAATGCTGGAATGTATGGAAGGGAAAGGGTGAAGGCAAAAACAATATTTACTGAGTAAACACGAACGTCAGAATGAAAACATCTGTCAGAAGTGATAAATTAGATTTTATGAACCAATGGCTTACATTGTGGCCGATACATTCATCGTGAAGCATTTTTTTTTTAAATAACAGCTGGACTGTCATTTTTTTGGCCTGCACAAAAGATTTTGTTCAAATTGACCTTCCCCTCAGCTCTTCATCTCCCCCTCTGAGAACTAACCTGGCTTCACACATTGTTTTTACAACTGAAAGGTAAACAATGTGTCACTTAAATTTTGTTTTACAAATTGCTGTAACCATGACATTCCCATTAAATTTAAATACAGCAAATTAGATTGTTATTAAAATTGCTCTTAATTTAATTTAATAAATTACAAGCTAAAGCTGGTGGCTAACATTAATGTCCAACTCTGGGCAAAAATAAATTGGCGATCCTAAATAATCGCTGCACACGGTACAAACTAGCTTGGACACCTGGGTAAGTGAATCCTTTTTGGAGGCGAGAGAGCAAGTGGCAATTTATAGAATTGGTTTGAGTTGCTGGACTGGCCGAGTACAGATCAAGCATAAACAAATCACAAAGCAATACTAGCTAATAGGTATTAATGTTGAAATCTGTTTCGAACAAATTCAATTGAATATGTAAAATCACACATAAAAACAATTGTCAAGATAGTCATTACAAAGTTTGAAATATGATTTTTTATTTAGTTATAAGAAGCAAGAGTATGAGAATATTAGCACAACAACCAGGTCGATGATCATTGCAAAGTGTTTTAGGTGACTACTCTGCAGACAGCTGCGAATATTAACACCTATATACCTATATCTACTTCTCTCCAATCATCTCTCATGCCCACTACAAGCTCGTCTTGCCATTGAGGATAGACACAAAATACTGGGATAACTCAGTGAGTCACTCCGCATCTCTGGCCAAAAGGAACAGGTGAGGTTTCAGGTCGAGACCCTTCTTCAGACTGAGTCAGGCCACCTATTACCACTGAGGTGCTGACTATTCAGTTTTCTTTCCTAGCACCCAGACAAGTTGCTCGTGCAAATGGTTCTGTCCCTCTCTTTGCAAATCTGCTGTCATCAACCAACAAGTGGTCACCTGCCGATCACACCCCCTCTCCCCATCAAATGGTCTTGCTGCAGCAAGGCCATCAACCTTCATCCCTCACTTGATATATTGTAGTCTTTTGTGCTCCATTGGTCATGACTGTGTGGCAGCAGATATCTACCCAGCAATATCTGAGCTGCTGCATAGCGGCATCCTGGATTTCGATTCTACTTTATTGTGACGTGTACCTGGGTACAGTGAAATGCTATGTTTTGCATACAACCCAGTAAAATCATACAGCAGAGCAATCCTAGCGGTATGCAAGTCACAACATGTCTGGTGCCGACAAAGTTACAAAAATTCACTGACCATTCCTGTCTTCTGCCTGTCTGCCTGCCTGAATGGATGGATGGATGGATGGATGTTGCTTGATGAGATTTAAATGAGGACACACGAGACTACAGATGCTGGAAATGTGTGGTTGAACCAAAATGCTGGAGGAACTCAGCGGGTCATGCTGCCCGACCCGTCAAATTCCGCCAGCATTTTGACATTTGCACAAGTCCAATTGTTAACATCAGCCTCTCTTCTTGCTACTGCAGGTAGGAGAGAGAGAAAGAGCGAGAGAGAGAAAGAGCGAGAGAGAGCGAGAGAGAGCGAGCGAGAAATCTTCAGCACATAAACCTACTGCCAGATAATTGCAGATCTTAAATTATTATTTTAATACATTTTTGAAAAGTAACACAATATTACCAAAAAAAAGCCCATTTTTGGTATGCATCTAATTGCCCACCGATGGGTATTTATTTGTCATGTGCACATTTTGTAGCAATTTCAGTGCAGTTGGCATAACCATTTTTCCTGTTACCCTATAGTAATTGTGCAATCCTTGTTATTTTGTTTAACTTATTCTTTTACAGGATCTGGACATCAACATCACAGCCGACATTTATTCCCCATCCATAACTGCCCCTGAATGGAGCCAAGTCTAGTCATGCATAGGCTATCAGGTAAAGGAGGCAGATTTCTCTCTCTTTCTCTGAAAATTTGTGAAGTGGATGGATACCCAGAGAGTTGTGAATTTATGGAATTCCCTGCCACAGAGGGCAGTGGAGGCCAAAGCACTGGATAGATTTAAGAGAGAGTTGGATAGAGCTCTAGGGGCTAGTGGAGTCAAGGGATATGGGGAGAAGGCAGGCACGGGTTATTGATAGCGGACGATCAGCCATGATCATAGTGAATGGCGGTGCTGGCTCAAAGGGCCAAATGGCCTCCTCCTGCCCCTATTTTCTACGTTTCTATGATTTGTTTTAAAACCACAATCTGGTAGTTTCATGGTTACTGTTACTGAGCTTTAATTTGAGATTTATGTAATTATTATCGTAGGACTTCTAAGTCTCTGGACCAACGGCATAGAATTCTGTGCACAACTACTGTACCAAATGTTAGACGAGTATTCTGCTACCATGTAACACTCCATGTTTTCAAATCGCCTTTAAAGAACCACATAAACTCTCGATTAAAAAAACCCACTGCTAGAAAGAAATTTACTGAGAATGTTCTCTCCACTTTGAAAGCAAAGAAAAAGGCCAGCAGTGTTGAGTTTTATGAAAGAATCCTAGGAGAAAAATTGTATAAATTGACAGTACTGCAGGTTAGAGGGCAATGTCAAAGGTTTCCCAGTAGGGGTAGGACTTCTTTTAAAAAACAAAATTCCAACTTAAAACTATTGGAAGCCAAGTTTCATATTTATGCTGATTCAATCAATGAAGAGAATAAGAAACAACGTCTGAATCAATTGTTGTTGAAGATTGAACAAATCAGCATTATAACGATGAGTATGATTGTATTGATTTAAATTATATTTATAACAAGAAAATGCTTCTAACAATATCAATTGGAATGAAATCAGGCTTTATTAAACTAAACGGATAATTGCATATTTAAGTGCAAATAAATTTATGGATTACCTAACCACTTACAAATAGGAAATATAAATGATTTTTCCACAATTCATTATCTTACTAAACCCTTATTTAAAAAAAAACATGCCATTAGTAATTGAAAATTACTTAGCTTACACTTGTCACTGTTAATTATTTTTGGAAATAATTGCCAAATTAAAAAATAAATGACAGGCTTCAGTGTTTCCATAGTTATTTTTGCAATTAGTTAAGGTCCCATGTTATAGTCAGAACACATTTGTCAGTTCCTAATAACTTATTTTCTAAGCTGCTAAGGAACAGTTGGACTGCTGTGTAGGGATATGCACTTTGGCAGCTTAAGAGCAGCATTTCTGGTGGGTGAGGGGGTTGAAGTTGTAGTCTTGTGAACAATGTTGTTCTTCGAGAAAAGCCATCATGAATAGCCATCACACAACCTCACCAATAGAAGCAGGTTCCAGCTTTGACCAGCAGTGATCAACCACTTATTGCTCCTGGCACATAAGCCTGCTAGCAGATCTTTAAATCTGGGCAACTTAGTCATTGGGAGTTCAAGCATCATAGCATCTGGGACATATGTGAACAGCCCAAGCACAGCACATATTTCCAATCAGTCCGACTGAAGAAAGCTTACTGAAGCACAAAGTCTAAAGCACAATATCTGTGGAATTCTCTGCCACAGAAGGCAGTAGATGCCAATTCATTGGATGTTTTCAAGAGAAAGTTAGATTTAGCTCTTAGGGCTAAAGAAATCAAGGGGTATGGTGGAAAAGCAGAAACGGGGTACTGATTTTAGATGATCAGCCATGATCATATTGAATCGTGGTGCTGGCTCCAAGAGCCAAATGGCCTACTCCTGCACCTATTTTTCTCTGTTTCCAGAAGTTAGAATATTTATTTCAATGTCAAAATTGTGTGCAGAAAGTGAAATGCAGGTCCACCAAAGATCTTCTGGCAGCTGGTCTGCTTCCCCTCCCTGTAATTTGGACAAAATGTCCCCCTCCCCTGACCCCGGAAGTCCCCCCGAAAATGTAGCAGCTACGTTGGGTGAGGTGTCTGATCTCTACCTTATTGGAACTTCTACGCCGATGGTCGGGTCAAATTTGCCCCCTGCGACCGGGGCTCTGGAACTCCGGTCCGGCCAAAGCCGGCAGATCTGTTCCCATAACCAACTACCACGGCCGATCGAATTTGCCACCTGCGGTCAGAGCCCTGGAACTCCGGCCCAGCCAGCAGACCCATACCATAGCCGACTTCAATGGTTGACTTGGTAGGCCGTTACCTCGACCCCTTCAATGCAAAACAGATAATCCAGAAATGTTCTGGAACCAATGGTGTGGAAAAATGGAGGTAGACCTGCAGGGGGAAGGAGATCTGCAACCAATATGTCTGGCTAGAGAATTGGTTAAACGACAAAGTATCAGGTTATCTAACCTAAAATTATCAGGTTATTTTCAAGATGGCTGCCTGTTCTCAAAGAAATGCCATTGCAATAGGTCTTGGGCATAATTTACAGAAATAAGTTTTAAAAAAAGAATGTAACGCATCCCAGCTTGCGGATGGTACCAAGTTAGGATGAGAAGTGAGCTATTAAGTGGGTATGACAGCAGCAGATGGAGTGCAATGTGGCAAAATGTGAGGATGTGCATTCCTGTCAGAAGAATTAGAAGAGTGGTATTTTTAAGTATTGGGAATTTTGGAGCTCTGAGGAACACCAAGATCGCACATGCAGATACAGCAAACAATCAGGAAGACAAATATGGATAGATGGCGGGAATACAAAACTAAGCCAATGTGGGTTGTATGGGTTTTGAGGAACTTAAACTGAGAAAATGATAAAAGAAGAATGAGAGGTATTGAGGAAGTAGGTGCTGAGAAGCGGTTTCCTCTGGACAGAAAACCCAAATAAATGGGTATAGTGTCAGGATCAGGGAGGGACTATGTAGGAAAGTGAGAAGAAATATCTTTATGCAGAGAACTGTGAATCTTTGAGACTTTATCTCAGAAGACTACAGATGTTCAGTTATTAAGTACATTCTTGTAAAGGATTGACAGATTTATGGACAACAATGGAATCAAGAGATGCGTAGACAGGGCAAGGATGTCCACTTGAGACACATGATCAGCTATGATCCTATTGAATGACAGAGCACCCCAGAGTCTCCAGTTCTCATGCTAGAATGATGAGATAAAAGACAACACAAGCTATTTTATTTCATGTTTACAAAATTTATAATCTGAAGGAATAAGACTCCATTAGATGTAAAATTGAAATTTCAGTGCCAAAGAAGCCCACTTTTCAAACATATTTAATGTATATCTTGTTGTCTCGTGGGTGGGTACTGGCACTTTCTGCATACACACTGTATTTGAATGGTAGATCATTTTGGGCAGAGATCCTACCTTGCAAAACATGAAGTTCAGGGAGATGTGATGAGCAGTTTCCTCTTTTCTCCTAACCCCAGGAAAAACCCTGTGGCATTTAATTAAATGGAAGCTCACAACATTGTAATAGGGTTGTGAAATCTTGGTCATAAGGTCATGAAGGATAGGAGTTGAATTAGGCCATTTGACCCATCAAGTCAACTCTGCCATTCAATCATGGCTGATCTATCTCTCCTAACCCCATTCTCCTGCCTTCTCCCATAACCTCCAACACCTGTACTAATCAAGAATCTATCTATCTCTGCCTTAAAACGACCAATTGACTTGACCTCCACAGCCTTCTGTGGCAAACAGAAGCCCGTCGCTGCTACTTCTGATTAGTACAGGAATATGGTTCCTATTTTCCGTTCTGATGCTGGCAAGATACTCGATATTTTCATTTAATTCCAAAAATATTGCCGATGCACTCATCGAGGAAGGGACTTATACATTTGAAGGCTTTTGCATTAAGAGCAAGATGGTAACAGAAGAGTAATTGAATGCTTGAGAAATGTGATTTGGTTTCGCAATTTATGTTTGGATCTCTACTTTGCCTGCGAGTAGCAATAATTCAACATGGACATAAAAAGGGATAAACATCAAAATCTGTTAAAGACATCAAATTAATGGCATGAAAAACTGGCAGAAAGCAGTAGGAAAATACAGGCACATGATACCTAGCAAATGGAATTAATAAATGTGGAATAACTGGGAAAAGAATGAACAAATATGTAATTTGAAGACAAAATCTAGCAGTTATAGCTCCACAAATCTCCATAGACTGGAAATGGAAAAAAACATTTTACAAGGCAAATATGTGTTTGTGGATTGATTGATTGATATAAATGAAGAGATAATGATATAAATAAGGAGGTACTGATAAATCTATTAGATTAGAATTTATATTAGATTTGAGAACTAATCTAACTAAATGATAATTTAACTGAATGATTGAAAGTATATTGGATCCGTACACAATGACAAATAGATTTAGTAATAGATCAAGGGTGAAGGGATAGTTATAAAGAAAGGCTTCAAAAGCTAAGACTTTATACATTAAATGAATGAATTTGTTACTTACAATATATATTAACGATTTAGACAAAATATTTCAATATAACATCTCCAAGTTTGCGGATGACACAAAGCCGGGTGGCAGTGTGAGCTGCGATGAGGATGCTCTGAGACTGCAGGGCGAGTTGGATAGGTTGGGTGAGGGGGCAGATGCTTGGCAGATACAGTGTAATGTGGATAAATGTGAGGTTATCCACTTTGGTGGCAAGAACAAGAAGGCAGATTATTATCTGAATGATGTGAGATTAGGAAAAGAGGAGATGCAACGGAACTTGGGTGTACTTGTACGCCAGTAACTGAAAGGAAGCATGCAGGTGCAGCAGGCAGTGAAGAAAGCAAATGGCATGTTGGCCTTCATAGCGAGAGGATTTGAGCATAAGAGCAAGGAGGTCCTACTGCAGTTGTACAGGGCCCTGATGAGACCGCACATGGAATATTGTCAGCAGTTTTGGTCTCCTAATTTAAGGAAGGACATTCTTGCTATTAAGGGAGTGCAACGTAGGTTCACCAGGTTAATTCCCGGGATGGCGGGACTGACATATGATAAAGAATGGATCGATTGGGCTTATATTCACTGGAATTTAGGATGAGAGAGAATCTTATAGAAACATATAAAATTCTTAAGGGATTGGATAGGCTAGATGCGGGAAAAATGTTCTCGATGTTGGGGGAGTCCAAAACAGGGGTCACAGTCTAAGAATAAGGGGTAGGCTATTTATGACTGAGATGAGGAAAAAACAGTTTCACCCAGAGAGTTGTGAATCTGTGGAATTCTCTGCCACAGAGGACAGTTGAGGCCAATTCACTGGATGTTTTCAAGAGAGAGTTAGATAGAGCTCTCAGGGCTAACAGTATCAAGGGATATGGGGAGAAAGCAGAAACGGGGTACTGAATTTGGATGATCGGCCATGATCACATTGAATGGCGGTGCTGGCTCAAAGGGCCAAATGACCTCCTCCTGCACCTATTTTCTGTGCTTTCTGTGTTTTCGATGAATGGCAGTGCTGGCTCGAGAGGTCGAATGACCTACTCCTGCATCTATTTTCTATGTTTATATGTTTCTATGTTAAGACTTCTTGGTGGTGGAAGCAGGTTGGAGGGGGAAGAAAAGTGTTGGAGGAACTGAACAGATTTGGACAGATGATGTTTCATTAGTTGATAAGCTTTAGGAACAGAATTAGGCCATTCGGCCCATCAGGTCTACTGTGTCATTCAATCATGGCTGATCTATCTTTCCCTCTCACACATCTTTCCTGCCTTTGCCAAGAACCTTTGACACCCTTATAAATCTGTCAATCGCCACTTTAAAAATATCCATTGACTTGGCCACCAAAGCAGTCTGTTCCTTTCTAAAGGTACGGCCTTTTATTCTGAGGCTGTGGCCTCTACCTTAGACTTCCATCATAAGATAAGCTTTTGACAGCACTGGGCCTGTTCTCGCTGGAGTTAAGAAGCTTGAGAGGGGACCTCATTGAAATTTACAGAATAATTAAAAAGGCATAGATAGGGTGGATGTGGAAAGGATGTCTCCACTGGTGGGAGAGTCTAGGATCAGAGGTCATAGCCTCAGAATTAAAGGGCGTTTTTAGAAAGAAGGTGAGGAGGAACTTGTTTAGTCAGAGGGTGGTTAATCTGTGGAACTCATTGCCATAGAGGGCCGTGGAGCCCAAGTCAGTGGATATTTTTACAGCCAGGATAAACAAGTTCTTGATTAGAACGGGTTTCAAGGGTTATGGCGATACGGCAGGAAAATGGGATTAGAGACCGAGATCAGCCATGATTGAATGGCGGAGTAGACTCGATGAGCCGAATGGCCTAAATCTACTCCTATGAACTCTCCTACTAGTGGAAACCTCTAAACATTTATCATATCAAGGCATTTCACTATTTGGTATGTTTCAATGAGATTATACTCATCCTTCCAGAAGTACAGGCCAAGTGCCATCAAACACGCATCCGAACTTAACCCAATCATCCACGGAATCATTCTCGTAAATCTCCTCCGGACCCTCTCCACTGCCAACACATCCCTCCTGAGATATGGGGCCCAAAAATGCTCACAATGCTCCAAAAGCAGTTTAACCCGTGCCTTATAAAGCCTCAGCGTTACATCCCTGTTTTTATATTCCAGTCCTATCAAAATAAATGCTAACATTGCATTTGCATTCCTTAAACTACTGATTCAACTTGCAAATTAATCTTTTGGGAATCCTGCACCAGTACTCTCTAGTCCCTTTGCACCTCCGATTTCAGAATCCTCTCCCATTTAGAAAATAGTCTGTCTTTATTCCTACTCCCAAATTATCAATTCCTATCTGAATGCATAATTTGCTATGCTATATTCCATCTGACACTTCTTTTCCCACTCTCCCAACCTGTTTAAGTCTTTTTGCAGAGTCATTGCTTAATCTACGCTACCTACCCTCCACCTATTTTTGTATCATCCACAGACATGGCCACAGAGCATCAATTCTCACATCAAAATCGTTGATATACTGAAGTCTGAAGAAGGGTCTCTACCCAAAACGTCGCCTATCTCCTTCGCTCCTTAGATGCTGCTGCACCCACTGAGTTTCTCCAGCTTTTTGTGTAACCCTCGTTGATATACAATGTGAATAGCGGCCCCAACACTGACCACTATGTAAAACACCACTAGTCACTGCCAGCCAACTTGAAAAAGCCCCCTTTATTCCCACTCCATGCCTTCTGACATTCAACCACCCTTCTGACCATGCTTGTATCTTCCATGGGCATATACCATGGCAAAACCATGGGCTCTCATCTTCTGTAGCAGTCTCACATCTGCATCTTATCAAAGGCCTTCTGAAAATCCGGTAAACAGCATCCACCCACTCTGCTTTGACTATCCTGCTGTCTACTTCCTCAAAGAATTCCAACAGATTCGTCAGGCAAGATCTCCCCTTCCGTTTCAGGTCAGCACCCTTCTTGGAATGATGGAATAGTGGGGGGGAAAACTGGAAAAGTGATGCGGTGGGGCAAACTCTGGCAAGGGATAGGTGAATACAGGTGAGAGGGCATGATTGGGAGATGGGTGAAGTGACAACAGCAGGAGATGAAAATAAGACAAAAGGGTGTCAGATAAGGAAAGAAGTGGAGTGAAATGTAAAGCAAAAGGAAAGGACATGGGTGGAAGGGGACAGTGGGAAAAGAGGGAAGATAAAAGGGAAATATGGGACTGGGGTGGGAGTTGAGTGAACGGAGCAGGGGAAAGGAGCAGGGTGACTAGATGGTGTGATAAATATGTGCAAACCAGGATGGGGGAGGTGCAGGGGATAGAAAGGGGTTGTGGGTGTATTCTTTGAAATTGGAGAATTCAATGTTCATATCGCTGGGTTGAAGTATACCCAAGTGGAACATAACCTGTTGTTCTTCCAGTTTCCATCTGCCCTCGGACTAGCAATGGAGGAGGCCAAGGACAGAAAGTTTAATTGACTAAAAAAAAATTCGGACAGCTGAACATGTAAAAGAAATGAAAGAATGCGATAAACTTTTCTAACAGTTTTTTAGTTTAGAGATACAGCATGGAAACAGGACCGTCAGCCCACCGGGTCCGTGCCGAGCAACGATCACCCACTCTACACACGAGAGGGAACTTTACAGAAGCCAATTAACCTCCAAACCGGCATGTCTTTCGAATGTGGAAGGAAACTGGAGCACCCAGAGAAAACCATGCAGTTCTTGGGGAGAATGTGCAAAGACTGTTTCGGCAGCACCGATAGTCAGGAGAAAACCTAATGGCCCTGTCCCACTGTATGAGTTCATTCAAGTGTTCTCCCAAGTTTAAAAAAAAATCAAACTCGTGGTAAGCACGTAGAATGAACGTAGCGGGTACGTCGGAGCTCGGGGACGTCTCTTAGCGGCTCGTAATGCTAACGGCAGGTACTCGGGAAGCTCGGGAAGACTCGTGAAGAATTTTCAACATGTTGAAAAATGTCCATGAGAGCCCCGAGTACCTACGAGCGGCCATTACCGTAAATCTCCGAGTTCGAATCAGGGCAAACTCGGGAGAAATCTTTGAATGAACTCGTGCAGTGGGACAGGGCTTTAAGTCGCTGGCGCTGTAAGGCGGCAACTCTACTGCTGAGCCAACTTGCCAACCTACTTGCCTATGGAATTTGTCATCATACATGACTATCAAATCCAAGTTAAGCATGATATTCTTCCAAGGGCTGAAGGGCAAAATAATTGAAGAGTTTGAAGAAAGAACAGAGAAATGAGATTTAAACAAATTAACACACCCTCCTGACTTGGAAAGATATTTTCGGTCCTTCTTCACTGATGGATCCAAATCCTACAACTCCTTATCCAATAGCACCAGGATTCAAGTGTTGGCTTATTCCCAAGGGACGGTAAAAATGAGTAATAAATGCTGTCCTTGCTGGTGATGCCCTGCTGAAAACCGGATTTGCCCTGTATTCAAATTGATGCAGTACCGAGGAAAGTAATAACTCTTTTTGTGCCTTTATTCCTTTAAGACTTTCTTTTGCTGTTTTTCCTCCCTTGGGTGGTATAATCAGTGTGAATACCATTGGGTAACCTCCACCATCTGCCCTCACCTCCCACTTCTACCCTTACCCTGAACCCAATAAACCCTTCTCCCCAACATTTCTTGTTTGAAATATTCAAAAGTAGCATAAAATATATTAATTTTGTTCACAGTTTTGTCAACTTAATGGACAATGAATGAGTTCCACAATCTTAAATGTACTGGTAAATTCAAGATCAAGCTATTGCAAGGAAATAGCATTGCTATTTTAATGTTGGGATAAGGTAGGCAAAGGTAGGTATGAAATGGGAATGCCCATGTTTAATGTATAATAACAGCTGCTAAGACAGGAGATGATAGATAACCTTTGGACCCTCACCTGAATCTATTTTAAAAAGTACCAATAAATGTATGCTCAATATAGACTCTCTATACGTCTAGTTTTACTTTCTAATAGCTGCTAAGTTTGTTTAATTTTTTGCATACATACTGGAAATAAATTAACAGAATGATTTGTTGATTCCACACTTAACAATAAATTGTTCAGTAATTCTGAGAATGTGTGTCTTAAATTGTAAAATCCTGTCTGATGGGGATCGCAAGATCCTAATGCTATTTCTTTTCTTGATAAATTTAAGAAAAATATTTCCCAAAACAAAATAAAACTTAAATGGTTTCAGGTTCTTGGATGTTCAAAGATTAAGGGGCAAACAAGCAAAGTACTAACATTTTAATATGTTTTGAAATTTGCAGTAAATATTTTCAATTTTACTTAAATAAAATCAAAATGTTTAAATACATGTTATCTTATTTGTTCACTAACATTTTCAAATAATTAATATAATAAGCAAAGTGTGAAGTTGTTGATAAGGAAAACTAATTGCATCAAATTGCTGAGCATTGATTTTTCCTCCCCCCACTCCCCAGTATAATCGCTGTAACCTTATACTAACCTCAGGTTCCTGCTCACGATGTTGGATAGGTACCATGCTGACCATCACAGCAGTTCCCAGAACTGTTAACAGGGCCATTTTGTGACCCGACACCTTGGCTTTTTGCCATACAACTGCCTGAAATATAATGGCAGAGAGTCAAATTCTATCACTAAATTTAGGTCTGTTTAGGTCAAGTCGTATGCAGTTTCATATAATTGAGGACTCCACAAAGGCCTTCTGTACTCAACAGAAGTGTTCATTTCACCATACAGAACAAATATGCACCACCTTTACACACCCTGGTAGTTTAAGTCAACAATGTTGATGACCGTGGTTGAGAAGAAATTCTGCGCAATCCTGAAGGTAAGATTCAGCAGCAGCAGCAGCAGCACCCTCTGTACTTGCTGACCTACACTGGATCCCAATTCTGCAAAGCCTCAATTTTAAAACTGTTCTCAAATTCTCTCATGGTTTCACCCCTCCATCACCTTGTGACTTCTTCCAGCCCTACCACCATCTGAGATTCCCATATTCCTGATGTAAATTGATCCATAGCCACTGGCTTTGGCTCAATTGCCTGGGCCACAGTCTATGGAGTTCCCTCCCAAAATCACTCCACCACTCACTCCTTTCTCACTCTTCCCAACTAATCTCTTTGCTTAAGTTTTTGATCGTTTGTCCAAATATCAACTTATGCAGAACTAGCCAATATTTTATTTACTAAGGTTCTCATTTAGCAGCTTGGAATATTTTACTGTGCAAAATGTTCTATATGTAATCCAGTAAAAGTGCAATAAATGGCTGTCCTGATGGTTTGTCACCTGGCCCCTAGTTCCCACATTGTCCTTCCATTCACTGGGTCCCTGGGTCCTACAATGCCGCCCTTCATTCACTGGGGCCCTGGGTCTCACGCTGCCCTTCCATTCACAGGAGCCCCCACTGCACATTTCTTCGAGGGGGACCAGTTCCCACATCGCTCTTCTACTAATTGCAGCCCCAGTTCCCAACTGCCCTTCCACTCATTGCACCTACGCACTGAGATCCTGGATTCCACACCACCCCTCTACTCACTGGGGCCCTCGTTCTCACACTGCGCTCACTGCGGACTATTCCCACTGCGCATCTGCTAGAGTTTGCACATCGTCCTTCCACTAATTGCAGTCCTGGTTCCCCAACTGTCCTTCCATTCACTGGGACCCTAGTTTGCACAAAGTGCATTGAAACATAGACAAATAGGTGGAGTAGGCCATTTGGCCCTTCAAGCCGGCACTGCCATTCAATATGATCATGGCTGATAATCCAAAATCAGTACCCTGTTCCTGCATTGACCCATATCCATTAGCTCTAAGAGCTATATCTAACTCATCTTCTAGTGGAACTTGTTTCCACATAGCCCTTCCACTCAGTGGGGCTTTGTTCCTGCACTCCCTTTAACTCATATGGTTCGGTTTTTCATAGTCCCTTCGAACCTATAGGGTTGATTTGAAACATTCTTAGTCTAAATTGTTAAAAAAAATCTGGATTAAAATGTGTTGGATTATTAATTCATTGGCATCCGATAATCAGTAAATCTGCTAGTGCTGTTTTAGTAAATTATGGATATTAGTAATATTAAGTTATTGCATCACGTGACCAAGAGAACTGGGAGACAATGGTAAAGATATTACTCTTCATTCAGCATATATTTAAACTGGTCTTGTATGTATTGTTTCTTATCGAATATAATGCAGGCATCAGATATATTTATTGAATCATCAGACTTTAGGAAATAAAAATATCACAACTATAAACACAACTCAAATAATTTGAACATATGTTAAAATGTATCACTGGTTTCTTCAGATTTTAAATCTGAAGTTAAAACATTTCTTGCTTTACTACTGATTACAACAATAAGCAAGTAACAGCATCATGACAAAGTGAAATTCCTGTTCTAAAAGGAATAATGTAATTCATACAGTGGCATTTACATGTCACTCAGGATCACGTGATATTTATTCCGTGAACGGGTCTCTACTGAGGAAAACATAACCGGAAAGCGCAAGTAAATAGCTCTGATACGTGCATGACATGAAACTATGTTCTAGTGTCCAATACATCAGCGTTAGGTTACCAGCGCAATGTGGAATCAGAATTACAGTGTAACTGCTAATTCCATGTACTTTTGCAAAGTGTTATGTTGTCCTTTTCATTCCTCATTCAACTTTCTAAAATGTTTGCAAACTTATAAACATAGCTGAACCATCTGATTGTGCCAATTACAGTACATTTACTCAAAAATAAACTCTGGAACTGCATAGTTCATGGTAGAACTACCTAACCCTGGAATGCACCTAAATAAATATGTAGGCATGCTGAAATGCTGTTTCACTGTACAACCTGTTCCTAAAGTAAAGTAGGCTACTCAATTGAACCTTCCAATCTCATTGCTGGCTTTTACTTGACATTTCAGACTCTGCAGAATTCAGAATAAAAGACTGTGCACATACACATACACAAAGCACAGCAAAGGGAATCATTTTGTTCAAAGATTAATCAGTGGAACTTAATGGATTTAGTTTGACAACCGTCCAAATATTAATGCGCAACTTTGAAACCTGATCATCAAAACACATGACATAAAATCTGCCTGGAGTTACTGAATGACAGCTTTGGTATAAAATAAGGAATTCTAATTAAAGTTATTTATAAGAATATTCTCCCTTTAATCTCTTATGATCATTCCACAAAAAAAAATTAGTGTTAAAACACTTGGCAATTTCCTAGGGTGAAGGGCAAATCTTATTATCAATGTTTCAGAGAAACATTAGTAGCTTAGTCAGCATTTACCACCGTTGACATTTGTGCAGCGTCAAAACAGATTGAATGATGTATTCCCCATGAAGAACAATTTATTTCTAAAGCCAGTAACTGGCATCAGCAATGTAGAAAAAGCTAAACTTAAGGTTATCAGATTAATTTGGCTGATTAATTTTGTTTAGTGAAAAACTGTTTCCTATTAAAAAAAGTAGTGGAAAAACACATCTCAAAAGGCAACTGTTGATGGAGATTTTAAGAATGGCATTGGCAATTGTTCTTTCTTCATAGGCCTGTGGTTCTCGAATGTTCCATTTTGGCATGTGCATCCAATTTATAAGGAGAGATGAGAGTGTCTACTTTTAGCAACATTGCTATTAAATATACCTTCACTTTGCTTTCTCAGTACCACTAACAGAACCGTATAACTTACTAGTGACCTCCCCATGTGACTTGAATAGAGAACAGCACATGCTCTTGGAATGCTTGAGTAGGCACTAAATTGGTTTTGGCTTCTGGAAGCAGATTGCTCTGGCATTCTATCAAATTAATCAAACAATCCAAGCAAGATTGTGCAATACTGCCAACGAAACAAACGAACAAGGCATATCCTACAATTAACTTCAAATTTGCAAAAAATGAACTGCAAACAATATTGGTATATTTTCTTTAATTATATAGGGTTACACAACATTTACAGCACAGAAACATGCCATTTAGTCTATATGATGTAGCTTTTGGTTTATACACTATACAACCTCGGCATACTGCAGTTTCACCTATCTTTTGCCAGCATATCCTTGTACTCCTTTCTCTCTCACATGGTTATCTAATATTCCCTTAACTACCTTTGTGTGTGCATTTACCCTACGCATCCCTCGGGCAAAGCCAGCCCACCAAACCCTTGAAAAAAGCAACATTCCCAGGAAAGTAGATTTGACATGCTGTTTAGTTACTGCATTTCCAAGATGTATGAATATTATCAGAGATTTGGGACATTCTGCACAAATGCTAACAAGCCTGTTCAAATTTTGATATTCAGTGATGTCAATATACAACACCATAAAAAAAATGTACTATCGCAACATTTAAGAAACATTTAGACAGGTACATGGATAATATAGGTTTAGAAGGATATCGGCCAAATGCAGGCAGGTGGGACTAGTGTAGATGGGGTCTGCATTCATGCTGTTTGACTATGACTAAGATGCTAATAATACAGCATATCAGGCAGTGTCTGTCGAGAGAGAGAGAGAAATTGAGTTAACGTTTCTTGCCAATGATGTTTCATCAGTTCCTTTTGTGGGTGCTTTTGCATTTTGTGTTTATTTTAGATTTCCATAATTTCTGATATTTTGCTTCAGTTGTGCACATCTAGTTTTGCATGGATGAAAATATACTATACCAACGAAAAACATTAAGTCTGGTCTAAATGCCAGATATTTCATTACTTAGATAATGAATTAAATGGAAACTATTTGTTCTTGATATTTCCAGCAAGTTTCTTGGAAGGAACAATTTTCCAATTCAAAAAATGTGATCGCACTGAAGTATTGCTGCCACCTACAGCATTTCAGTGAAATTTCACAGAAAAATGTGAAACACAAATATAATGGTTCTTGCTTAAATAAATTCAGCTTTTGGATTTTGGCGACACAATCCAAAGATATGTTCGAGCAATTTTGAGACCTGTAAACTAAAAATGGAACACTGAAAACACTACCTTTCTTGTCTCTATCCCATCTGTAAGTCTATAGTCTGTTCTAGTCGAGGACTGAAAATCTCTTCCAAATTAAAATGTCAGGAAAAACAAAGGCATCAACTTCTCTCTGCATCAGAAATTCCGCTTGAAGCCACTAATTTGCATCTCTCTCTGTCTGAAAACCACACCTTCCACATTACTGTGCTCACACTTGTCTCAGAGCGAGTTTCTCACCTCTTCGACCTGCCATCACTAAAACTGCCCCAAAACACAGAGTGCTGGAGGAACTCAGCAGACCTAGCAGCATCTAGGGAGGGAATGGACAGGCGAGGATCCTTCCTCAGACTAAACTGACCATTACTGTCTGCAATCCAGACTATAAACTTGCGTCAGCTCATTCTCCACTGAGAACCCTCATCCATGCTTTTTTGAATGAAGAAACATCTAAATGTGATGATTCTAATGCGCTCCATTGCAACTGTTCTGCAGTTGAGGATGTTGTACATAGGGGAACTATTGCTTTTGTTGCAATCTTGTACTGATTATCAAAGTTAGACAGTGGATTTGGTACTTTACTAGTCTCCATCTAGGATTGGGTTCTGAATTCATTCCTCACAATAAGGATAAAGATTGCTCTAGATTTCTCAGCCTTGGAAATTACCCTCCTGTAATGAACATATGAAGTTTTAAACCTCCATCAAATTAACAGTGTTTCTATCGCTAGCAAAATGCATTGCCATTTTTCTATTTTTTATTCAAATTAAACTGCATTCATGTGTAGGAGGGAACTGCAGACGCTGGTTGATAAACAGAACAGAAGATAAACAGAACATTTTCCTCAGTAACTCAGCGGGAGACAGGCAGCATCTCGGGAGAGAAGGAATGGGTGATACTTCGGGTTGAGACCCTTCTTCAGTCTGAAGAACTTCAGCATCTTACGCCTAAACTGCATTTATAGCAACAGCGGTCAGATCTGGGGCTGACTAATGCACAGCGGGGTAGGGTAAAATCAAATAGGACTATAGTGATAGGAGACTTATTAGTTAGGGGGACAGACAGGAGATTCTGTGGCTTCAAACAGGATTCCAGGATAGTGTGACTCCCTGGCGCCAAGGTCCAGGAAATTTCAGAGTGGCTGCAGAACCTTCTCAAGGGGGTAGGAGGAGCAGCTAAAAGTTGTGCACATTACCACAAATTACATGGGTAGGAAAAGGGATGAGGTCCTGCAGAGTGAATAAAGGGTGTTAGACAAAACGGTAAAAAGCAGGACCTCAAAGGTAGCGATCTCCGGATTATTCCCGGTGCCACGTACCAGTGAGGGTAGGAATAGGAATATAGGACTGGTGAATGCGTGGCTAATGAGTTAGTGCAGGAGGCACAGGTTCAGATTATTGAACCATTGAAATCTTTTCTGGGGAAGAGGTGACCTGTACAGGAGTGGCAGTCTGCACCTGAACTGGAAGGGACCAATATCCTGACAGGCAGCTTTGCTAGTGCTACTCGGAAGGATTTGAACTAGATTGACAAGGAAACAGGAGCCACTGAAGTAGTGAGAGAGGTGGGAAGATGGAAGTTGGTACAAAAATCAATTATAACAAGTTCAATAGCCAGGATAGGCAGGAGCACAGCAGCGAGTGGGCAATAATGGTTGAATTAAATTACATTTATTTCAATGAGAGACCTGATGGGTAAGGTGGATCAACTCAGGATAGGTATGTGCGACTGGGACATTGTAGCCATTACAGAAACCTAGTTTGTGAGGGACAGGACTGGCAACTTAATGCTCCAGGGTACAGATGCAACAGGCGCAAATGATGGTGGTGGTGGGGGGGGGGGGGGGGGGGGGGGGGATATGCTAAAAGAGGAGGTTCCTTCATTGATTAAGGAGAACATCACAGCATTAGTCCAATATGACATTACTGAAGTATCGTCCAGTCAGGCTAAATGGCTGGAGTTGTGAAATAAAAAGGGGGTGATCACCTTCAAGGATATGTACAATAGGTTCCCAAATAATCAATGGGAAGTAGATGAACAAATATGTCGGTAGACTGCAGCCAGCCACAAGACCATTTGTATTTTGTTTGTAGCAGATTATAAATTTCTGAATATAAACTGGGGCTGCCATATTGCCAAAGGCTTAGATGGGTGGAATTTGTCAAGTGTGCACAGGAGAGTTTCCGCAGGCAATATGTAGAGGCCGCGACATGGGAAAGGGCAAAGCTTAACCCCCTCATAGGGCAGTGGGCAAGTCTATTAGGACCACAGTTCTATTAGCTTTAAAATAGTTTATGGTAAAGACAGGGCTGGTCCACATGTTTAAGTTCTAAATTGGGACAAGGCTAACTTTGAAAGTATTAGGCAGTAGCTTGCAAAAGTTGACTGGAATAGCTTGGATTACGTTGGAAAGAGTGCAGAGAAGATTTATGAAGACGTTGCCAGGACTTGAGGGGCCGATCTATAGGGATAAAGTGGGCAGGGTAGGACTTTATTCCTTGGTGCACAGGCGGCTGAGGGAGGATCTTACAAAAGTGTCTAAAATAATTAAGGGAATAGATAGGGTGGATGCATATAATAGATTAGGGTACCCTTTTTTCCCCAGAGTAGGGGAAACCAGAACTAGAGGGCATAGGTTTAAGGTCAGATGGGAAAGATTTAATAGCAACCTGAGGGGCAAACTTTTCACACATTGGGTGGTGGGTATATGAAACGGGGTTCTAGAGGAATTATTTGAAGCAGGTACAATAATGACACTTAATGTAGAAGACACTGGGCAGGTACATGGATAGGACAGGTTCAGATGGATATGGGCCAAATGCAGGCAAATGGGACTAGTTTAGATGGGCCATGTTGGTCATTATGGACAAGTTAATCCAATGGGACTATTTCAATGCTGTATGACTCTATCATTCTACCTCACTTTTGAAAGATTCCCACTCACCAGCTGTCCTTCAATCTACCTTTGCAAGTTCTCGTATAATAATGCCTCTAAAATTGGCCTTGCCCAAATTTAGGACCTTGACTTTTGTGCCAGTAAGATCCTTCTTCATGACTACTTTAAAACTAATAGAATTATGGTCACTTTCCTTGAGCTCTTACTCTTCTCCAAACTGCAAATTAATTCATGCTTGCTCCTTTCGCAATCCACAATGCATTATAAGCAAGAATTACTGCACTCTGGTCGACTTCTTTCAGATCATGGAGTTCCTATTTTCTCTACCCCATTCCATTCACAATTTTCAAACCTTCAATAAACATTTAAATTGGTGCCTCTGGATACGACTTGTTTTTTGTTTATTTTTTTCATTTCTGTGTTGTCGCTGCCCTTTACCAGAGTTTCATGTTGATGCAGGCCCACAGTAAAATGACTGCCCAGGGTGACACAAACATGACCAAACATTATGAGAATACCACAGGACGCAGATCAATCGCTCTGCAGTAGAGGGTATTTTCTTGACATAGCGGTATATATATATCCCTCAAAATCAAATCACTCAACACATTTTCATGCAATAAGATCAGACTTTTACAATAAAACAAAAATATCACCAGTTTGGGACATTTGCATTGCTGGTCACTCCCTGGATAAGTGCATCTTCAGAAGGCCGTGTGCATATGGAATGAGTCGCCAGAGAGGTGCATGAAATTACAGTTTTTAAAAGACAAGATCCTTGGTATAAAAAGAAGGGTCTTTACCCAAAATGTCGCCTATCTCCTTCGCTCCTTCTCCAGCATTTTGTGTAACCCTTGGTATAAAGATCACCAACAATTTGTTCTGGTCCAATCATATTGATGCTACGGCCAAGAAAGAACATCAACATCTCTTTTTCCTCAGAAGATTGAGGAAATTCGGCATGTCTCCGATGGCTCTTACCAACATTTACAAAAGCACCGCATAGGAAGCATACAACGTGGTTAGCCAGCTGCTCTGTCCAAGACCACAAGAAATTACAGAGTTGTGGATGCAGTCCAGTCCATCGCACAGGCCAGAGCACGCCCCCCAAATGGCTACATCTACACTTCATGCAGCCTTTAAGCAGCCAACATAGTGAAGGTCCACGCACATCCCGGTCATTCCCCATTACTCTACTGCAAGAGATACAAAAGCTGGACCACCAGATGCAGGAACAATTTCTTACCCACACAAGCTAAAGATGTATTCCCCATCTCCAAATGTAACCCGTTTAATCTGCACTTTCCCTGTGGCTGTAAGACTATATTCTGCACGCTAGTTCCTTTACTTTTCTTCACTACCCGCTGTGCACATATATGGTTTGACAGTGTGATTTGCCTGAATAACTCGCAAAATGTTTTTCACTGTATCTCAGTACACATGACAATAATAAACCAATATCAATACATTTGGACAGGTACAGGGATAGGCAAAACACCTGAACCAAAAGACGAGAAAGACAAATTTAAGAAAAAGCCAAGCTTCTGTTGCATTGCTTTGCTAGTAACAAAAATAACAATTGGCACTTTTAACAATCTGTAGGCCACAGAGTTGCTTAAAAAATAGTTGTCAAAAGCAGATTTACTGCTTCAAGAAATTTATGCATGGAATGTCAACAAACCATAGACAGTGATTTATGAATGGAAATTCAGCATCAACTTGGTGAAAAGCTCTTTAAATATCTGCTGATCATATTCTTGCTCAGGTCACTGCAAACCATTCTTTCTTGTCAACATTATAGTTAATTGCACAGTGATTCTAGGTGGGGGGGTTCTTCCCTGCTGAAAGAGAAGTGCCTTGACAATCATTAAAACACTAGCCATGCTTCCATCAGGCTCCAATTAGTGACACGCTGAATCTCCAGAAGTAAATTACTAAATATTCATGACTGGATGGTCAACTTGCTAGAGCAGAGGTAAAATTCCTTCTATCACAAATCCTTTCAAGATAACAGCTGATAGGCAGAATCAAGCAATTTAATATCTTACTTATATAAGATAATTTTAAATATAGAAACGCAAACGACAGAGACAATTAGAAGGGACTGGGAACAAGAGTTATTGATAAAAATTCCTAATGATAGATGGGAAAAAAATAATTATATGTAAATAAATGTTCAATTAATGTAAGACATAACCTAATTCAATTTAAAATTTTACATAGATCATAGTATTCTAAAACTAGACTGAATAAAATATTCCCAAATGTTTCCCCCATCTGTGACAAATGTCTTACTCAAGATGCCACTATAGCACATTCCTTTGTCTCGTGTATAAAACTGTATAAATTTTGGAATTAAATTTTTGGAATTTTTACAAAACTATTTAACACAAAATTGAACCCCAATACAGAACTGATTATCTTTGGATCAATGGAAGAGGGAAGTAAACTAACTATATTCCAAGAAGCTTTTCTTAATCACAGTCTAATAACAGCAAAAAAACTTATACTCAAATTTTGGAAAAACGCAATCACGCCAACATTCAAAATGTGGATTTCAAATATGTCTGAAACGCTTCATCTTGAAGAAATGAGATTTCTCCTACTAGGCAAAGTAGACCAATTCTCAAAGACTTGGTCTCCTTTTATCAACTTTATGCAAGAATATGGTGTAACATAACATAACCTCAGAAATTAAATGGTTTAGAACCGGGTGACGGATGGGCAAAAATACGAAATAGGTAGATCTCTCCTAATCTCTTTTCTTTACTTTCTCCTTCTATTTCAATCTTTTCAGCTTCTCTTCTACGTCCTTTATTTATTTTGCTATCTGTTTCTACTCGCTTGTCTATCTATTCCGACACTCTTTATTTATTTTTTCGTCCACTGTTCTTTTATTATTAAATCAAAAGTATGAAGTTGTACAAGAATGGAAATATGTATGTATGTATTAGGTACTCAAGTACCACACTATTGTACTTACTTCTAACAAAAATAAACAACAAAAAAAATGACAGCTGATCTTTCTTTTTGATTCCATTTCCTGCCCTGTCCCCACAATTCATGCTTTTCTTAGTGTTTTCTTTGTTTCAGTTGTGTTTGAAACAAGCACAGAAGAGAGTGGGTATAGAAGGATGATTAGCGTTGTCAAGCTTACTGCATCCATTCATGGCACAACCACCGAGTCCAGAAACACCAAAACCTAATCAGGTCATTTCACAAGAGAGGAAGAAACAGTTCACAGGGAACGGTCACCATTTTAGCACAAACTCTCTGAAACGCCTGATTGAAGAAGGTGGAGTGTTATGCTGGAGTACAAATTGGAAAATGGCAAGAGTCACAGGGATGGAAGCAAGGGTCATTGGAATGAGGCCACCATCTGTCAACCCCTCTATCCCTTTCACTGCCTCAAATGATCTTGAAGAGAAACAATGCTTTCTAACACAGTGGATTAACATAATTTAGCTATTCTGAACGTAAGCAACCAGCAGATTGGTTTATAACTCATGCGGTGATTTGGTAATAGAAAATTGGTTGGCAGACAGGAAACAAAGAGTAGGGATTAACGGGTCCTTTTCAGAATGGCAGGCAGTGACTAGTGGGGTACCGCAGGGCTCGGTGCTGGACCGCAGCTATTCACAATATACATCAATGATTGAAAGTAACATTAGCAAATTTGCAGATGACACTGGGTGGCAGCGTCAACTGTGAGGAGGATGCTATAAGAATGCATGGTGACTTGGACAAGTTGGGGAGTGGGCAGATGCATGGCAGATGAAGTTTAATGTGGATAAATGTGAGGTTATCCACTTTGGTAGCAAAAATAGGAAGGCGGATTACTATCTAAATGGCGTCAAGTTGGGAAAAGGGGAAGTACAATAGGATCTTGGGTCCTTGTTCATCAGTCTATGAAAGTAAGCATGCAGGTACAGCAGGCAGTGAAGAAAGCGAATGGTATGTTGGCCTTTATAACAAGAGTTATATATAGGAGCAAAGAGGTCCTTCAGCAGTTGTACAGAGCCCTAGTGAGACCACACCTGGCGTATTGTAAGCAGTTTTGGTCCCCTAATTTGAGGAAGGACATTCTTGCTATTGAGGGAGTGCAGCGTAGGTTTACAAGGTTAATTCCCGGGATGGCGGAACTGTCATATGCTGAGAGAATGGAGCGGCTGGGCTTGTACACTCTGGTGTTTAGAAGAGTGAGAGGAGATCTCATTGAAACATATAAGATTGTTAAGGGTTTGGACACGCTAGAGGCAGGAAACGCGCACCCGATGTTTGGGGAGTCCAGAACCAGGGGCCACAGTTTAAGAATAAGGAGTAAGCCATTTAGAACAGAGACGAGGAAACACTTTTTCTCACAGAGAGTTGTGAGTCTGTGGAATTCTCTGCCTCAGAGGGAGGTGGAGGCAGGTTCTCTGGATGCTTACAAGAGAGAGCTAGATAGGGCTCTTAAAAATAGCGGAGTCATGGGATAAGGGGAGAAGGCAGGAACGGGGTACTGAAATTATTTCCGCGACCCAGCTGAGGACACGAGTATTCGGGAACTTCCCTCGAGCATGAAAGAGAGTTCCAGCGACCTCATTGGACCTCCTAGGACCACGTGTCGACCATGCTGCGAGTTTGAAGGTCGAAGACACTCTTCTAAACTCGCAGATTAGGTCGCCCAAGTGGGACAGCCCCTGGAGGGTGCTGACAAAGTTATAAAGTATACACAGTATCCGCACTAGGTCCTCCTTTGTTCTCCCCCTCTAACAATTCTAATAATGTCAAAATATTTTTTCTTACCTTATTGTGTGTGAAAGTAATCCTAACCTCTGGCTTTATTATACCATATGCCATTAGGAGGTCATAAACTTTTTTCAGCTCATCTTTGCATCTTTTGGTAGTGGAGTAAAACTGTTTTCGCACAGGTATGTTCTTAAAAAGTTTGATCACAAGTACAGTTGTTCCTGTGGGTGTGATGTTAACTGAGATTAATGACAGATTACAAATTGCAGATGAGTTAATTGTTATCGACACAACAGTGCAATGAAATTCCTGTTTTGCATGAACCTCAGAGCACAATATAAATAATGATAAACAGAACGATAGATGCAACATGTGCAAAACATCAGAAAGGTGCTAAAGAATGTGGTGTTAAATTTGAGGAGTGCAAATGAATATTAATGTATAATAATGGGATGGCCAATGAGGTAAAGTTAAGAGTAAGAGTACATGGTAGGAATGTGACGTGAAAGAGGTAATTATTCAGCAATCAGATTGCTGTGGGGAAGAAAATGTTCTTAAGTTTAAGTTTATTATTGTCCTGTGTACAGAGGTACCTTGAAAATTTTTTTTTTTTGCATGCTATCCAAACAAGTCAGAGAATATTATACATAAAAACAATCAAGTCAAACTCAAGTACAAAAGGTAGAGCAAAGGGGAAGATACCGAATACAGAATGTAGTTCTCAGCATTGTAGTGCACTAGTTTGCACTTCCAAGCACCTCTACCTTCACCCTGAAGGTCGATGAAAGAAAAGGGGATGTTCAGTGTGGCCGACATCCTTGGCAATGCTTCCAGCCTTTCTGATGCAACACTCTGTGAAGATGGACTGAATAAGAGGACATGACAAGCCAATGATGGACTGGACTGAGCATAGCAGTTGCTATACCAGGCTGAGATGCATCCCGTCAGAATACTTTCCATATCTCATCTCTTATAATGAAGTTTGCGAGAATCCTTGTGGACATGCCGTATCTCCTCAAACACAAAAGAAAGAAAATCTGCTGACGGGATTCCTTGATCACATCAGTGTGAAGGGACCAAGCTGTGTTGCTGGTGATATGGATGCCTCAGAATATTAAGTTGTTAACCCCATCACTTTCTGAAGTCAAACAACCAACTTTTTTTTATCTTGCTAATGTTTGGGGCTAGTTCTAACACTATACCACTAGGTAATTGATCTCTTTCCTGTACGTCATCTCATTGTTGCAGAACCAGCCCAGTGTTGAGGGTCAGCATGGAGGAATTGTTATGAACAATTCTAACTGACAGAAGTCCAAAAGGCAGTTGCAGATGGAGGCCCCAAGTCCCAGGTCCAGATGTTTAGAGAAAAAATGTATAGATTAGAACTATAATCACACAGCATTTCCCAGTAGCTCAAATCCTAATCACATGTATTCTGACGGAATATAAATTGTACATAACGAAGACAAAATAAACTAACTGAATGTTATGTTTAAATGATAGTTAAATCTATACTCTATCCATACACATTTGAAAATACATTCTGCCCAAGAATCCATGCTGTTTGTGAACATTTAATGTTTATATCCTATAGACATGCTTAAAGGATAGGAACTACAGCTTTAAAATAAAACTATTGAATGAGTGGATCTTCCATGGATCAGGGACAAAGACATTGATTGTCTACTAGACATTAGGAATTTTAGAGGCTCCATCTAGTGACAGAAGTGGGAAATTGCAATATGACCATTGCAGAATGAACCAAATCTTCAACAGATCTAGGTTCAAAATCTACAAGAGATAACACTTTCAATTCAAAGAATAATTCACTCATTAACTTCTTTACAACTAGACCATTAATCTCTTGTGCATAAAATTGTCGACTCACCTTAGAATATGCACCTTTATGTTTATGTCTGTATTTGGTTAGTATTTGCATTATGGGTCAGAAAGTTGTTATATTCCAGAGCCATGATCACATTATTTGGGCAGTGGGAAAGTGCTGCATTGTCAAACGAGACAGCATACAAAGCTGGTCTCTCAAGAGGGTGCAAACAAATTATGTGGCAACATTTAAAATAAGATCACCAGAGCTCTTCTCTGATGGAGGTAATTATTTGTAACAGATTCTCTGGACATAATCTTATTCTAATTTTGTGCAAATTGATCAAATATTTACATTATAAGTGTACTTAATTAAAAGTGCTTTGGAATGCCTTGAGCCAATGATGGTTATAATATAAATGCAAGTTTTCTATTTTTTTAATGAAAATTTAGAATCATAGAAATGAAACCGTGACTTTGCATAAGATTTAGACCTTAATCTACAATAATATTTTTGAGATTTCTTAAATCCAAAATAACTTTCTCTTATTTTTTTCAAAGTTGCTTCAAGATATTTCAGTCTGTCATTGTTACTTTTTTTAAAAGTTAATTAATTACTCCTCTCCCCACTTTGATTCTTGTCACAAAGTTTAAAGATCCATTCTCCAGTCCTCAATCCTTTAGTACCTCACGTCCAGCACAGACGCATATATCCTCAACGTAGATAAAATTTAGAATACCTTGTCCCATGTGAGAAGGCTTCTGTGAAATGATATGTCCCGCATTGTCCAGGGTATACTGAATACTCACTTCATCGGCACCGGTTTTGGTGGTGACAATAACCTGTGGAAAAATGGATGGGAATAATGTTTTATGCAGTGAAACTTTTACAGGTATACAGATGACAAACCCAAATGCAAAACTTCGCCCTTAAGTCCAGAGATTCCTAGGTTAATGCTGGGGAGATGCAATGAAATCAACCTCAGGACAGGGTTGACAGCCGATTTCTTTCCACTGGGTTAAGAAACAGAAATTAGCCCGCAGTCTCATCCTGATCACTGAAGTAACGTGGATATTGTATGAGAGTGTCACTTGCTGTGTGCCATCATTTCAGGGTGCTCAACCAACACTCATTGTCCAATCTCATTAAATAGGTATGTTACAAAACTTACCTTCAGCAGCGCTGCAGTTCTGTTACTGGCTGTGTGCGCGACTTTGGTGCCTTTGGGGGGGGGGGGGGGGGGGGGGGGCTGGGTTAAAATGCGGTTTTCCCTTGCCATCCGGAATTATATTTTCTCGGCGTGCAAGCTTTTTGCTAAAGATTTGTTCCGTCTGCCGGTAAGTGAAATTTTTTTTTTTTTTTTTTTTAAATCACCCGACTATTTCATTGCTGCAGTAAAATAAAAATTAGCTCCTAATGCAGTGAACGCCGACAACGGGGACGGATTTTACGTAGGGGACAGGTAAATGAAAGCTGTTTATTTTTTCATATAAACTTGCTTGTTTAGATGACCTTAATCAACATTTCATGTTGTGAAACGGTGATTTATTCCCCATGTGAACCGGCAGTATTTTTCCTGCCGATATGGGGTTTAAATTCACCGCGACTGCAACGTTCCACTCCATCGCGTTCCAGAAAATCCCACTCGCAAGCTGATTTAAATGGCCATTAATTTACGGGCATTAAACACCAAATTCCTTCAATTTGGCCTATAAATTAATGACAATTAGATTTAAAATCATGTTATATTGTGAATTCTTGTGTGAATGTTATTTGGACACTTAGGCTTTTTAAATGTGTTTTATATTTTCTTAAGAAATGGATAGATGTTTAGATCTAGTAATTGAATTTTGTAATTAGCTACAATTGGGTAACTAACTAATTATATGCTTTAATTTCAGGTCATCCAAGTAAGATTGTTTCATATTTGTTTCAGAATGCTTCAATCTATAATAACTGAAAATTTATTTCAGTTCTGTTCATTTATAAGAAAGTTATGGGCTTTTGACTGTCCTCGATCACAACTTTTGTGTTGTCAATGGAAAAGCAATAGGGAACAAGATACTTCCACGTTCCAATCGGGAACAAGATCCGAGTATGAAAATGGCCATAACTTTTTTAATACTGAAGAAATGAAAGTGAATTAGGTATCAAATTAAACTTCTTTTTTTTGCTTTATCTGATGGGATAAATTGCAGACTTGATTTTTTAAATCTTAAAATTTTGTAACATTGCTACATTAAAGAAGAATGTTTTCCAAATAAAATATAAGACTAATGTAGAACTATCTCCAGCATGTGCCTTTTATCCACAGCTTGAGTGGATACATCTGGGAATGTTCCATCTGACGGCAATATCTGTGTACACTGCAAACAGAAAACCAAGATGGGGCAATGGATAGAGATATCCCAAACACTGTTGTGTAGGAAAGAACTGCAGATGCTGGTTTAAATCGAAGGTAGACACAAAATACTGGAATAACTCAGCGGGCCAGGCAGTATCTGTGGAGAGAAGGGGTGATGTTTCAGGTTGACCCTTCTTTAGGGGAGAGGAAAACTAGAGGTATGAAAAGTTTCAGAATAAATCAGAGTCGACACCGATGACCAAGGAACAGTCTGAAGAAGGGTCTCGACCCGAAACGTCACCCATTCCTTCTCTCCAGAGATGCTCCCTGTCCTGCTGAGTTACTCCAGCATTTTGTGTCTACCTCCCAAACACTGTTAAGCTCTTCACTGCGTTGGCTAATCTCTGATTATTTTTAAACCGTGCAGAGCTTTAAAAACATTGCTGTAATTTGCTTTGAGTTTTCAGATGACATTAATTGCTCCCTAGTTGCACCGTACATGCAAAAAAACCCTTCAACCATTTGAAGTAGTTGCAGAGGCTTCCTTCCACGTTCCAATCGGGTGCTAGTTTCACAGTGTAAGCAGCAGTTCATCTGATGGGATTCTTGCAGAGTCAGAGGGTTGGAGGTATAGATTCCATTCATGATCCAGTGCATCATTGCTGGGGCAGAGAGGGGGGAGGGGAAAGACTGCAAAATGTTAAAACAAAATCCCGTCTGTCTGCTCAGCCTGAGCATAAAAGATCCCTAGCTATGACTTTGATGAGAACTTACAAATGTATCCCTAGTGCCTCTGGCAAGATTCATCCTTACACTAACATTTGTAGGTTAATTATAACAAGAGGAATCGAATATAGGAGCAAAGAGATCCTTCTGCAGTTGTACAGAGCCCTACTGAGACCACACCTGGCGTATTGTGTGCAGATTTGGTCCCCTAATTTGAGGAAGGACATTCTTGCTATTGAGGGAGTGCAGCATAGGTTTACAAGGTTAATTCCCGGGATGGAGGGACTGTCATATGCTGAGAGAATGGAGCAGCTGGGCTTGTACACTCTGGAGTTTAGAAGGATGAGAGGCGATCTCATTGAAACATATAAGATTGTTAAGGGCTTGGACACGCTGGAGGCAGGAAACATGTTCCCGATGTTGGGGGAGTCCAGAACCAGGGGCCACAGTTTAAGAATAAGGAGTAAGCCATTTAGAACGGAACTGAGGAAACACTTTTTCTCACAGAGAGTTGCGAGTCTGTGGAGTTCTCTGCCTCAGAGTGCGGTGGAGGCAGGTTCTCTGGATGCTTTCAAGAGAGAGCTAGATAGGGCTCTTAAAAATAGCGGAGTCAGGGGATATGGGGAGAAGGCAGCAACGGGGGTAACGATTGGGGATGATCAGCCATGATCACATTGAATGGCGGTGCTGGCTCGAAGGGTCAAATGGCCTACTCCTGCACCTATTGTCTAATTGGCTTCAGTAAAATTGTAAATTGTTCCTCGAGTGTAGGATAGTGTTAGCGCATGGAGTGATTGTTGGTCGGCATGGACTCGGGTGGCCGAAGTGCCTGTTCCCGCCACGATTATCAGATAAAAACCAGACTGCTGTTTGCAGCAACTCACTGCATACACACTGAATGTCACGATTTTGCAGAAGTGAGTACACCCTTGTCTGTAAAGCACATTGGGATGATCTGAGCCCTTGCAAGGCACCACCTAAATGCAACTTATGTGTCAATGCAACTAATCATGTATTGTCTCTCCGCTGACTGGTTAGCACACAACAAAAGCTCTTCACTGTACCTTGGTACACATGAAAATGAAACTAAACTCAAATATGCACCCACATCAACTGCCTTTTCAAGAAAGTGAATTCAGCTGAAAGTTAGCCACATCTTTAAAAACTATGGTTATCCACGAACAAAACTCTAATTATGGATTTGAACATTCCGTTTAGAGTAGACATTTTTAAGTTATTCAGGAAAATGTCAATTTATCGTGAAACACGACATGATTCAGAATTGATGTAAAAATCCAAAGCATTTGAGATACAATTGTTTCTCTCTTTTTAGTAAAATCTCCAAGATTCATCTAATCAAAGCAGATTAACATCGAAATGGGAAAAGTGATCTGATCAGTTTAGTGCATGGCATTCACCTTGTGATAATATTAACCTTTATTTTGGTTCAAGTTCTTGGTTTATTGCTGCTATTTAAAAAAAAATGTTTTTAATCAAAACACTCTTTTCTGGTAGCAATAACCGTTTGAGCTGCCAAAGTAACGTGGCTGAGGTCAGGAAGTAACTGTCCTGAGACATGGCTGCTGTACCACAAGCTAGAACAGAGTATAGAGAATGAGAGATGATCCCACTGAGGCATAATGGACTGCGTGAGTAGATGCCAAGGAGCTGCTTCCTCATCCTCTATGCCTTATGGTTGCACACTACATCTAAAGGCAATCTTGATTCCCTACCTACCCTCCCGACCAGAATGCAGTCCTTCACATAATGGAAATAGTCTTTTAGATTGCTGCTATTCCACTAGTCACCAGTGTGATTTCAGCACATGTACAGTGCATACTGCTTGGCAAAGTTAGCGAACCCAGTTACACTGCTGTCTGCTCATGTTTATCTCAGTAGCAACAAAGTACTACTTGAGGTCAACTCTCAAGCTAGGTTTGTTTTAGGTTGAAAGGGAGGATTATAAAGAACTAGACCCGTTGGGTCCCATGTTCACACAAGAGGGCTGGTCCCGCAACGCAATATTCCACCTCTCCAGGAATTCCAATATTGGTGGCCAGTGGGGGGGGGGGGGGGGGGGGGGGCAGCGGCTTTATGGATCGCTAGTATGTGTGTTGTGGGCCAAAGGGACTGGTTTCCAGATGGCTAGCATGGACATTGTGGGCCAAATGGATTATTGGGCTGGCAGCTCAGTCACTCAGGCCTGGTGGGCTGGCAACTCAGAAACTGCCAGAAATTCTGCCACAAAAAACAGGTGAGAGGCTCTGGGAGAGAGAAGGGGAGAGGGTGGAGAATCAATTCTAGACATTTTTCATCTTTTTCTGAAGATCACAGCAATGAAGGAGGAAAGTCTATCCTGGCCTGGATCTCACAGGGAGCCAATGACGGGAGGGAGAACAATGCTGGGGTGAGGTTTAATACTTGTAAGGGAATACTGACTGATGGGCCGAAGGAGTCCTCTTGGGCTAAAGGGGCTCTTTTTAAAAGAAAATTTTCAGTGAAAGACAATTTTTCTGGACTTTTCCGAGCCTGGCATGGGCCTTTTGGGCCAAAATGCTCCTCCAGGGCTAATGCGGACATTTGGGGCAAAAGGGACTGGTTTCTCGGCTCATAGCAGCATTGTGGGCCGTAATTAGTGGTTTCAGGCAGGCCAAACAACTCCATTGCAACAATTTCCATTGCAGTTTCATGCACAGGGCAGGCCAAACAGCTCATTGCATTTTCATTTTGTTTCCATTGCAGTTTCAAGCACAGAGCAGGCCAAACAGCTCACTGCATTTTCATTTCATTTCCATTGCAGTTTCAAGCACAGGGCAGGCCAAACAACTCATTTCATTTTCATTAAGGGCTGACAAATCATTTATTGCAAGTACATTGCAGACTCACAGTTCAGTTGATTCACAACTTAGAATGACAGTGGTGGCCTCTCCCTTGCAATCTTGTAAAGTGACAGTCATGCCCAGGCATCTGGGGTTTTATAGTCCTACCCCCCCCCCCCCCGGAAGGGGCGTTACCTTCACCGCAGTGATTGACAGGTGAGAGGATCACAAGGTTTAAAAAAAAAATTCATAACTTTTTTTTCATCGATGGGAAAAATCCTCGCGGCCTGCTCAGCGGAGGACTGCGAGTAAGATGGCCAAAAATCATAGCGATATATGGTAGCGTTTCTTTCTAAAATCAATATACAGCGCAGCCAGGAAGTGGTCAAGATGAAACTTTTAATTATATAGATATAGATTGGGTTGACTGCAGGAATCTGTTCCTCATTCACGGTGATTAAAACCAGAGGTATTCGATGTAGGGCAAGAGGAAAGAGATTTAGTGAGGATCTGAGGGGTTTTTCCCCCCAATCAGAGAGCAGCGAGTACCCGCATTTAGTGAGTGGTGGGAGAGAGCCGGCAACAGCATTTAAGAAGTTTCTGGGCGAGCATTTGAATCACTTGGACACTTTTTCCCATTGACACAATTGTCTTTACAATCCGATTTTCTATAACACGATGTTTCTTAGGAACATATCTATCACATTGTCGTAGAACTCGTTATATTGACAATCAAACTTTGAAATTACAGCCAGACCAATACGAATGTGGTGGCCTTGATAACGTTTGATAGCAGTCTCTTACCTCAGATACAGCACAGATAGAAGCCAAAGCTTCTCCACGAAATCCATATGTTTCCAAAGCTTCCAAGTCCTCATGATGAGTGATCTTAGACGTGTAATGCTTCAGTCCCATCACAGGGGTGTCAGCAGCTTTGATCCCATCACCATTATCTCTCACTTCAATCCTGTCAAACCCACTGTTTTCCTATTGTATGAACAACATTTATAAACTTCATAAATTTAAACTGTTTATCTAGAATCGATGCTGAGTCTCGATCAAACAAGCTTTTGCTGAAAAGTACCCAACGAACAAACATTTAATTAGATCAACAGTAGAGATGTTTTAATACCAAATAGACACATAATGCAGCAGGACAAATCGGATGTAGGTATCACATTTCACATATCCAAAGCCTCATCTCTCATAGCGGTACTGTTGCTGCCTTGCAACGCTCGAGACCCAGGTTCGATCCCAACTACAGGCGCTGTCAGTACGGAGTTAGAAACAGAAATAGGTGCAGGGGTAGGCCATTCGGCCCTTCATGCGAGCACCATCATTCAATATGATCATGGCTGATCATCCAAAATCACTACCCCGTTCCGGCTTTTCCCCCCATATCCCTCGATTCCCTTAGCCCTAAGACCTAAATCTAACTCTCTGCAATTTATGTTGACAACGAGTTAACTGGAATAAAAAACAAAGTGCTTGAGTAACTCAGCAGTTCAGGCAGCGTCTCTGGAAAACATGGATAGGTGATGTTTCCCAACCTGAAACATCACCTATCCATGTTGTCCAGAAATGCTGCCTGAGCCGCTGCGTCACACCAGTACTTTGTTTTTTATTCTAGTTAACTCGTTTAAAAATAAAACGGCATCGGCATGCTCCTTGGTTCTACAAGAAGACCTTGGAAAAAGTAAACCACTTCCCATATTGCGGTAGCCCTCTTTCAATGAAGGCAAACATTGACAACAAAATTCACCTTCACAGCTCTGCTGCCTTGGTGTAAAGTTGCAGCAAATGCAGTTCACTCATGTTAGTTCCACAGCATCTCAATTATAAAATCAGCACCCTCAATGCCAGATCCTTCCATACACTCACATCCTTCCTACTGCTGCTATTTCCTCTAACTCTGTGGCTGACCAACATATTGCATTCCTCCAATTCTGGTCCCTTGTGCATCAACAAATATATGTCAGCTTTATTGACAGTTGTGCCTTTAGTTTTCAAAAAGTGAGCTTGTAAAATACTTCTGAATATCTCTCTACAACACTTTCCTCCTGTTCGATTCTGCTTAAAATTCTATGTTTTAAATCAGGCCTTTGAGCAGTGTCGCCCTATGTGGTTTTGCGGTACTTTTTCCAAACTACTTTAATAGCCTCCCAAGATGGCTGCCGTGGCGGACGGAGTAGAGGAACTGTGCCAGTTAGCAGTTGAGGGTTCATCGCCCGCATCCTCAGAGGCTGAAGAAGGGTCGCAACCCGAAACGTCACCCATTCCTTCTCTCCAGAGATGCTGCCTGTCCCGGTGAGTTAAGGGCCTGTCCCACCAGCATGCAACTCAATGCGATGAACGCGATCAAACTAGAAGCGGGGGCCGCGCGGAGGTCGGGTGATCCCCTGTACAGGGCCGTTCCCACCAGCATGCGCCTGCATGCGGCAAGCGCAACCAAACCGGCAGTAGGGGCCGCGCGGAGGTCGGGTGAGTGGCGCAACGCGGCGCAAAGTGAGGCGAACTTGGAGCGAAGTCTAAGGTAAGTTCGCCAGGACAGAGAGGGGCACACAGAGAGGGGCACCGAGGCACACACACACACACACACAGAGGGCCACGGAGCCACACACATAGAGGGTCACGGAGGCACCTACAGATAGGTTCACGGAGGCACGATGTCCAGGCGGTGTGTATTCGTCGAGGCGACTGCGAGCCGACAAGCCGTTGCCGCGCGGAATTTTTGGACATAGTCAGTTTGTCGGAGCCCCGCGCGGTGTCGGGACGAACTCGGGACGAACTACGCACAATTCCGCACGGCTCCGGCGATCGAAGTGGGACCGGCCCTGCGACACCGGACGGCTCAAGCGACCACGTTAGGTTGCGCTAATCGCATAGAGTTGCATGCTGGTGTGACAGGCCCTTTACTCCAGCATTTTGTGTCTATACTCAGAGGCACCATGGGTGCAGAGGTCAGCTGCAGGAGGTGCCCCGGTAAAGCAGTGACCATGCCGGTCAACGTGTCCGGGTCGACGTGTAGGTGGAGTGGACCACCAGAGGCCTACAGCAGCCTGGGGGTCGATTTAGTCAGACACACTCCACAAGGTATTTTGCGTGTGGATCGGATGCTACATGCAGTGGCACGGAGTAACGGTGGAGGACATCGGCATCATTGCCTTGCTGGGCAGACCATGCAACTCCAGCCCAGTGCAGTCACCGGGGGCAAGGGGCCTTTAAGGCCAAGTTAGGACTCTACATTTTTAAGAACTTTAAATGTTGATGGATGCAAGATGGCGTCGGAAACAAGCTGACTCCTGTGTATTGGGCCAGTGTAATCCACTATTCGTACTCCCTTATACACGAGTACAATTGTGCTTATGTATAATAAGATTTTTACTGAATTGTATGCAAAAAAGAAATTTCACTCTACCTAGGTGGAAGTAACAATAGAGTGTGATTGAACCAATGAGCCTTGAGATGTTTTGTTGCATTAAAGATCTTACATAAATTGAAATTAATTACTTCTCAGCTACTAGTGATGAGAAGGCAAATAGCAATGTTGTATTACTTACCAATTTGATCTCAATACTCGTGGCATTTGCATCCAAGGAATTTTCCACAAGTTCCTTCACGACATTAACAACAGAGGATATTGACTGAGAGCTTGAAAGGAGTCTAACAGTGCCGGGTGGTAGCTGCTGCATGATCGCTTCCCGAGCGAACTGGATGCCTGCAACAAGATGCATCAGTTATACAAGAATACAAGGCCTTGTTCTAAGTACACCCAGGAAATAAACATAAACATAATGAAAAGAGAAAACGTTGGAAGCACTTAGCAAGTCAAGTCCCATTTCTTTCAGTTCTGATTGCTATTTCACAGCTTTTGTAATTCCTTTTGCCTTTTCTCTCTCCCAGGGCCCTTATTAATGTATCATGCACATAGCTTCTTTAATAGATTATCATCATGGAACTCCTGATCTCACCTTCCTTTCTCATCCCTGCTCCAATCTCTCTACAACTTAAAACTAACATGCGTTATCGCTTTCCCAGTCCTGATTGAGTATTGGTTCTGAACCATTACCTGTTGCTCTTTCCACAGATGCTGCCTGACCTGCTGAGTGTTTAAGGCTTCATCCGCTTTTATTTCTGGAACTTTTTCCCCATTTAGCAGCTGAGTGGTGAAAGGAATGTGCCAAAATTGAGGTTGCTATTTTGTTAGACAATGGAATTAAGGCTTAGAGAATCTCCCTGATAGATAGGGGTTAGACAACTGGAATCATGCTCTAAGTGAATGGGAGTACTATTTCGAGGGGCTGAATGGCCTGCTCTCGTCCCTATATTCTTTTAATGTTTCGCCAGTAAATATTAGCAAAACAAGCACAGTTATGGATTGATTCAATGCAAGTTGTTCTAATTAAAATTGCATTTTTCCAAATCTTATCCTTTTCAAGTGCAACAACTATAACTTGCATTTAGATACCTCCTTTACAAATAGCAAAAAATGCACCTAAAGAACATTCAGAGGAATGAAAATACGAGTGCTACACAAGGAAGTAATATAATACTTGGCTTGGATAAAGAGCATCTTAAATACAGAATCTACGGTAGACAGCAGGAGAAACACTAGAGGTTTGAGCCTGGCAGCTGAATATGGGGGAAGTAAGGTTTAGTTTAGCGATACAACATGGAAACAGGCCCTTCGGCTCATTGAGTCCATACTGTCCATCAATCAGCCATTCACACTGGTTCGCTGCTATCCCACCTTTTCATCCACTCCCTACACATTAGGGGCAATTTACATAGGCCATTTAACCTACAACCCTGCATGTCTTTGAATGTGAGAGTATACTGGAGCACCCAGAGGAAATCCACCAGTCACAGGGAGAACATGCAAACTCCACATAGACAGCACCCGAGGTCAGGATCGGAACCCTAGTCTCTGGTGTTGAGACAGCAGTTCTACCAGCAGTGCCACCCTTAATGTTACATTTAATTACCTAAATGGCAGGGGAGCACATATTTAGAATAATTGCAAACTGGAGGAAATTAAAAAATAGAGTGGACCAAGACATCGGAAAGACAGGGAGAAGAGGAATGGACGTTTAACACCAAGATGATGCTTAACAGTAGCTAGGATGGGTTAGCAAGCACAGGAATACAGGGAACAGGACAGTCCAAGTTAGGTCAGCAGCGTTTACAAAGAGTAGAATGAGGGGAAGCAGCCGAATTAAGACTCAATATTTCTTAAGAACTGGAAACGTGAAAGCTACATGTTGGTGCCAGAAACGTAGTGATTTTTTGTGTATTGCCGGTGAAGGAATATACTATGCTTACACTACAACCATTGCACTTTTGTACTTACATGATGGTGTGGTCGTATTATAACATAGTAAGACTAGCATAGAATGATTTTAGTTTAGTTTAGGTTACAGTTAAAGCATGGAAACTAGTTCTTCGTCCCACTGACCGGCGTTCACCCGTGCACTAGTTCTATCCTACACACTTGGGACAACTTACCGAAGACAATTAACCTGCAAACCTGCACGTGTTTGGAATGTGGGAGGAAATAAGAGCACTCGGAGAAAACCCACGCGATTACAAGGAGAACATACAGACGCCAAACAGCTAACATCCATAGTCAGTATCGAGGCTCAGTTCTGGCTCTTTAAGGCATCAACTCCACCGCTGCACCACTGTTCCATCCTTTTTTACTGAATTGCATGCAAAACAAAGAATTTCACTGTTATCTAGGTACACATGACAATGAAGTGCCATTGAACCTTTCAGGAGTGCATTTACATAATAGGTGCAGGTTATAGAGAAAAGGAATGACACTACATCTGGATTGGATCAACAATTGTACAGGAATTAAGATATTGGTATTTTAAATCAGAATTAATTTCTCAATTTTAAGCATTTCATGACCCATAAATGTCTTCCAAAACATGCAGCACTGTAAACAGGTCAAGTACAACAGAAACCTGGGAATCTAGGGGTTGTTTCAGAAGTAAAATGATGGCATCTATCATCTAAAACAAAGCACAATTGTGAACCAACGAGTTATAAACTGTGAAGGCATCACCTGTGGTGTCAGATATGCTGACTTCAATATGTTTCTGGAATTGATGGAAAAGTATCTGACAAGTAGATCTTTCATTAAGACAGAGCTTTCTTTAAAAAAAATAAAATGCAATTTTATGGACTTCTCATTGACAATGAATAGATTTACAATAGGAATGCTCACAACAAATTTGGTGCAAAAACAGACGCAAAGTGCTGGAGTAACTCAGCAGATGGCCGCATCTGATATTATTTTCCTAATTTGAGATTTGTTATAGAAAAAAAATCAGATTTTAATAAAGGGCATTTTTATACATTTTGGTTTCACCATGTAGAAATTACAGCTGGGTTTATACATAGTAGCAATGTTACAAAATTTTGAGATTTTAAAAATCAAGTCTGCAATTTATCCCATCAGATAAAGCATAAAAAGAAGTTTAATTTGACACCTAATTTACTTTCATATCTTCAGTATTAAGACTCTTATGGCCATTTTCATACTCGGAAATTAGCATCTTGCTCCCCATTGCCTTTCAATTGACTTAACTCAAAAGCTGTGATCTGGAAAAGTTAAAAGCCCATAACTTTCTTAAAAATTAAGAGAACTCAATGAAAATTTCAGTTATTATAGATTGAAGCATTCTGAAACAAATATTAAACAATCTTACTTGGATGACCTGAAATTAAAGCATATAATTAGTTAGTTATCTAATTGTAGCTAATTACAAAATTCAATGAGTAGATCTAAACATCTATCCATTTCTTAAGAAAAGATAAACTTTTTTTTTAATTGCCTAAGTGTCCAAATAACATTCACACAATAATCCACAATACAACATAATTTTTAAATCTCATTTTCATGAATTTCTGGGCCAAATGGAAGGAATTTAGTGTTTGATTCCTGTAAATTAATGGCCATTTAAATCAACTAGCGAGTGGGTTTTAGTGGAATGCGGTGGATTGGAACATTGCGGTTTGCGGTGAAGTCGGGAGGAAAAATACAGCCGGTTCATACATTTTTTTGGACCCCATTTCGCAACATGAAAATATTATTAAAGCCTCCCGAAAAACCAACTTTTAATATAAAAATAAACTATTTACCTTTTTTTTCCCCCTTACGGAAAATCCTTCCGGTTGTCAGTGCTCACGGCTTTTGAAGGTGATTTTTAAATTACTCTAGTTAACAAATAATTTAGAGTAATTTAAAAATACCTTCATTGATGAAATGTCGGAGCGATTTTTCTTCCGCAACGAAATCGCCCGACATTCATCGATTATCCCTGCCTGTAGAAAACGCCATTTTAAACCCGCCCCCCTCTGAAAGGCGCCAAAGTCGCGCACACGGGGAGCGGCAGAACTGCAGCGCTGCTCAAGGGAAGTTTTGTAACATATCTATACATAGTCCCCCATTTCAGGGCACCATAATGTTTATGACACGTGGCTTCACAGGTGTTTCTAATTGCTCAGGTGTATTTAATTGCCTCCTTAATGCAGGTATAAGAGAGCTCTCAGCATCGAGTCTTTCCATCACCTTTGGAAATTGTTATTGCTGTTTATCAAACAGAGAACCAAAGTTGTGCCAATGAAAGTCAAGGAAGCCATTATGGGACTGAGAAACAAGAATAAAACTGTTAGGGACATCAGCCAAACCTTAGGCTTACCAAAATCAACAGTTTGGAACATCATTAAGAAGAAAGAGAGCACTAGTGAGCTTATTAATCGCAAAGGGACTGGCTGGCCAAGGAAGACCTCCACAGCTGATCACAGAATTCTCTCTATAATAAAGAAAAATCCCCAAACACCTGTCCGATAGATCAGAAATACTCTTTAGGAGTCAGGCGTTGATTTGTCAATGACCATTGTCCGCAGAAGACTTCATGAACAGAAATACAGAGGCTACACTGCAAGATGCAAACAAATGATTAGCTGCAAAAATAGGATGGCCAGGTTACAGTTTGCCAAGAAGTGCTTAAAAGAGCAACCACAGTTCTGGAAAAAGATCTTGTGGACAGAAGAGATGAAGGTTAACTTATATCAGAATTATGGCAAGAGCAATGGAGGAGAGAAGGAACTGTCCCAAGAGCCAAAGCATACCACCTCATCTGTGAAACACGGTGATGGGGGTGTTATGGCTTGGGCATGTATGGCTGCTGAACATACTGGCTCACTTATCTTCATTGATGATACAACTGCTGATGGTAGTACCATAAGTGGACTTCCTCATCCACAGACTACAGTATGTCTGTATTGGTGGAAATGTGTCATCCTCGATACCAATCAGCACGGGAGCACCTCAAATCCTGCATGCTCAGCCCCCTGCTGTACTCACTCTATACTCATGACTGCGTAGCCGAACATAGTGCGAACTCCACTGTTGTGGGACAAATCACTGATGGTGACGAGTCAGAGTATAGAAGTGAGATCGACTGATTGAACAAATGGTGCCAGCACAACAATGGTGTCTTTCAACACCAGCAAAACGAAGGAACTGATTGTGGACTTTGGAAGGGGTAGGATAGGGACCCACAATCCGTTCATATCAACGGGACGATGGTGGAAAGGGTCAAGAACTTCAAATTCCTGGGCGTGCATATTTCCGAAGATCTTTCCTGGTCCCAGCACACTGATGCAATTATAAAGAAAGCTCATCAGCGCCTCTACTTCCTGAGAAGATTACAGAGAGTCGGTATGTCAAGGAGGACTCTCTCGAACTTCTACAGGTGCACAGTCGAGAGCATGCTGACCGGTTGCATCGTGGCTCGGTTCGGCAACTTGAACGTCCAGGAGCGGAAAATAATTCAGAAAGTTGTGACCACTGCCCAGTCCATCATCGGCTCTGACCTCCCCACCATCGAAGGGATCTATCGCAGTCGCTGCCTCAAGAAGGCTGCCAACATCATCAAAGACCCACGCCATCCTGGCCACACACTCATCTCTCCGTTGCCATCAGGTAGAAGGTACAGGAGATCTGCTACATCCACGTTCAGGAACAGCTACTTCCCCACGGCCATCAGGCTATTAAACACGACATCAAACAAACTCTGAACTATAACAGCCTATTGCACCTTATCTGTTTATTTATGTGTATATATATCGTCTATGGTATATAGAGACAGTGAACTGTTCTGTATTATGCCTACAATATTCTGTTGTGCTGCAGCAAGCAAGAATGTCATTGTATCATCTGGAACACATGACAATAAACTCTCTTGACTTGATTTGACTAATGAATTCTGATGTGCATAGACACATCCTATCTGCTCAAGTTCAAACAAATGCCTCAAAACTAATTGGCTGGCGGTTCATTCTACAACAAGGCAATGATCCCAAACTTACTGCTAAAGCAACAAAGGACGTTTTCAAAGCTAAAAAATTGTCAATTCTTGAGGGGCCAAGTCAATCAACCAATCTGAACCCAATTAAGCATGCCTTTTATATGCTGAAGAGAAAACTGAAGGGGACTAGCCCCCAAAACAAGCATAAGCTAAAGATGGCTGCAATACAGACCTGGCAGAGCATCAGCAGAGAAGACACCCAGCAACTGGTGATGTCCATGAATCAGACTTCAAGCAGTCATTGCATGCAAATAATATGCAACAAAATACTAAACATGACTACTTTCATTTACATGACATTGCTGTGCCCTGAAATGGGGGAACTATGTATAAACACTGCTGTAATTTCTACATGGTGAAACCAAAATGTGAAAAAATGGCCTTTATTAAAATCTGACAATGTGCACTTTAACCACGTGATTTTTTTTTTTTTCTATTACAAATCTCAAATTGTGGAGTACAGAGGCAAATAAATAAATGATGGGTCTTTGTCCCAACATTATGGAGAGCATTGTAAATGGAAGCAGGAAAAGGACCTGGCTTCTCGCCAGCCTGATTGTTCAATATAATTGTGAGTGATCTACTCCAGGTCTCAGCTCCTCCTCTGTGTCAATTCCACATAGTCCTCAATCCTTCTGAAAAATGTATGCAGGTAGTTCGGCTCTAATGCGATAGTTGCATTCCTAAGAAACCTCTTATTTGATTGTGCACGCCATGTTGATTGCATTCGTCGAAACACGGCGGACCACGTGAAGGTTGCAATCTCCCACCCCAAGACCATGGTGACAGAGGGCGAGGGGTTGGAGCGTTTAAAGTTATTTTTTCTGCAGGATTTTCAAAAATAACAGTCTTTTCAATACCCGTTTATTTTTGTTACTGCAAGCTAAAAACAATAAAGTGTGCATGTTACTTTAGTTAACAGAGTATTATTGCACACATGCCAGTAGAAGTGACATTTCATTTTTCACCCATGCTTAAACTAGCAACTATTTTCACATAAAACAATGGAAGGTAGACAAAAATGGTGGAGAAACTCAGCGGGTGAGGCAGCTTCTATGGAGCGAAAGAATTGGTGACGTTTCGGGTCGAGACCCTTCTTCAGACTGATGTGGGGGTGGGGGTGACAGGAAACAGAAAGGAAGAGGCGGAGACAGTAGGCTATGCGCTGGGGAGGGGATGGAGGGAGAAAGCAAGGACTATCTGAAATTGGAAAAGTCAATGTTCATACCGTAGGGGTGTAAACTACCCAACCGAAATATGACGTGCTGCTCCTCTAATTTGCGCTGGGACTCACTCTAGCCATGCAGGCAGCCCAGGACAGAAAGATCAGATTCAGAATGGGAAGGGGAGTTGAAATGCTGAGCCACTCAGGTTGGTTAATGTAACCTGTGCGGAGGTGTTGGGCGAAACAATCACCAAGCCTGTGCTTGGTCTCACCGATGCAGAGCAGTTGACGCCTAGAGCAGCGGATGAAATAGATGAGGTTGGAAGAGGTGCAAATGAACCTCTGCCTCACCTGGAAAGACTGCATAGGTCCTTGGATGGGGTGGAAGATTGCAACCTTCACGTGGTCCACCCTATTTCGACTAATGCAATCAACTCGACATGCACAAACAGACGATCAAATAGAACAAGTTGTCCAACAACTTTAGGCTGTGCACGCCACACGACAGAAGAAGAAGTCGTCCTTGGATGGAGTCAAGGGGGCAGATAAAGCGACAAGTGTAGCATTTCCTTTGGTTGCAAGGGAAAGTACCAGGGGACGGGGTGGTTTGGGTGGGAAGGGACGAATTGACCAGGGAGTTACGGACGGAGCAGTTAAAAGCGGAAGATACCATTAAAAAAACAATGGTATCAGATTACTGCATGGTGGTTACATGGAAACAGTTTTTACCACATACTGTTGAATTTCAAGACAGCTTTTTTCATTTTTTCAATTTCCAAATAATGTTTAAGTGATTCTCTCGTTTCTGATCAAAATCACATCATAACCAATTCAACCTGCATACTGTAAATAGTGTTCCCTAATTCATCACACACTATGTTTACTCATTATATCTAATTCATGTTACTGAAACACTTGTTCTTTGCAGAATTATCAGGATACCTGTTTCTTGAGTTCCTTCAGTATCTAGCCTCCACAATCCTCCAGGGCAAAGAATTTCTGAAATTCAACACCTTTTTGAGAATACATTCCTATATACTCCAGCTTCCTGTCCCATTATACTCCATCACTTACAACATCTCACCATCTACCTTGTCATACCTCTTTGGGTATATTTCAGGGTGGAAGATTGCAACCTTCACGTGGTCTGCCCTGATTCAACTAATGCAATCAATTCGACATGCACAAACGGAAGATCAAATAGAACAAGTTGTCCTACAACTTTAGGCTGTGCACGCCACACGAAAGAAGAAGGGTATATTTCAATAAGATCATCCCTCGCGATAAATTCCACAGAATACTAATGTAATTTTCATTAACTGCTCCCGACAGGACAAACCTCACATCCCAGCAATTGGCCTGAGGAATCTTTTCAGGATTGTCTCCATATTCTTTATTATTACTACATGTGTTGCAGTTCCCTGCAAATTATCAGGTTAAATTGTAATGGGGATAAAGTAAGAGTGTGGTGTAGCACAGTTCCTCCTGAAATCTAAGGCAACTCTGAAAGATGACACCATTCAGGAAATATTGTATACGGTCATGCAAAGAGCCGGCAGATATTTCCTTTACCAGAGTTCCTGTTTAGTTCCTGTTTTGAGATTCTGGCGCAAAAAATTAATCAGCATAATGCATGCAGTAGATATGAAAATACAGATATTAACAGCGTTTGGAGATGAAAAGAGGCAGGGAAGAAATATTATGTAAACACTTATTTAAAAGCTACTTTTATATACACAATTGCTAAAGACTGCATAAACTGATCAGCCTAAAGGCATTGGTTTTGTACAGCGAATTGGCAAGTTAAATTGACATTGTAGCATGAAAAGATTAATGGTGGAAATCAGAAAAACATGTGAAGCCTGCAACTTAAAGAACAATTTAAGAAGTTGTGGGGGGAAAAAACCCTCAAAAGTGCTGGAGAAACTCCGTGGAAATTGTGGTGCAAGATCTGGGCTGAAGGGCTTTCCAGCACCGAAATAAAGTGAAGAGTGTTCCTGGTTTGCAATCATTTGCAAAAGAAAACCTACAAAAAATAGTAGTTGGTGTTCTTCGGGTTAATTGCACGATATTCCAAGCATTTCCACGTTTCCGCCAATTAAATAATGCGCTCCAATCCCTCCCCTTGTATAATCACCTATAATGATTTTGCATTGACCACAAAAGAAAAATCTCATGATTCTCTGCAGCAGAGCCATAGAGCGATACAGTGTGGAAACATGCCCTTCGGCCCAACTCGCTCACACAAGCCAGCCCATGTCCCAGCTACCCTGGTCCCACTTGCCTGCCTGTGCTTGGTCCATAACCCTCCAAACCATGTACCTGACCAACTGTTTCTTAAACGATGGGATAGTCCCAGGCTCAACTACCTCCTCTGGCAGCTTGTTCCATACACCCACCACCCTCTGTGTGGAAAAAGTTACCCCTCGGATTCCTAATTCAATCTTTTCAATAGGTTCCCCTTGAACCTATGTCCTCGATTCCCCAACTCTGGGTAAAAGCAGAGTTGACCTGATATAACTCTTAAAAATCCCCCCCCCCCCCCAAAACCAAGTGCTTCCAATAAATAATTTGCAACTTTTCACATTACGTTCAAATTGCGGAGATGTCCGTGCTTCCAGCGATCAATGTGCCAAGTGTTAACGGGTCTCTCGGTGGTTGGGATACACTTTTGCACCGCAGCCGACGGCCACTCTCCGCGCTGCCCCCCCCGTCCGGTGGATGGAACGTGGGCCCGGCCTGCTCGCGGACAGACATCCCGCCCCCCTAGCCCCGTCACGCGGCTCCAAGTTGCGTCACAATGCTTCCGTTCCAAAGGGGTTGAGTACTGAGGTTCGATCGAACGGTGATACAGGTGCGTGTAGCGAGTTGACCAGTGTCCCGGGCTCGGTAAGACCATCGCCCGCTGCAGCAGCCTGGGCTCTTTGCACCAAGCAGCAACCTGCAAAAGCTGCCCTTTCTCTGGATGCGCTGGCTCCATGGCATAGTGCAGCGAACATAACGCTGCCTATTTTCCTTTGTGGCCTAGCGCAACAAGGGATCCTCTCCCTTTTAAAGCTGGGTTATGGTTATTGTGTGTTTTAACGTTCTTGGTGGCTTTCAGCCTGAAGGAGGGTCTTCTCGACCGGAAACGTCACCCATTCCTTCTCTCCAGAGCTGCTGTCTGTCCCGCTGAGTTACTCCAGCTTTTTGTGTCTTATCTTCGGTTTAAACCAGCATCTGCAGCTCCTTCCTACACATTTTAGCATGCGTTGTTCTGTTGGGTGGATGTTTGGTCTGAGAAACGGGGCACGGTGTTAGTTCACTTCCCTACAGATCTTATTGACGTTCGTGATTAGAATGGGTATGGTGAAATGCATTGTTGTTGCTGTAAAACAAAACGATTCTCTAAATGTGTGTCTTGTCGGGTCAGCTGTGCACCGTTTCTAAGTGGGAGGCGTAAAATAGTTTTTATCAGTTTAGGTGTGATGAGTAAAACGAATCTTCAGCAGCTGTCCAATGTTATGGCAGTTGCATTTGTACATTAAATAATACTTTGAGGGTTTTAAAATGGACCACAGTTTGAAAATAAATCTTGGAATTACAGGGTCTGCAAATTTGTTTGAAAGCAACGCTCTGGGGTCCAGGTTGACTCGTGTGTTTATAATGTTTGACATGTTAGTGAGTTAAAATCATTAATTGGAGATATGTGTAAGTGAAGTAAATAAGTTAAAACATAACAAAAGTTTCAACCTAACTTTAGGAGGTGGTGGTGTTTGAAAAGCGGTCCAGATAATGTTCTTTAGTGCAATGTTAAAATACCTTAAATGTTATGCATTAAAAAAAATAGTAGAATAACAATTGAAAAGGTAAGGGTTGGTTAGATATGTTTATGAGATGGCAATTGAAAGTAATATCTGCAGCTGCTGGAATTCTGAAGTGAAAGCATTTATAATCTGGGAGTGTTGTGTACAGTTCTGGTTGCACCATTACAGGAGGCTTTGAAGAGAATGCTGAAGGTGCTGTCTGGATTAGCATGTATTACATATGAGAGGTTGGACAAACTTGGATTGTTTCTCTTAAAATGTCAGAGAGACAGAGTTAGATAGCTTCATGATTAGTACAGGTGTCAGGGGTTATGGAGAGAAATCAAGAAAACGGGGTTATGAGGGTAAGATAGATCAGCCATGTTGGTTGGCAGAGTAGACTTGATGGGCCGAATGGCCTAATTCTGTTCCCATCACTTATGAATTTATGCCAGAGATTGAAGGGAGACCTGCTAGAAGTATATTTAAATTTATGGGAGACATAGATAAGATAGTTAGAGTCTTTTTTTCCCCGGGAGGCATAACTTTAAGTTGAAAGGGGCAAGTTTAAAAGAGATGTGCAGAGTGGTGGGTGCATGGAATGTATTGCTAGGGGTGGTAGTGGAAGCAGATACGATAGTGACATTTTAAATACTTTTATATAGGCAGATGAATATGCAAAGAATGGAGGGAGATGGATCACGTGCAGGCAGAGGAAATTAATTTAACTTGACATCATGTTCAGCACGGCCGTTGTTCCTGTACTCAACTGTTTTATGATGAACTGGCATCCACCTGAAATGTTAACTCTGTCTAAACAGATGCTGCCTAATCTGAATTATTTCAGGCATTTTATGTTTCTATTGAAGATGTAATAGAGAGGAACCTCTCTATTATTGAGTGACTTTCACAACTTAATGTATTCTAAAACATGTTCTGGGTGATCTTGAAGTGTTGACTGTATTCCAATGTACAAAATACCGGCAGATAATCTCTGCGCAGCAATGAAATAATGTCCAGCTTTCAGGAGGTGACATTGTTTGAGAGTGATGGGCCAAGAGATTGGGGAGAATTTCGTGTGCTGTGCAATTGTTTACATCCAACTGACGGGCGAGACAAGACTTGTTGCTGGGGTAGAATCACCAAGCTCATCACGAAAGTATCGCCATCCTGCGAGTGGAGTTGGATTCATTGGAGGTGGTCCTGGAGGGGAGGATGCTCCGTTTAAAAAAAAGCAGTGCAACTAGGCCAATACTGCTCACCCCCTCCATGACACTCTAGTCAACCTTTGGAGCACCTTCAGCAACAGACTGGTTCCACCAAGATACAGCCACAGGAGATCCTTCTTCCATGTGTCTATCAAACTATACATCTCCTCCCACTTCTGTCATGGGGTAGACTGACTGACTCCCTTCCCCCCCCCCCCCTCATTTCATGTATCATGTATTTTCTTGTATTTTATGACTGTTGGCAGACCAATTTCCCTCCTGGGATAAATAGAGTTCTATTATATTAACCTCTTAGCTGAGAGATAGCATCCTTGACCATGTAATACACCTCGAGCACAGCTCCGCATATTACTGGATTAATGACTCATGATTTTGAGGCTGGACTTGACCTGCATCTTACTAAAGTGTTATGTCAGAATAAAGGATGATAATATCATGTGTTTTTTAAATATGCTAAATAGAATGGAACTAGACTAGTGCACATAATAAAAGAATGTGAACAAAGATGATGGGAGATTTTGGAGCATAAACTGCTGATTGGAGTAAGGATAGTTTTGGTTCTGGGAAAGGAATAAAGTAGTTGCTTTGTAGGCAATTAAAAATAATACGGGGGAAAACTAGCAAAACAATAAACTTGAATGGAAGGCATTGGGCAAAGAAGTAGCAAGGTTCATGACGTATTTAAGGTGAGGAAGAAAATTAAGTCTATCTGAACCATTGAAGATGGGGAGAATACAAAGTGAATTTCCCCAAAGCATTAATGTTGTAGCTGAGATGAAGGGCATTGAAATTAGTGTAAATTGTTAAAGATAAATTTGCATGTGGAAATATGAAATACTTAAGGCACATGACATCTAGCAAAGGCCTTTCTAAGTGCATGAATTAAAGTGTTTATTTTTTTTCCCTATGCATTAATTCCATATTGGAGCTGTCTTGAATAAGTGCAGGAAAGCTTTCTTTTATAATACAAAACTTTAGCTGTATAAGCCTCTTGGGCCCCCATCATAGGCTGTTGAAGAAAGTCATGGGCACACTACGCCAATACGTTATGATATTGGAAAGTTACCTGTTATTCAAGAAACCGGATGAAGCTAGCAGATAATGCAATAATTTTGTGGTTGAACTTTTTGGTCTTTTGTAATTGCAGTTACAATTTCCTATACATTGGGATAATTTGAGTCATTGAGAACTGTGATTGTGGGGGTTTGCTCACTTCTGGCTCAACATTCATTTATTGTCCTAGATTTTGTTCGTGTAATGATGGCAAGAAAATTACAGCCTTTACTGAAGATAAACACAAAAAGCTGGAGTAACTCAGCGGGACAGGCAGCATCTCTGGAGAGAAGGAATTGGTGATGTTTTGGGTCGAGACTGATAACCTGAGTACTTGAGTTATGAAACCTGATTTGTACCTCTGGAGTAGATATCATTTTTTTGGATTAGATTCCATTACTTATTGACATGATTCTGTTATTCTGTCTTCACTTCAAGAAAGTAGCGGTGCATTTGGTCCTTTCACGTGCAAAGATGAACGTTGGGGTTGCACACAGTGAAGTGAATCCCAACACGAGGGTAATGAACAGCCGTGGTATCTGGTTGACCTACGCGCTTGGTGTTGGAATGCTTCATATCGTGCTCTTGAGCATCCCCTTCTTCACGGTTCCTGTTGTGTGGACATTAACCAATGTCATCCACAACTTGGTGAGTACCTGATGATGGTTTTCATTAACTTTTAATATGATGAATCTGAATCTTGTAGCCATTCGTTTTGCATTTGAAGTACGGAGTGCTTTAAGATTAGATTTAAAAATTTAGGCGGTATATTCCATCTCATCCAATTTATCCACCAAAATATTGACCATGCCAATTACTTGGTCTGCATCGCTCTATTTATTCTGTTGCTTTTGATGTAATTGTATTACTAGTTTAGAAATAATTGATGTGAAAATGTGTAGGTTAAAAAAGCTTATTTTCTAGAATATTTATTGATTGCGTTCTGACACGTTGGCTTCAAAACTTATATTTGCACAAACTTTTTCGTGAAATACTGCAATATTTTCAAATAGGAACTGAGGATTGCTATTGGGTTTAAAAAAAAATTAAATTAAAAAAAAAAGCCATAAACACAATTACTTAATCCAGTGTCAGAACATTATGGTCCTTAATGGTTATAATGCTATTGCAAAGTACAGGAAGGAACTGCATTCACCAAACCTCAGCACAGATGTAATAAACCGCTATACAAATATAGACTCTATCTCTTTCCTCTTCTTGATTAAGTGCTAAACATGCAAATGGTATGTGTTGGAGAATGCAATTCATTTCTGTGAGCCTTGTACCCATTGAATAAGTTATGTTAGTGAATAGACTGTCATTTTGGGCATCCAATGCATGTGTAATAGCAAATTTCCGACTCTTCCGGTGTCCAACTTTCCTTTGCCATTATTACACAGGTAAATAGGAGTGATCTTACACAGACCAAATAGAACAGATTTCCCAGTCGTTATTTCCAGTTTAATTGGTTCTTTATTGATGTGTTGTACAAACAAAGAGATGAATGTACCAGGTTTTCCTTATTCTGTGTGTGTGTGTGTGTGTGTGTATATATATGTATATGTATATGTATATCTATATCTATATGTATATATATATATGTATATCTATATATATGTATATCTATATCATATATAATATATATTGTCCAAATAATACTGCAAGATATATCTAGACAAAATAATATAATATGCCAACACTAGCTAGCCTAAACATAAATGGCTCTTACAGCATGTATTGAACGCATTTGTACTGTATTCACTGTTACAGCTTGCAACAGTGTGAGCTGACAGTATTGGATAATGTCTGGTCATGAACCCACACTTACAAAAACTAGGCTAAGTCTGATCAAATAGACTGATGTTAGGAGGAGTGCAATGATCAAGAGTTTTAAACTTGTGGCCCAATATTTGCCTTGTTTTGATTGGTCTTTAAAGTAATTCTTCAAGATGTCGCACATAAAATTGTGAAATTATTACAGAAGACCATTTGGCTCATTGAGTCTGGTTGCCCCATTTTCCCTATTGCCATATTGTAAGAAGAGTCAATTGTGGTCCCTGGGAGAATTACTCGCCTGCACTGAATCACAAATTATTGTTTCTGTTCTTCTGTTTGGCGTTGTAACTTTGTAATACAGGTATTACTAATATAATTGACCTTTTACTTATTACAGGGAATGTACGTGTTCTTGCATGCAGTCAAGGGGACACCCTTTGAAACGCCTGACCAAGGGAAAGCTAGACTTCTGACACATTGGGAACAACTGGATTATGGAGTACAGTTTACATCTTCCAGAAAATTCCTCACCATATCGCCAATTATTCTGTAAGAACTTATTTCTTCTTGAAACCTGCCTTCTGTTTTGGGGGCTTTGATCCACTTTAAACCAATCCAGTCTTCCTGATATCTGAGTTTGAGGGACTCAACCCAAAATGTCACCCATTACATCTCTCCAGAGATGCTGCCTGCCCTGCTGAGTTACTCCAGCATTTTGTGTCTAACTGAGTTTGAATACTACTTAGTAAGAACGCCAATGTGCATCTTCACTCTTCCTTGGATTTTTTGTTTAAATGGCAAATTGATGCAGGATCAAATATTCTTCAATTCTGAATGCAATTAAATTAAATATAAACTTGACTTTCTTAAACCAACCTTGTACTTGCCCCTCGATTGAAGTAATTCCATTAAGCTGCCAGGCATATTATTTGAATTGGCTGTTGAAAAGTGAACCAGTCAGTATTGTACATACTAAATATTATGTTTATTAGCATATACCCTCGAGAAAATTAAGAGTGATGCAAAGGTCATGGGTTGCTGTTCTTATAGTGATATAATTTATTCCTTTCTTAAGAGAATCGTACAAAATACAATTTGAGGCCTGTTATCTGCATTGCCTTTATAACCTGGAAAGGTTTGAGTGTGAGAACTTGTCTTAAAGTAGTTCCTGCAATGTTGGTTGGAAGGGTGTGATGCAGTAAAGGCAGATGTTCAGGTAAGGCTGGGGAGATGTTGGGCAAAGTGCAGTGGGGATGATATGTGTAGGATGTGACCAGCTTATAGATTTGAATGGGGACCCATCTTGGAGATCATGGGAATTTGGATCATGGGAAAGGTCGGCAGAACTTGGTGTCAGCCAGCAAATAAGCATTTTCTTTGGGCATGAAAATGGAGGCGGCTGAATGATTGATGGGCAGCAGAAAAATTATAGATTTGTTGAATGGGCGCTAGATGAAATCGAGATTTGAATGATTTGGTGTTGGAGAAAAGGAGTTGCAGGGGTAAAAGAAATTGTACATTGCCTGTGATTCAAAGATGACAAATGCCACAGAGACTCGGGAAGTAGGTCAGACTGGATTGCAGCAAGGTTGCATCAGCAGTCTGCTGCTTTGCTGCGTTGTCACATCCACGCATTGGCTCGAGTTTACATTGACTTCATTATGAAGGAAGTTCAAATGCTTTTACTGAAGGACATTGAAAGATCTTGCAGCATGGTACACTCTCGCTGACTGCAGCTGACGGATATATTGATGGTACCAGAACATTACAAATATTCAAATGTTTTTTGTGTAAATCCATGCATCCTGTAGCTGATGCAACAGAGGGAAATACTTTAGCAATATACTTTTGTGATAACGTTTGCAAACCTATTTATAAGTGATTTAAATGCATAATCCAGTCAGCGGTATTTACGCTGTATAATGAAAATATTTGGTGCTGATTTTGTGTTTAATGTTCATTTTTGCTATCTTTTGTTTTCTTTTGTAGGTACTTTCTGGCCAGTTTTTACACAAAGTATGATCCAACACACTTTATTGTCAATACTGTATCTCTTTTGACAGTGTTGATTCCCAAGCTACCTCAGCTACATGGAGTTCGAATCCTCGGAATCAATAAGTACTGAATTGGAAGTCATCACTCATGTTCTGACTAGCTTGTTACATTTACTGGGAAGACTGAAAACTGGTAATCTATATTGTTAACTGTTGCTAGGATGTACGAAGCATTCTATATTTCTTCATGCCATTTTCATTGTTTGTATCCATTTCAAAATATGACTTGTATCTTGGTTTTGTAATAGGATAGAGAACAAATGAAATCTGGTAATTGGAACAGGCATACCTAATCCTGCAAAAGCTTCCCAGGGGGAAAGAAAATCTGGGCAGGCCCAGCTCTGAAATGGGAAGAAAGTTTATACTTGTCAGTTTTACAAAGCTGTCCAAGTATTTTGGAGGAAAGTTGCATGAACGTATTGCTACCTTGGACACTTGGAGTGCAAAGCTTATTTACTGAGGTACAAAAGAATGGGGCACTGCCGTGTATAAAATGAGAGGCAGTTTTTGAATTTTATTATTTGTCATGTTTTGGTTTAAAAGCATACTATTTCTTTAAAGATTAAGCAAATAATGGTACAGAACTTTGAATTATAAATGGCAAATGCATTGAGGTAACGTGTGAGGTAATGTGGATGCATCTTTTGTCAACTAGGTCTAGTTGGTGAACACTTTTATATAGCATGTTATTTCCATGTAAGTTGCCAGAGTACAGTTGATTAAAAGCAAATGTTGTATTCCAGTGTGCTATGGATGCCAGAATTACAAAATAGTATTTTGGGATAAACCTACTGTCGTTTGAAGTATTTGTGATTATTTTGGTTAATGACATTTTTAAGAGGTGGTTTGATACCAAAGGTTTCTCAGCTCTTCTGTACCACTAATCTATTTAAATTGAATGTTGGTAATGAAATAAAAAATGCCAGTGTTCATATACTTGGAACTGCCATGGCAATTTCTCGATCACTTGCATGCTTTCAGGAAAATTGTATAGAGCAGGAGCTAATTCCTTACGTGCAAAGAGGATATTGGACCCGCCACCCTAGCTGCTATTGCACAATTCTTAGCAGTCAGCTCCATACTGACACTTTACTTTGGGAATAGGGTGTATGTTCACCTTCTCAGCCATGTTGTTTCCCTTCCACCGTCATGGCTCTCGCAGCTAAATGAAGGAATTGCATAAGTAATGCAAATTATTGGCTGAAACCTTGTGTTTGTTGACAAGTCATGATCACCCAGCAGGTTTATGGAGATTTGCAGCAGTACAAATGTCAGTTGAGGTTGGTTTACCATTCTGTATTGCAGCTTGTGCTTACAAAAAAAAAGTACATTGTCCAAGATCACAAATCCAGTCTGTTTCCCTGAACTCGTGGTTTGTTAAACTGCTTAAAGAATTTAAATGCTTGAGAAAATTGCTATTACTGTTGGTAAGTATTTCCAGAATGCAAACCATCTGTATGTTCTATGCAATTTTGTCTTCGGTGGGGAATATTGATTCGTAATCAATAAAAGCAGTTTGGAGCTTGCAGTATTGTGATCCATGCTTTTCTTAAATTAAAAAAAACTGTCCTTGACTTTTAGAAACTTAATGTTTGTATTTTGAATGGTTGCCTCCTTTTCAACTTTGAAGAAGCAGCAACAACTCAATGTAATATGAAGTGTATATTTTGCTGTAATCCACTTTCATTCCATAAATTTATTTTTGAATTTGGTGTATTGTTTTTTTCCAACTCATTCTCAAAGCATTAGGTTTATTGTAAAAGTCAAACTGCCGTGAGATACTGTGGACTGTTATAGGGGAAATAGTGAACATAGCAATTAACCAACACAGATCTTGAACATTAGAAAACCCAATCTTATGAAGCTACATATTTTCGTAACAAAGCAGCTGATGTGAATACCAGGTAAACTGAAAATATAAATGGCTGTTGATTTATAGTGTCAGAGTTGAGAAAGAGAACGAATAGTGTTGAAAACGTGCTGGTCATCTAATAACCCCTCTGCAATAGTTAAGCTGCAGAAAAATATTATTAGTTTCTTGATTGAATAAATCAAGAGTGAAGTTTTTGTTACTGCTGCTCATGGCAGCCTGGAGGTTGAGATGCAGCCTACAATCACAATTGTGGGGGGATTGAGTGGGCTTAAACAACATAACCCAAGGAACTAGCTGAAGGCTACATGAATAATCACTACCTGCAATGCAGTACAATAAACAAGCAACAAGGAAAACTTGTAGCCTCAAATCCGTGGAAGCAAATGACATTTTGGGTCGGGATCCTTCTACTATTGAATAAATTTAGTTTAATTTTTGCTCAAGCATCTGCAGTTGCTTGTGTCTCTGATGTTTTGTAGCGTTATACTGTAACCTTAAATGTTCTGAGAGTTTATGCCCCAGATAATGGAGGCAAGTATATTGTATGGCCTCTTGACATTATCTGCCTACGCTACCAACTTCAGGATTCTTTAGACGTACATTAAGCCCCCCGCATCCCCCCCCCCCCCCCCCCCCAATCAATGCAGACAGGCCTAGCATTTCACTATGTAGGACCTACCTCTATTTGGTCACCCAAAGTACATCACTTCTTACTTACCAGCATTAAAGTTTGCCTTTGATCAATATCAGCCAGTCAGCAGAAAGACTATACGTGATTACAATCAAGCTGTCCACAGTATACAGATACAGAATAAAGGGAATAATGTTTAATGCAAGGTGCAGTCAAATTCAAAATAGTCCAAGGGTGTACAATGAGGCAAAGGGTAAGTCAGGATCACTCTCTGGTTGCCTGATAATAGCTGGGAAGAAACTGTCCCTAAATTTAGAGGTGTGCATTTCCACACATCTGCCTGATGGCATAGGGAATGTCTGGGGTGAAAATCTTCTTTGAATATGCTGCTGGCTTTGCCAATGTAGTGTGAAGTATAAATGGAGTCAATTTTCCCTGGTGGCATCAAAGCCATCCACCCAGCAACTGATGCAGTCCTGGCCTGGATGTCTACCCTTGATCTACAACTTCAGGCTGTGAACGCAAGAAGAAGCCAAACAATAGAGGTCCCAGCACAGTTCCATGTGATACTCCACTGGTCATAGATGTAGAGCCAGAATAAAACCATTAATCTATGAGTAAGCTAGTTCTCATCCAAACAACCCAATCACTGTGGATAGTGTGCATCTTAATCTTCTGGATCATGAGGAACTTTATCAAATGCCTTACAAAAATCCATATAGACAACATTGCCCTACCCACAAAAATAATCTTTGTCGGCTTTATCAGCTCAAGTTCGTGAGACATGATCTGCCACATACAAAGCTATGAGGACCATGTAGACTCCGTCAAACTGCACTGCCTTCAGCTTGTGTGCCTGGGGCACCGTAGTAGAGTTGCTGCCTTACAATGCAAGAGACCCAGGTTCGATCAGGGTTTCTTCCCTGCAGTGCCTTTTGACAACCAACTTCCTGTTACCACCCCTTTTTCGTTCTGGATTCTACAACCCCCATATTTCCCTTTCCATGGACAGTTTCCTTCTTTAACACCTTCTGATCTCAGGCTTTATACTGTAAGCTCTTCAAAGCTCCTGCCCTTGGACTCCATTTTCTGCATTGAATCTTCAATCACTGCCCTAAAATGCACACAACATGTTACTATGCAAAGGCTTAACAATTAGAGGCCATCATGGTGAACATCTTAAAATTAATTCCTAACGTCAGGCAAATGCAACACATAAGATGTTGTTGCCTGCCCATATCTGCTACTAACATGTCACTCCAATAGCATGGCTTTTGTTTCAGCATGAGGCCAAGATGGGGTTTGTACATTAATTAATTCAGTCACACCACATCAAAGAGAGATTGATGTTTAATAAGTAACAACATCTTAAGTTATAACTGTCTTTAAAAATAAAATGTTATTAAAAATATGTCTTCCAGTTATTTAAGTAAATCTGATGAGGCTCATGTTGTCGATCTCCCCGTGGTGAACCCGGAGCATGCGCCCTTTTTAGGGCGGGCACCTACGGATGTCAATCCAGATGGCATCACCCTGCTGCAGACTTCTGCTGCCTCCATTGCAAGAAGAAGTAAATCTGATAACATTATGAAAGAAGCTGACATTCCTTTTCAGCCAGTCCTTTGAAAACAATGTAATGGTGATTAAGATCTTTTCTTGTATGTATTTTATATTTAGTCCCCAATGCACCATCTGGAGAGGAAGTTGCATAAAAAACTCTGTGTATTCTGGAATGTACCAGTGCCATCGCACACATCACACAGGGTTCTCTGGTAACATACAAGTCATACCCAGTGCATATATAAGGCAATGCTTTTGCCACAGTTCCTTGTGGAATATGGTCATCCAACAGAACCAAAGGTTTAGCAGTACTGATTGTATCATCACCTAGAAAAGGTTCTGCCGAGGTAAAATGACAGTTAGGATGCATGTCATGATTAAAAGCACCACCACCTTGCCCATGAGCAACCTGATCAATACACACCATAACTGCATGAAGCAAAGGATTTGGTCCGTTTCTGCAGTCATGCCCAACAGCTATTATCTTGTCAGATGCTGGATTAACCATCACAGCACCGACTGCTTCCATTCCCAGTTCCTTCCCCGCTTTTGCAGCTTCAATGGCTTTCTCCATGAAAGTTTGCATCTTTGCTTTCTCTTCACTGTTAAACAGCTGGCCGCGGAGAGCGTCGGTAATTTGCTTGTTTTCATGGAACGATGTAGGCCAGTGCTGGCAAGCGACTTCAAATTGTGGTCTAGTCAGTGGTTGGTGTGCTGGTATCTTGACCTGGTAAGGTTCTCCAAGACCAATGACATCAACATTTCTTTCAGGAAAGAGATCAGCAAGAGACACATCTCCATTTAGTGCACCTGCGCCATTCAAGTCACCATGTAGGCAAATAATGATTTCTAAAGGATGACCACTTTTCTTGTCCCTGCATGGTCGTACTCTCTTGATATGTGGAAGGTTGCTCAGTGGATAGATATCAGACAGGCGTCTAACAAGAGTAGATGTTTGCTTTTTATTGATAATGGGGGCTGCATATGCATCCAGAAGTTCGACTTCACAAGAATTCTCGTCTGAAAGTACAGGCACCAACTCCCAAGTGAAAGTGCCGAATGCATCCGTTTTTCTCTTTTTGCACTGCGGTTCCATAACTTCGTCCTCAGAATTGGAGAAACAATTAGCATCGGTTCAAAGTTCAAAGATTCTTGTGCTGACGAGAGTTTTTGACCTGAAACGTCAATTGTTTCTCGGAATGATGCCACGGAATCTGAGAGTACTCAAAGTTCAAAGATTCTTGTGCTGACGAGGGTTTTTGACCTGAAACGTCAATTGTTTCTCGGAATGATGCCACGGAATCTGAGAGTACTCAGCATTTTCAGTTTCAAAAGCAGCCACCGCCTTTTCAATAGTTTGGACTTCCTTCAACTGATCATCTATGGGAACCGGTGGCAGCACCATGCAAGCCTTTGAGCAGTAGACGTTCAGTTGCACTGTGCACTGTGGGCTTCATGCATTGCATAGCCCAGCTGCCCTGTGCATGGGAGCTGTATCCACGCTGGCAGTCGCAAGGCGGGGGCGCCGAAAGGTAACCAAGGGAACCCCGGGCAAAGATCGATCTGACGTCACAAGGAGACCTCCTCTGATCGCAAGTTGATACAAAAGAGCTGGAGTAACTCAGCGGGACAGGCAGCATCTCTGGAGAGAAGGCATGGGTGATGTTTCGGGTCGAGACCCTTCTTTAGACCTTCTGCAACCACTCCTATCCCCGCTTCACCCGCCACCACTTCCGGCGTTCCGTCGCTAAAACTGCGCCACCACCACCCATCAGCACTGTTTGCATTCCGCCCATGAGTTCAGGCATCATCCGCACACAGGACAGTCGCTTGTTACTTTTTGAATTTAGAAATTGTGCCTAGGCTGAAGTAAAATTCTTCGTCGATCAAGTGCAATCTCCTGTTTATGAGTTAGAAACTGCAGGTGCTGGTTTAGATAGACACAAAACGCTGGAGCAACTCAGCGAGTCAGGCAGCATTTCTGGAGGAATTTAATAGTCTGACGAAGGGTTCGACCCGAAATGACACCTATTCCTTCTCTCCAGAGATACTGCCCGATCCAGCATTTTGTGTCTATCTTTGTTCATGAAATTTTGCCTATACTCTTCATGATGTGATCAGATCGCGTACATTAACTTTGTAAAAGGTAAAACACAATATTATATGAAAATACATTATATTTTGATATTTTTTTGAGGGATAATAATCCACACACACATTTTTGTTTTCGGATCAAAGTATTTGCTAGACAGAATTGCAATTTAGCGTGCTATTGTAAAAGGCAACAATGGACCATTGTGGGTGCCACCTTTCCTTGGTCACCGGTGTCGACTCTGATTTATTCTGAAACTTTTCATACATCTAGTTTCCTTCTCCCGTAAAGATGGATCAACCTGATACATCATCTTCTCTCCAGAGATGCTGAATGTCCCGCTGAGTTACACCAGCATTTTGTGTCTGTCTTCAGAGTAAACCAGCATCTGCAGTTCCCTCCTACAAATTAAGATGTTTTTTTTTGTTGCCAACGATAAGTGTATGAGAGTATGTGAGAATGATAATGTGTCTCCCACCACCATTGTGTGAACTGACTGGGAAGAAAAAGCATGTGATCAGAATGGAATGGACAATATATTTCCTTCCATTAAAGATAATAGTGAACAAGATGCTTTTTGGCAACAATGCATTAGCTTTTCATAGAAACATATGACAATATGTTCGGAAACATATGACAATATGTTTGCAGGAGGAGGCCATTCGGCCTGCACCTAGAAAATAGATGCAGGATGAGGCCATTCGGCCCTTCGAGCCAGCACCGCCATTCATTGTGATCATGGCTGATCGTCCGCTATCAATAACCCGTGCCTGCCTTCTCCCCATATTCCTTGACTCCTAGAGCCCCTAGAGCTCTATCCAACTCTCTCTTAAATATGTCGGTCAATTTTACAAAGACTAGGATAATTATTTGCAATGTTTTATAAACTGATGTCAAAATATTCAGCTATCAAACTGGAATCTACTTGATTGTTAAACAGTAACATAATCACTACTACAGTACCCTTAATATGTTTGTATTTGCTGAATGCACATAGAGGTAAATGTTCCATGCTCTATTTAGAAAAAAAATGTAATGAATGTGTAGTGTATTTAATTGAGTTAATATGCTATAGTGTTTTCACAGACCATCAAACATAATTTCTGGTTTTACAGCGTATTTTTAGAAGATTAAGTAATCTCAGAGAAGTCTTTGTCTCTCTGCTCCTTCTCGTTTCTCTGTACTGAATACCATTTCTCTACACTCTCAGTTTAAAGCCACCAACTGGAACGTGGTTAAAAGAAAACAGATGAACATATTTTTACAAATCTGACAGCTCGAAATGATGGACAGTAATTCAACTGGAAGGGGGAATGTTTCAAGTGACGGAATTATAGTTGCACCCCTCCAGACTGGGGAACAGCCAGTGGTGACACAGAGAACCAGTGTCCTACCCTTGTTGTAGACAAGCGTGGGGCGATGTTCGGAGTGTTTTCCTGCGGGGTTATTAATCTGCTGGGTATTTGGGGTGAACTTTAAACGGTGCAGCCGCTGCAAAGTGGTGCCTCCGGGGGTTGTTGCCCAGCCGCCGCTCTCCGTGCAGCAATGGTTCGGAAACCGAACGTTGCGCGGGTAGGCGTTGCCATGGCGATGCATTGTCTGGGGCCCCGGGCCCTGAGCTGGGCGGCTGCCCGCGCTCCCCGGCTGGTGCTGGGCATCGAGACCAGCTGCGATGACACCGCCGCCGCGGTGGTGGGCGAGGCAGGGACAGTCTTAGGAGAGGCCCTGCACTCTCAGAAAGAAACTCACCTCAAGTAGGTATCCTAATGCTTGCACTATGAACTATAGTTGCAACTATTGTCGTGGGTTGCATTAAGAACTTTGTGCTTTTTTTGCACTAGTATGGGTTGTTAATTTATTCATTTGTTTGGCTTATATATCATCGACGTGTATTGTGTAACAGTAGCAATGTTACAAAACTTTGAGAGTTTTAAAATCAAGTCTACAATTCATCCCATCAGATAAAGCATAAAAAGAAGTTTAATTTGACACCTAATTCACTTTCATATCGTCAGTATTAAAAAAGTTATGGCCATTTTCATACTCGGAAATTAGCATCTTGTTCCCTATTGCTTTTCCATTGACTTAACACAAAAGCTGTGATCAAGGACAGTAAAAAGCCCATTGCTTTCTTAAAAATTAAGAGAACTGAAAGAAATTTTCAATTATTATAGATTGAAGCATTCTGAAACAAATATGAAAGAATCTTGCTTGGATGACCTGAAATTAAAGCATATAATTAGTTACTTACCCAATTGTAGCTAATCACAAAATTCAATTACTAGATCTAAACATCTATCTATTTCTTAAGAAAAAAAAATATTTTTAAATAGCCTAAGTGTTCAAATAACATTCACACAAGAATTTACAATAGAACACAATTTTTAAATCTCATTGTCATGCATTTATAGGCCAAATGGAAGGAATTTAATGTTTAATTCCCGTAAATTAATGGCCATTTAAATCAGCTTGCGAGTAGGTTTTTGTGGAACGCGATCAATATTGCGGTGAATTTAAACCCCATATCGGCAGTAAAAATACTGCCGGTTCGTATGGGGAATAAATCACCGTTTCGTAGCGTAAAATGTGGATTAAAGGCATCTTAAAAAGCACTTTTATACATAAAATAAACGGCTTTCCTTTACCTGTCCCGTACGTGAAATCCATCCCCGTTGTCGGCGTTGACGGCTTTAGAAACTGATTTTTAAATTACTCCAGCACTGAACTTGTAAAGCGATTACATTTTTTTTCACAAAACGGCAGTCAGAACAATTCTTCAGCAAAAGCTTGCACTCCGAGTAAAAAATATTTAGGACAGGTAGGAGAAACACCGCATTTTAACCCCGCGCCCCCCCCCCCCCCCCAAAGGCGCCAAAGTCACGCACACGGCCAGTGGCAGAACTGCAGCGCCGCTGAAGGTAAGTTTTGTAACATACCTAGTTACAGGCCTGTTATGCTGCTTGGTCGGTACATTTGGCAATTAAACAGTCTTAACTCTCTTGCCAGTTATGAAATCCATGGGTTGCTATTTGCAAAGTAAGAAACGGCCTTGAAGTGGAATGTAATGCATGTGTTTCGCATCTAATAGTATTTGTTGATTTTAGTGTAATTGCCTAGAAATTCAAGCTTTCTTTAGCTGAACTCAATAGAACTCAATTTCAACAAACTATTGAAGGAATTCAGTGGCTCAGGCAGCACCTGTAGAGGGAAATATACAGACAATGTTTAGGGTGGAGTCCAAAGAAAGAAAGGACCCAGCTATCACTGATGCTGCCTAATGTGCTTAGTTCCTCCAGCAGTTAGGTTTTTATTTTGTTCAGAATTCCGGCATCTGCACTTTTGTGTTTGAAAATAGCAATTTCACTTGCACTTCTGGTGCTTGGTGTGTGATAAATCACTGTTTAGTTTGTTCAAAATAATTATTCTAAAGTGCAAATTAGTATCAAGTTTTGATTGCTTTAAGGTTAACAGACTATATATATTTCGATAAACATATCTCCAGAACCAGGGGCCACAGTCTTAGAATAAAGGGGATGCCATTTAAGACTGAGGTGCGAAAAAACTTTTTTACCCAGAGAGTTGTGAATTTGTGGAATTCCCTGCCACAGAGGGCAGTGGAGGCCAAATCACTGGATGGATTTAAGAGAGAGTTAGATAGAGCTCTAGGGGCTTGTGGAATCAAGGCATATGGCGAGAAGGCAGGCACGGGTTATTGATTTGGGACGATCAGCCATGATCCCAATGAATGGCGGTGCTGACTCGAAGGGCTGAATGGCCTCCTCCTGCACCTATTTTTCTATGTTTCTATATCTGTATGTTAATAAACTTTAGAACACAGTTTGACACCAAATGCATGTAATTATGAAAATATGTTTTTATTGTCAAAAGGAAACAACTTTTCTTTCAACTGATACTGTTTGAATCCTTGATTTCTTAATGTTTCATGAGCAGAAGCTGTATGCAAAGTTTGAATTTAAATATTCTGATGTTAATTCTCCATTTATAAATAATAGCTAATGTCCACATCTTGTGAGTAATCAGAGATTCAAAAATTGTCTTTGACGTTGTGCTTTCACTGTAAAACCTTGGTGCGCGTGACAATAAACTAAACTAAAAAAGGGACAATGGATATTTGATCAACTGATAAACCATAAATTATTTCTAAGATAGACACAAAATGCTGGAGCAACACAGTGGGACAGGCAACGTCTCTGGATAGAAATAATGGGTTGTGGCGTCAGCCTATACACGCTTCTGCATCGGTCTCCTCGCACCCCTCGGTACCTCGGGATCGCCCATGCAGAGCATCACTGCGCCCGTGGAGAGCTCCGTCCCGACCCACGCCCGGGGTGTCCCAGACCCACATGCAGGAGACCAACTCGACCATGCTATTCCTTCTCCCGGTTCTGGGGGGGGGGGGTCCTGTGGCGTTAGCCTATACACGGGCCACTTATGCTCGAACCCTCGTCAGGAGATACGAGGGCGGGCACGGGATGTCATGGGCTAGAGGGAGTGTCCTGGGACTTGAGGTCATCTCACCTCGAGACCTTGAGGAGTCAACTGGTAGCTGAGCCCGAGTAAACAACCTCGCTCAGCTACAGCAACACAGTAATATAGTTAGCGCACCAACCTAACGTGTCACCATTTGAATAAACTGTTTGAACCGGCCTGACGTCTCACCTTTATTCACCACGTTTGGTGCCGCTACAGGGTGATGTTTTTATTATCCTTGTATTGTTTTGTTTCAGGGCAGGTGGAATAATTCCCCCAGTGGCGCAGAGACTACATAGAGAGCACCTGGACAGAGTGGTGCAGGAAGCTCTGGACAACAGTGGAGTACCCCTTAATGACCTGACGGCAATAGCCACAACTATAAAGCCAGGACTTGCTCTAAGTCTACAAGTGGGCCTAGAGTACAGTTTAAAACTTATAGAACAATGTAAGAAACCCTTCATTCCTGTTCACCATATGGAGGCCCATGCGCTGACCATTCGAATGCTGCAGTCGGTAGAATTCCCCTTCCTGGTCCTGTTGATTTCCGGTGGTCACAGTTTGCTTGCTGTCGCTCGTGGAGTCGATGACTTTCTTCTTCTTGGACAGACGTTGGATGAAGCCCCAGGAGACACACTGGACAAAGTATGTACTGAGGGAAATGGTTAAATCAGTAATGAAAAATAAGTAACATTTTTACAGTAATCTGAGGGTGTTTAGAATTATCAGTTATTCTTGCAAGATGGCGACTCTGCATACTGATCCCATAGGAGGATCAACTTTTCAAAAGAGAGTTCGATTTAGCTCTTAGTGCTAAAGGAATAATATTGAACCTTTGTGTACATTTACAACGAGAATGATTGTTGGATGATTGAAACCAAGAATATGGGGATCAGGCAGGAAATTGGAGTTGGGGTCGAGGGCAGATTAGCTATGATTTTATTGACTAGTAAAGCAGGCTTAATGTTAGCAGTTTGAGGTGGAGCAAGTCACTGATCAAATGACTTATTTTCTAATGTAAACACACGTGCTTTCTGTCTTCTAACCTTCTCTTACTCCAGCATGGCATGTGCAGTCAGACCCGCAGAGTTATTCCACCACTTTAGGTCTTTTTGGCATATGTTCTTCGTATCTAGTCCACATCACAAGATTAGAAATTGTTCAGCCAGAGCTGAACACACTTCTTGGCATCTGCATACAATGGTGTCTTGTGCTTCTTGTGTGGCATATGTTAGAATGTGCTATTGAAAAATTTGTTTTTTCTGTGGGTTACTGAAATCCTATAAAAAATTGCAAAGAAGTGGAAGCTACAGTGCTTTGTGTCTTGCAAAATGTAAGATACATAAAACAGTACAGCAATGAACAAGTCCTACTGCCCACAATGTCTGTAATGAACATGGCGCCAACATAAACTAATCTCATCTGCCTGCACATGATCCATCACCTCATCTTCCCCATACAAAATTTCCACAATTACCTTAAAGCTAGGCCCTCGAGTCTTTGATATTTACAACCTGGGAGAATGGTTCTGACTGTCTACCGTATCTATGTATCTCATAATTTAACATGCTCCTGTCAGGTCTCTTTCTCTCTCTCATTCCCCCCCCCCCCCCCCCCCTCAACCTCCAGACATAATGATCTAAGTTTGTCCAACCTCTCCTTATAGGTAATACCCACTAATCCACGTAGCATTCTTGTAAATCTCTTCTGCACTCTCTCCAAATCTTCTTAACCAGCCTGTGGAGAACAACACTGCACACCATACTCCGAATGCAGTTTAACCAATGTGTTATGAAAATGCAACGTGACTTCCTGAGTTTAATAATGCCTCGACTGACGAAGGCAAATGTACCATACATTTTCTTTACCACTCTATCTACTTGTGTTGCTTCATTCAAGGAGCTGTAGACTCCCGAGATCCCTCTGTACATTCATGCTGTTATGGGTCTTGCCATTAACTGCATACTTTCCACTTATTTACGACCTTCCCCCATGGTGCAACACCTCATACTTGCTCAGATTAAACTTCACCTGCCATTTCTCCACCCATATCCGTAACTGATCTAAATCTCACTGTATTTTTTGACAGCCTTCCTCACCGTTCACAACTCCACCAACTTTGGTGTCATCTGCAAACTTACTAATCAACTACGCTGTATTTAAGTCCAAGTCAAGATTTTGGGCTAAATTGTATAAGCATTTTTATGGGAAGTTCACATGCAATTGTTGTTGACTTATCCGTCGATGAGCTGATGTGCACCTGAGGACAGACAAAAATAGTGAGGAGATTTGGCTGGAGTGAACTTTTATGTTGACTTGCAACCGAGTTTCCTCGATCATGCAATTACTGGTATTAGATCGATTGGTTGTTAATCACTAATATAACTTTTTAAGTGAAATTATTATTTCATCTTTTTATTGGTATCTATAAATATTTTAATGTTTTCAACCATTTCTAAATAGGCAGCATGGACTCGGTGGGCCGAAGGGCCTGTTTCCAAGTTTCTAAATTAAACTAAACTAAATTAAATGTTTCTAGTTATCTGACATGTTTGGAAACAATGCAAAGGTTTTTTGGACATAATGTGGACGAGCACTTTTCCTGATGACCCTAGAAATTCAGCATGTAACCAAGCCCTTCGGCCCACAGAGTCTGCTCCGACCAGCGATCACCCCATACACTGGCACTATCTTACACTCTATGGATAATTTACAGAAGCCAATTTACCTACAAATCTGTATGTCTTTAGAGTGTGGGAGAAAACCCACGTGGTCACAGGGAGAGCGTACAAACTCCATACAGACAACACCTTTAGGCAGGATCGATCCCAGACTTCTGGAACTGTAAGGCAGCAACTCTACAACTGAGTCACTGTACCGTCCCCATTATAGCCATTTAAACTCATGACACTCTTTCTTTACAGATTGCAAGAAGACTATCGCTGAAGAATCACCCAGCATGCTGCACAATGAGTGGCGGTGAAGCTATTGAATATTTGGCCAGAACGGGGAATCGATTGCATGTTGAGATAAGAGAACCTATGAGTCATCATATAGACTGTGATTTCTCCTTTTCTGGTCTTCGCAATCAGGCCAATCTAATTATTGCCAAAAAGGAAAAGGAAGAAGGTTAATTGGTCTTTTACCTGTTTTCTTCATGTGGTTCAATTCTGATTCACTCTTGCTCTCTCCTGTATATTGTAAGTCAGATGTATTTCTCAAGCAGGTATCCAGGATGGCCAGTTGCTGTCGTGTGTGAATGACATTGCTGCTGCTGTGCAGCATACAGTGGCAGTTCACTTAGCAAAGCGAACACATCGAGCCATTCTCTTCTGCAAGAAGGAAGATTTTTTGCCCCAATCAAACCCAGCCTTGGTTAGTATCTCATTCTGCAGCCACACTCCACTTAAACATAGCATTTGTTGGCCAAAGGTTCATGAAATGTGGACTGGTGCTTAATTGGAAAAGTGAAGCGAGTAGGACGGTGCTTTTAAAAAGGATATGAAAAGTGTCAATGAAATTTACAAAGAATAGAGTGTGCACAGAAAGGCCATAGCCCCAGTAATCTGTTGAAATGTTTTTGTTCCACATGAACATAGAAAAATACGAGACAGGATCGGGTCCTACAGCCCACAATGTCTGTGCCGAACTAATTCTTCATCTTCTTGCGTATGCCGTGCATAGCCTAAAGTTGTAAGACAACTTATTCTGTTTGATCTGCTGTTTGTGCACACCAGGTTGATTGCATTTGTTGAAACAGGATGGACCACGTGAAGGTTGCAATCTCCCACCCCTAAACTAATTAATCTGCCTGCACCTGATCCATAGCACTCCATTCTCTGCATATCTCCTTTACATTTGCCCGCACATCTCCTTTACATTTCGCCCGTTTCACTTTCAAGCTATGTCTTCTAGTTTTTGACATTTCCCCGCAGGGAAAAAGGGTTCCCACTGTCAACCCTTCCCATTACTCTCATAATTGGAAAAACCTCTCTCAGGTCTCCCCTCAGCTCGCCACTTCTTCCATCCACCTCATCTCAGATGCAGCACATCAGCTGATTCTCATGTTGAGGTATCAGTCTCTATGGTGACACTGCTGAAAAAGGTTGATAAACTCAAGCACTTCCACACGGGGAGGGACTGGTAGGTGGAGAATCAGCTGGTTCTCTAGCATAACTTTTAGCAACTGTTCCAGGCATACACTGGCCCTATCCCCGAACTCTACCTCCACTACATTAATGACTGCATCGGTGCTACCTCCTGCACCCATGGAGAACTCACTGACTTTATCAACTTCACAAATTTCCATCCTGCACTGAAATTCACTTCGACCATCTCAGACATCTCCCTACCGTTTCTAAATCTCACCGCCTCCATCACAGGAAACAGACTATTGACCGACATCTACTACAAACCTATTGACTCCCAAAGCTATCTTGACTACACTTCTTCCCATACTCCCAATTCCTTCGTCTACGCCGCATCTGCACCCAGGATGAGGTGTTCCATACCAGGTCATCAGTGATGTCCTCATTCTTAAGGAAACGGGGGTTCCCCTCTTCTATTATAGATGAGGCTCTCACTAGGGTATCCTCGATGTCTTGCAGTTCCACTCTTACTCCCCCTTCCCCCCATTCGTAACAAGGACAGAGTCCCCCTTGTCCTCACCTTCCATCCCATCAGCCGTCGCATACTACATATAATCCTCCAACATTTTCGCCACCTCCAACGGGATCCCACTACTAGCCACATCTTCCCACCCCTTTCTGTTTTCCACAGAGACCGTTCCCTCCGAAGCTCCCTGGTCAACTCGTCCCTTCCCACCCAAACCACCCCCTCCCCAGGTACTTTTCCCTGCAACCGCAGGAGATGCAACACCTGTCCCTTTACCTCCCCCCTCGACTCCATCCAAGGACCCCAACATCATTCCAGGTGAGGCAAAGGTTCACTTGCACCTCCTCCAACCTCATCTACTCTATCTGCTGTTCCAGGTGTCAACTTCTCTACATCGGCGAGACTAAGCGCAGGCTCGGCGGTCGTTTCACTGAACACCTCCACTCAGTCCGTCTTAACCTACCTGATCTCCCGGTGGCTCAGCACTCCAACTCCCCCTCCCATTCCCAATCAGACCTTTCTGTTCTGGACCTACATTGTCAGAGTGAGACCCAGCACAAATTGGAGGAACAGCACCTCATATTTCACTTGGGTAGTTTACACCCCAGCAGTATGAACATTGCCTTCTCTAACTTCAGATAGACCTTGCTTTCTCTCTCCATCCCCTCCCCCTTCCTAGTTCTCCCACTAGTCATACTGTCTCTGACTACGTTCTATCTTTGTCCCGCCCCCTCCCCTGACATCAGTCTGAGGAAGGGTCTCGACCCGAATCGTCGCCCATTCCTTCTCTCCAGAAATGCTGACTCACCCGCTGAGTTACTCCAGCATTTTGTGCCCACTATTAGCAACTAGTTTGACCCCAGCATTGAAATGGCATCTTCTTGTCTCCTTTGCTTTCCATTTGATGACCATTTGCACTTGAAGATCTAATCAAATACAAACATAGCCTCTCTTTAGCACAAAATGACTCCTATTAAGTGACCTACAAATGGAGGCTAAATAATTTTGCAAATAAATTAAAAGGTTTACATGTATATGAAAGTGTTGATTTCTCACGTTTTATATTCCTTAATTTGTAGAGCATTTTGAAGCACATCATCTGTGCATCCTCCTTAGCGAGGAAATTAAGGGTTATTAATGAAGAAAGATTACTCTTTCAGTTACTGCCATTGTCCCACAGTTAACATCTGGTTTTTTGATTTGTGTGGTCTATTCACATGTATTCCTTGCTTCATCTCAGGTGGTTTCAGGTGGAGTGGCCAGCAATGAATACATCATAAAAATCTTGCAGATAGTAACTGAAGCAAATGGGTTTTCACTGAACTGTCCTCCTCCTAAGCTTTGCACAGATAACGGCATAATGATTGCATGGTGAGAGAAAAATGAACTGTTATTCTTAATTTGAAGTTTTATTGCTTGGCTCTTGGAAAACTTGATTTTTTTTTAAAGTGCAAACCTTGAATTTCCCAGATTTGGTGCTTGGTCATCAAGTGTTTCATTTCCAGTAATCCAGATGTGGAGGAAATTAATCTGGATAAGTTTGACCTTTCCTGCTGGACCCCGGACCAATTTTCAAAGCATTGATCCAATACTTTTCTTTGTCAAACTTCACTAGATCAAAGTACACCAGCAATAATTTCTAAACCATATAAGAAGGTGTTGCAGGTCCATCCATTACTTATCAAAGGAACAGGACACTGAAAACCAAAATAAAAATTGGGCATTTAGTTTGGTTTTTGAAAGCAATGAGAACATCTAAGAGGCTGAATATGAAGCTGCTGCATAAGAGAGTCATAAACAGAAGAGCTGCAGCATGGAAGCAAGCCCTTCAGTTCACCAAATCCAAACTGACCATCAACCACTGATTAACACAAATCATAAAATAATCTAATTCAACTTTATTCTATCCATGTTGTCAACAATATCTACCACACACCTAGACCCAAGGGACAACTTGACAAATACCAATTAACCCATCACTCTGCATGTTTTTGGGATGTGGGGTGGGGAGGGAAGGGAGCAGCCGGAGGAAACACACAAGGTCACAGGGGGGTCGTGCACACTCCACACAGACAGTACCCGAGGTCAGGATTAAAGCCAGGTCTCTGCTGCTTTGAGGCAGAGCTCTACAATCTCCACCACAGCTGCCTGGACTTAAACACAATTGATTATTTGTTCTCACATTGTTTAAACCTCAAGGTGTAAGATAATTACTTCAGCCCTTGAACATGCATATTCTCCAAGCAAACAGAAGCTAGGTGCCAGTGTACAACTACATAAATGTCAGCTTTTTTTTACTTTATAGGCAGCCAATAATGTCTGATTTTCAACTTGGCACAAAGTTGTGCAGAAGAGACCATTGTCAAAAATGTAACACATTTGTTTTAATCTTATGAAACGTTTGTAGGATAATTGGCCTCTAAACTTGTCCCTAATATGTTGGGAATAGATGAGATAACGGAACTGACATGAACAGGTTGGTATGATGGTAGGTGTGGACTCAGTGCGCTGAAGGGCCTGTTGTTATGCTGTATCTCTGAACTAAATTAAACTAAAGAGGAAGGCCAATTGGCACAACTTCATCCATCCAGTCTGAAACACCCTTCTGCGTGCTCACTGCAGAATTCAACTGTAGCTTCAAATGATGCCAAAATTTACTCCTTCACCAGCTCCCCATACCCTTTGTTTCACCCTATTGCCCTTACCAAATGTTCAGTTCTAGAGAATAGTTCCTTAGATTAGTAATAACGTGGCTACTAATTGAATTGCAAATTGTGTCCTCTTATCATGCTCTCATGTTTTGATGTGAATTTATGCCTGAGCCTTTTACTGATAAAAATATTTCAAGATCATTTTGTGAGTAAGGTGGTCCAAAAATTGTAGCGCTATCTTGTACCGTTTTGGCGTAGTTCTGGGATCACATACACACACATAATATATAGATAGATGTATGTGCATATATATATGTGTGTGTGCGTGTGTGTGTGTGTGTGTGCATATACACACACACACATATATATATATAGTGATTGTGGGTGTGAGCAAGACGTTTCCTTATAATCTAATAATCAGTCTCAGCAGTGCCTCCCAGCTTGAGTGCCTTTCTTGCACCGTGTACTCTGGCACTAAGTACAAGATTCATTATGTGATGTTACGAGATTATAGTTTAAATATGATGTCCTTTGGCATGTACTCTACAACATTGCCTGCATGATCACTTTTAACTTCATGCCTTCATGCACTCTAATGTCATTCATCTTGTATAATGGACAATAATAAATGCAGAAAAGGTTGGATAAAACTTTACTTTTTTTGTGTTTTCATTAGACATATTGTGCCTCTATTTTTAATTTAATATTCAGTTCTTATCAGCAGTTTATATCCTGATTTTAAAACAGATTCTGATAATGTTTTTTATGTGAAGCGACGTACGGTTGTTAAAATGACACAAGCCCATTGTTTCTGATTTCTAGGAATGGTATAGAGAGACTTAGAGCAGGAATCGGCATTCTACATAATCCAAAAGCAATTCGCTATGAGCCAAAGTAGGTAACAAATATTATTTTTTTGTTAAAAATCACAGTTCTGAGTTACAGATAGATTTTTCAATTGTAGTTATGCTGTTTAAGAATTACATACAAACCTATGGAAACAGATGACTGAATATTAAGATACACAAAGGCCATTTTAAAATGAGCAGATATAGATATAATTAAAATGAGAATGCATTGTTGTTGTTGATCAATCTCTGTCACTTGTTTTGTAGAGCCCCTCTTGGAATTAACTTATCAGAACAAGTCAGGAGAGCAGCACTGAAAGTCCCTTATCTAAAACTGAAGATATGACAACCAGGGCTTTGCTGGGTGGTCGCCCAGTTTAAGAATCACCAAACTGAAAATCTCCAGCGCAAATGATTTTTAAATTAAATACATGTATATTGGATTATTCTACATTTATAAACAACATTAAACCATGTATATTTGAAATATTAAACATGAAATTAGTTATTGACCGAGTGAGTGTATTTTTCCCCTGACGTGCGTGGGTTTTCTCCAAGATCTTCGGTTTCCTTCCACACTCCAAAGACATACAGGTTTGTAAGTTAATTGGCTTGGTATAATTGTAAATTGTCCCTAGTGCATGTAGGATAGTGTTAATGTAAGTGCTGGGCGAAAGCAGCGTCCAAAGCAAATATGAACTACAAGAATTCAACAATTTTTAGTTCTTAAGCTGTGGTAAATTAGTGAGTTTTAACTGGTAAATGAATTACAGCTCCGGCTAGCTGTACAAACTAATCAGCTGAGAGAAAGAAGATAGGTTGTTGTTCTTGATTGAAACCCAGCACTGGAAAGTGTTTGTTACTTAACAACCAGGCTGACTTTTGAAGGCCACCTCTTTCATATGGTTGTAATTACTCTGATCTTTGAATGCTGCTTATCGCTGATGATCAACTGATGGTAAACAAATCTGAATAAAATATTGGCTGCATCTTACCCTAGAAATTACTGGATGTACCAATATTATTGAATTAATTTTAAAAGGAAAGGTCATGCATGATAAATCTTAGTAAATTCATTAAAGCTCATCACAGATTGGATGAAGTTGAAACAGTGAAAGGAATATTTAAATTTTCAGTAAGGCATTCCTAAGATTTGAACATGCAGAGTTGGAGGATAAGGAGCAGAATTGATAGAAAGCTGCTGCAGAAATCAAACACTATAGGTTAAGATGTCAATTGGATGTGTGGACAATTAATTGGTGGTGTTTCATGAGAATAGCTGCTTGCATAATAACGTGGACTTTGGAAATGGAAACAACATGCAGATTTGAAGATGATAATAAATTGAAGACTAGTTAAAACTAAGAAAGGTGCTGACAAAATAGAAGATAGTAAACTTTAAGGATAGGCACGTAATTGGTGGATTATCGAGTGTGGAATAACACGCTTTAGTAGAAAGATTACGGAGGCTTTAGGTAGCTTGTTCTATAGTGAAGGAGTAAGACCTAAGGATCCAGAGTATGACAATGCTGTTAAACAAAATATTGGGATTCATTTCCGGAGGAATAGAACTGACAAGTAGAGCAGATATACTAAACTTGTGTATCTTGGTTATTCTCAACAATGTACTGTTCTGAACTGGATATGGGCATTCAAGATTGCAAAAATAGACTGGGATTATAAGCACTGAAATGTTCACTTTTTCAACATTTTTCTAATAGGTAATGTCTCTTCTCCAGAAATGATGAGGCTTGGGGTGACCAAATGAAGTGCTTTAAGAATGTAGAAGCATTTGGTGAGAAGGGGTGACCAAAATAAGTGCTGGAAAAAACCCCATAATCACTATAAAATAAATTCAACTGAAAATTCAGGAGAAGCTTATTTATCCAAAAAGTATGTAATTCCCTATCATAAACAGTGGCTGGCTTTAATGCTTTCAAGCGGATGTTATATGATGGAGCAAGCAATTAGAAGTATAACAGGAATGGTACCACGTGACCTAAATAATGCATTTCTACGCTATACATTGTGAATTTCACTGTAAAGTGGTGTACAACATTTTACATAGTAGGCAGAATAATGGCAAGTCAAAATCCTACACTTGCCAAAATGATCATTCCAAATGTATTTGTTCCATGTTTAATTCTTAAATTATTATCACTTGTTTTCAATCCGTTTTAATTTCGTTGATACTGATGTGCCATTTCATGCCTTGACTTTGGCTATGAAGGAAGTTAATATTTCCATTTCAAATGCGATGATAAAATGACTGCTGTGGGTAGAAGAAACTGAAGGTGCTTGGATTCCCTCAAATGTTAAATATGTGGCACACTTGGAAAAACTGAATTGAGGCCCGTACATATAGTTTTATCCCAGGAATTATCATCTGCCATAATAAACAGACGGATATATTGAGGCACAGTATTTTAATTGCTGCAGTATAACCAACTGTGGAAGATAAGTTACAGTGTGTAAGGAAAATTCACAACAGTACTATCACTTTACCTGACAGTTTTCTTCAAGCAGACATTCTTAATAAAGGAATTAAAGCAAATGATAAATAGCTTGGTCATGGGTTCAGTTTGATTTCATTTAGAAGATGAATGGGTTTTGTTGCAGAAACCTTGAGGAACCCGATTCTGTGATTAAGCAGTCCTAGCCATTTGATTGTGGAGCCGATTTTTTTCTTGAAGGTGAAGTTTTCTTCTTTTCTCGCGGACATATTTCTATTTTTGCTCTTTCTGATTAAAAAAAGAATTTACCTGGTTGAATCAGTTAGAATTTGCCTGTACATGATTTACATTTAATGGGAAAAATGAACAAATATACCAGATGTGAAAATCAAAAATAATAAACATTAATGTTCAGTTTGTGTGTATAAAATTGACTGGTGTCAGGAGAACTCCTTGTTCTTCTTTGATTTTTGTTTTAACTAACATTGTCTGATATTTCACTTTTCACCCCGTCAAACGTCACATACAGGACATAACTCTCCAACATTTTTGCCACCTCCTACGGGATCCCACCACTAGTCACATCTTCCTATCTCCATCCCTTTCCGCTTTCTGCAGAAACCATTCCCTCCACAACACCCCAGTCAACTCATCCCTTCCCACCCAACTCACCTCTTCCCCAGATACTTTCTCCTGCAACCACAGGAGATGCAACATCTGTCCCTTATACCTCTTCCCTCAAATCCGTCCAAGGACCCCGACAGTCCTTTTAGGTCAGGCAGAGGTTCATTCGTACCCCCTCTAATCCTCTACTGTATCCACTGCTCTAGATGTAGAAGGCGATCCTTTCACTGAACATCACCGCTCAGTCCGTCTGGGCCTACGTGTTCCCCCGGTTGCTAAACAGTTTAATTCCCCTTCCCATAGTGACCTTCCCGTCCTGGGTCTCCTTGACTCTCAAGAGTGAGGCCAAACGCAAATTGGAGCACCTTATATTCCGCTTGGGCAGCTTACAACCTAGCTGCATGAACTTTGAATTCTCTAACAGCAAGCAACCCTTGCGTTCCTTCTCTCTCTCCATTCGTCCCCCACACAAGTCGTCTGACTAGTTTCGCTGTCGTCCTGCTTAGTTTCACTCGTTAGTTTCATTCACTATCACCTTGTCCACTGCCAACAATGGACCATTGTGGGCTCCACCTTTCCTTGATCATGGTGTTAGCTTTGATTTGTCCTTTTGGAAACATTTCATTCATTTGTTTTTTGCACCTCTTCACATCTCTAGTTTTCCTCTCCCCTGACTCTCAGTGGGAAGAAGTCTTGACTCAAACGTTACCTATTCCTTTTCTGCAGAAATGCTGCCTGAGCTGCTGAGTTACTCCAGCATTTTGTGTCTATCTTCGGTGTACACCGGCATCTGCAGTCCCTTCCCATACACATAGTCCGATAGAATTTGGTTAAATTTGGTCCTTGGGGTAACACTCAAAATAATAATGTCTCAATAATACAATGGATTGTGGGCCCAATGACTTTAAATTCGGTCTGGAGAAGAGAGAGGGTTTGAAAGAACTAATCTGATACAAGAAACTTGATGCAACTTGTTATTTGATATCCTTCCACTTTACCATTTATGAATTGCTTTATGTCTTTGACATTTTAACAGTTTTGACGGTAAAATTATTGATTCATTATTATATAATGTATACACATAAGGACTCTGTTCCTTTTTATTTAAATAGACTCTCCTTATAGAAATCAATGATTAATTCAAGTATTTATAGAATTTACCTCTCTCTTCTGCTCTGATCAAAACCAGTTCACCTTCGATTAGTTCCAATCTGGGTTTCAAAAATTAAAACAGTATATTAAAAGCTCACTAATCTTAGTGATGTTGTATTTTTTTTAAAAAACAGTTGTTTCACTTTTAATGTATCTCGACAACAGAATTTTATACCTCTCTTGTGGTAGGCCGATTAATTTTTGCACGTTGAATTCGTCGATGAACTCTTGGCAGATTTTGCCATCTGGGTTTACGTTAGATATTAAAAGATCATACAAATCTGGCTGGTTCCTGCACTCCACCAATAGATGTCGATGAGCAGTTCGATTGAAACTTAAGTATCCCAAAGCTGTGGCACAAGACTCGCGGACCTAAAACAGCCAGACATTTTGATCCTTTTTAATACCACTGCTCATTAAAGGAGAAACATGAAGGTGTAAAATGAAATTAAAAAAACAAGATGCTGTAAACAGTCGGCAAGATGCTGGGTCTATTTACAATTTATATAGATTTGGATGACATTACTTATGGCATAGTTGCTAAATTTGCTGAGCATACAACGATAAGTCAGAGAATAAATTGTGAAGAGGTCTAAAGGAAGCAAGAAAAGAATATAGCTGGATTAACTGAATGGACAAAGATCTGGCAATTAGAGTGATAATGTGAGAAAATGCTTTTGCCAAAAGATGCAAAAACAAATATAAATGGTGAAATATGGCAGAGCTCTGAGATGCGGGAGAGGGGAGGAGGGTTCCAATTAGCAAAAGAACAATGCAGGTACAAGAAGTAATTTAGAAAGCTAATAGAATTGTAGTGTTTATTGTGAAGGGAGTTGAATATAAAACTAGGCAGGTTTTTCTTCAGTTTTATCTTTTAAATAAACACTCAGTCAGGATTGAGGATGAATCAAAGAGTCATACAGTTTGGGAATAAGCACTTCAGCCCACCTTGTCCACGCTGACTATCAGGTACTCATTTAAACTAATCCTACATTAATTTCTATTTTTAATTCCCCACAATCTCATCAACTCATCATAACTTGCATTCACCGTAGTTTTGTGGCTTCAGAAGTAACTGAAGAGACCATTCATGAGATCATACACGATAGTAGAATTAGGCCATTCGGCCCATCAAGTCTACTCTGCCCATTCTAACCCCATTCGCCTGCCTTCTCCCCATTGCCTTTGACACCTGAACTAATCAAGAATCAATCAATCTCTGCCTTAAATGTATCCACTGACTTTGCCACCACACCTTTCTGTAGCAAAGAATTCCACAGATTCCCACCATTGTGGGAATACTGACTCTTCCACTGCTGGGCAGGGCATTCCAGATGGTATGAATGATGAGTAGCTAGTGGGGGGCTGTGCTCCCTCTGCAATTTACGTAGAGTTTCTGTCTGATTACATTACATCAACTCAAGACTCTCAGTACCATCATAATGTTCCTTTTCCACTTTGAGTGATTTTGAGCCAAGAAATTTCCAGGTGTCAGTGCGAATGGTGCATTTTTTCAGGAAGGTTTTGGGCACATCCTTGAATCTTTTCCTTCACCTGTCTGGTAATCTCTTTCCAGGGCAGTGTTCAGAATTAGGTGTCTGTTTCTGGGGCCTGATGTTAAGACAGGCATATAAGGTCGCTGCCCAATTTAGCTGAATATCTAAGGCAGGTCGTGACCCAAAAGGACAAACATCCATGTTCTCCTGCCTGAACTGCTGAGATACTCCTGCACTTTGTGCCTTTTCTTAGCTGAGTATAATTAGGACCTCAATACTAGAGAGGTTGGTATGAAAGAAGACACTGATATTGATTAATTTATCCTTAAATTGAATTTGGAGGATTTTGCGATAAATGCATTGTTGTTATCTTTCTACTGCCTTGAAGGTGCCTGCTATAGGGAGTCCATGCCTCAGAAGCACATGGGAAATAGGGATCACAGTCAGATTTGAGACCGTTATCTTCTAATACCTCTTCCACAATAGGCAATGGTGGCAATTTTATCAATGATGCCTACTTTTTCTGAGTGGCAAGTGGTCCACATCTTCAGGATGTTACCACAAATCTTCATTGCCAGAAGGCTGTGTTGATGTATGACGTTAATCTTCTGGGTGTTTAGTGTAAGGCCCCTCATCTTGTATGCTCAGTAAACGAATCAACAATGAAATTCAGTTACAAATCCACAGCTTCGTCATCACGATCTTTGAAGAGAAAAATGTCACGGAATCTCAGAGATACCGTAATCATGACCATCTTCAAGAAAGAAAACATGTCTAGTGGTGGTAAATGCAGATAGTTTGCTGTCTGGAAAAGTCATTGTCTATCCTTCTCAATGATCAAAGGAAGGAATAGTGGCTATCTAGAGGCAATTTGCAACTCTAAAATATGTTGGGGGCAAATGCTAATGACCAAAAGTGCTTCATTTGTATGTTGATTCATGCCTTTCCTTCTGAGCTACCTTCAATAAATGTTCTCCATACTTGTAAATCTCTTTCTTTTCTTAGAGAAAAGGATACAGATGAGGCTGAAAAAGTGGTTCAGAGGTGCATCACCACAGATTTTGCAGGAGACAAGTGAAAGGGATAAAAATAATATCGTTTTGGCAAGTAAAGGAATTTGGCTATCAATACCACAGTCCTGGCACACAACACATGGTCAACTGGGCAGCAGTGTTTTCTGGCCTCATATCCTCTGAGATCAAATTGTATAAAGTAACACACAGCACGGATACTGAAAACAATCTCTTCAACCAAGCAGGTGAGCACATTTCCCCATCATGATTTCAGCAATGAGGTAATGCTGCCTTTGTCATTTTACATTCACTGTCACATTCCAAGCAGACTAGACAAAATCTGTGGAGCCAAAGTCAGGCTCCAAACTCATGCAGAGTTGTGATTCGCTTTTCCGAGCTCTGTCACAGGAAATATGACCAGGTAGGCAGATGGAAAGATTTTTGGGTGTTTTCTTAAGTCTTCATGAAACAATATGCAGCAGGAGCACAAATAAACTCGACATAAGGACAAAGGGAACACAGCGATGACCCAACGATCCCATCAGTCGCTTCCTGACCTATTTATGGAGGCACCTGTTTTTCACTGCACCTTCGGGCGTATGTAATGAATAAAATTGACTGAATAAAATTAACTGAACTCCTACATTAGTCTCATCGGTGATCTCAGCACCCCCTCAAAAGTTGAGTGGATGTAGGTGTAGAAGTAGGAGAGTTATGGGCCTGTCCCACTTAGGCGATTCTTCAGCAGACTGCCGGCGACTGTCAAGTTGCCTGCAGTCTCCTGAAAAACCGGGAACTGGAACAGTGACTGTCAGAGTGAAACACACACACACACAAACACATCGCAAAGGTGGAGGCCAGGGTAAGCGGGGGAGCGCTGTCTGAAATTCACACGGTGCAAAGCCAAGGTGATACAGACGCACCGCGATGAACAGGAAGGTTAGCGCTGTAATTAAGACGGCAAGCACTGTGTACGGTAAGTCCTTTAAAGGAGGGGGGGGGGGAAGAAGGGGGGAGAAGGAGTAGAGACAACTTTTAAGAAGCCAGACAACTTTTAATAAGCCAGAGATACGCATCTGTGAAGTTCGGCAGCCATTTAACATGTTCGGTCGGTTATCCTTGGTTCCGAAAACTCGTGCTTACGTTTTTTTTCCCCAATGAGCCAATTAAAATGACTGGTCAGCAAAGGCGATTAACTAAAACTACCTACGACTGCCTCGACTACCTATAACTACATGGCGACCCCACTACAACTGCACCGACGACTCCACGATTACCGATTATCTCCATGGAGACCAAATTATGGTTGCAGAAAATTTTTCAACAAAGTGCTGCAATTAAATGCAGATATCAATACATTGAAACCCGCATCTTATTTTCCCAACATTTCATCTCAAACTTGTGTTCTAAAAACGTATACGCCCTGGAATAAAACACTTTATTAATTAATTGCTGATGATCTTCACATGCACGTCTGTAACTCCAAATTTAAAACTGAACCTACGACCTCTTTATGTTTTAACACACAAAATGAGTGCTATGGCCGGACATACATGAAGTGGACTCCTTATTCTTTGTAGCTTTAATATGTTAATGGATGCAAAAGCAGATTCATGAAGTCTCAACTGGTGTTTGCATTTTCTTTACCTCGTCCCTCTCAGCATATAAATGTGGACAAAGACTTTCCACCGCTCCCATTGTAATCATGGCCTCAGTAATACCTGCTCGAGTTTGAGTAAGAGAGGACATCAGTTGACCTGCATGGAGAACAATTATATACCACAATATATTCAGCAATTTATCATAATATGAGTTTCGTTTATTGTCAGTGTACTGTGGTACAGTGAAAAGCTTTTGTTGCGTGCAAACCAGGCAGGAAAAAGACAATACATGATTACAATCGATCCATTTACACTGTATAGATACATGATAAGGGATCTACACACTGTAAATGGATCGATTGTAATATGTGGGAAATGAAAAGACAGACGCAAAATATATTTTAGGGATAAACTGTTGGTTGAACTTAAGGGATAATCAATAATCAATCACCACAATTATACAAAGAGCCAGTGAGAATGCAAAATATTCTCTGCCTACCTAAGGACGATGTAGTTGTGACAGTGGGAGCACGTCAAACGTTCAACAGTAATGATCAAAACTGAGATTTTGAAGAAAGATTTATTTCATTCAGAGGATGTTTGATATTTTTGATATTCTGTTACTTTGTTCTGTGTCCAGTATTGTGCCTAGCCTGTAGGTAGGGGTGATGCATTGGTCCTGCACTAACAGATTATGGGTGTTATTGAGTGCAGGGGTGGAAACACCAACTGATTTTCAAATGATCCCACAAAATCAGTCCACAACAGAGGTCTCAGCTTCATTCTCCTATATCCCCATGTAAATTAACTCTGACACAAGGACCTGCAGATGTTGCTTTACAAAAAAAACACAAAGTGTTGGAGTAACTTAGTGGGTCAGGCAGAAGAAGGCGCCTGAAGACGTGCCGTGACCAAAAACGTCACATGTCTATGTTTTCCAGAGATGCTGCCTGTCCCACTGAGTCACTCCTGCACTTTGCGCATTTAAAAAAAATGATTCCTGAGCCTTGCATGACACGGAGCTCTGCTTCTTTTTTTTTTGAATAATTTTTTTATTAGCAATAAACAATTCTCAATGTTTAAAACTGAGTTATAAACATCCACTTAAATCAATATTTGTACTCTAATGATTATTATCTTATTTTTTTTTTTGAAAATAAAAGTGGGTAAAAAGAAATACCATTATTAATCAATAAAATTATAATTCCTTAATAATTATTTGGTATAAAAGAAAAAGAAAAAATGAAGAAAAAGAAAAAAGACATATTATGTATATATATCAATTAAAAGCCACAAAATATATTATAAATGAAACAACTACAAATAATAATATCAGTAAAGACATGCATATATCCTGGTATACCAATACATTATTTTCATCAAATCCCGCAGGGTGTCAGTCGAGCCGTGATGCCAAGAACAGCTACTCTAAATACTGTATATATGGAGACCATATCTGTTGAAAAGAATTATACTCGTCCAAAAGGACAAATCTGATTCTTTCCAACTGCAACGTCTCCAACATCTCTGATGCCCACATTTTAATTGTTGGGGATAATGTTCCCTTCCAAAATTTCAATATTATTTTTTTCCCTAATATCAAACAATAATCAAGGAAATTTCTTTGGTCTGGTGTAAATATCAAATTAGCCTCTGGAATTCCCAGTATTATTAGCTTTGGGTCGGGTTCTAATTTGACCTTAAGAACTTCAGAAATTACTTTAAAAATTTCTGTCCAATAATAATTCAATTTAGGACATGTAACAAAACTGTGTGTTAAATTTGCTTCTAAATTCTTACATTTATCACAAATAGAGGAGAGATTAGGAAATATACTATTTAATTTGGCTTTTGAATAATGTAATCTATATAATACTTTAAATTGTATTAATATATGTCTAGCATTTAACGAGCACCGGTGTATTCGTTGTAGACTTTCTCCCCAATTTTCTTTGGTTATAGGTGATCCAATTTCATTTTCCCATGCTTGACGATATGTTTCAGTTATTGGATTCTCATTATCCATAATGATGTTATATATATAAGCTATTAATTTTTCTGTGGTTGGATGCCAGTTAAACGATTCATCTAATAATCCTGGTTCCTTATTTTTAAAATCCTGTGTATTAGATTTAATATAATCTCTAATTTGGAAATACCTAAACAAATGCTGTGAAGACAATCCGTAGATATCTTGTAATTCCTGAAATGAAAGAAATTTTCCATTTCTATAAAGGTGCTCTACCCTTGTAATTCCTAAATTATCCCAATATCTGAACCCTCCATCCAATGTGGAGGGCTTAAATAATGGGTTATTCATAATTGGTAATCTAAATGAAAGGTTGTCTAAATGTAAAGTCTTGACTATTTGTTTCCAAATACGTCTATTATTATAAATGATTGGATTGTCCCTATAAGTTTTTTTTTGAACTTCCTTTGGGGCAAAAATAATTGAATCTACGTTGAAAGGCAAACAATCTTCCTTTTCTATCTTTAGCCACGTTGGTTCCAGGTCCGTATTTACCCACCAAAAATTCATATTCTTAATCTGTACTGCCCAGAAGTAGTATAAAAAATTTGGAAGTGCTAATCCTCCATTTATCTTTGACTTACATAAATGTTTTTTACTTATTCTATGATTTTTATAATCCCAGATAAAACTATTAACAATATTATCAATTTTTTTTTAAAAGGTTTTCGGAAGGAAAAAAGGGATAGCTTGAAACAGATATAATAATTGTGGTAGAAAAACCATCTTTATAGCATTTATTCTACCAATCAAAGATGTAGGCAGTGTTTTCCAATATAAAATATTTTTTTTAAGTTTATCTAATAATTGAGGATAATTCGATCTAATTAATGAGTTATGAGATTTAGATACATTAATTCCTAAATATTTAATTTTGTCAGTAACTATTGATAATGGATATTGTTGTAATATGTTTAAATTTATATTAGTTATTGGCATAATATCACTTTTATTCCAATTAATCCTATATCCAGAAAATGTACTAAATTTATTTATAACATCAAACAACATTGGAATACTAATTTCAGGTTTTGTGATGTAAATCAAAACATCATCTGCATATAAGGATATTTTATTAGTTGTTCTGTCAGTATTATAACCGTATATTTCAGGTTCTGACCTAATTCTTTCCGCCAAAGGCTCTATCGCCAAGGCAAATAATAAAGGCGATAACGGACATCCTTGTCTACATCCCCTAAAGAGTTTAAATTTAACTGATAGTATTTGATTAGTTAGAATTCTTGCAGTAGGATCTGAGTATAGGATTCTTACCCATTTACAAAATTGATCCCCCAATTGAAACTTTTCCATTATATTAAATAGATATAACCATTCCACCTGGTCAAATGCTTTTTCTGCGTCTAACGATATGACTGCTAATTCCGTATCTCGTATTCTTTTAGAATATATAATATTAAACAGGCGTCTTAAATTATGAGACGAATAGCGTTTTGGAATAAAACCTGTTTGATCATAATGTATTAATTTAGAGATCACCAAACTTAGTCTCCTAGATAAAACTTTAGCTAATATTTTTTGGTCTGTATTTAGAAGGGCAATCGCTCTATATGAACCGGGATCTTCCAGATCTTTATCTACCTTAGGTATAAGTGTAATTGTGGATTCATTTAAAGAGTCTGGTAGTTTTCCTTGTTCATATGCATGTCTATACACTGTATGTAGTCTTGGAGAGATCAGATCTTGAAATTTTTTATAAAATTCTGCACTCAGGCCGTCAGGCCCCGCAGCTTTTCCATTCTTTAACGAACCAATTGATTCTGCGATATCTTTCACTGATATTTCAGCATTTAACAAATGTCTCCCTTCCTGATCTAAACTCTTAATTTGACATTCTTTTAGAAATGTTTCCATTCCATCTGTTTGTCCTGTTAATTTTGATGAGTAAAGATTTTGGTAATATTGTAAAAATCTATCATTAATATCTTTTGGTATGGTCAGTATATTTCCTTGCATTGATCTGATTCCATGTATCGTTTTTTCATCGTCTAATTTTCTTAATTGTCGTGCTAGCAATTTATGCGGTTTATCTCCAAATTCAAAATGCACTTGTTTGGTTTGTTGATAAAGTTTGATGACTTGATTAGAGTATATTTCGTTTAGTCTATACTTTGCTATTGCAATTTTATTACTTAACTCCTTAGAGGGGTGTTTTATATTCTCATTGTCTAGTTGTTTTATCTCCATTTCTAACTTCTGTTCCCTCTTTCGGTTTTCTTTATTAAAATATGCTTGTGCCGATATTATTGCACCACGCATGAATGCCTTAAATGTATCCCAAAGTAACAATGGTGAAATTTCAGGTGTGTCGTTTGTCTCAAAGAATAATTTAATCTGTTCTGTCACATGATTACAACAATCCTTGTCCTTCAGTATCTGAGGATTAAATCTCCAAGTCATAGTTTTATTAGATATATCTTTTAGTTTTATCTTAAATGTTAATGGTGCATGATCTGAAATAATAATATTGTGATATTTTGCATTGTATGTATAGGGAAGCAGTTTTGAGTCTATTAAAAAGTAATCTATCCTCGAGTAGGTTCCGAATACGGGCGAGAAAAAATAATATTCTCGTCCGGATGGGTTCTCTAATCTCCAAATATCCTTAACGTTAGTTGAGTTAATGAAAGAATTTATGTTTACTTGAATTAGAAATAGCTTTCCTTTTTGTTGAGGATCTGTCTAAGTAGTTATCCAAAGTGCAATTTAAATCGCCCCCAATTATTAAATTATGTTGAGTGGATATAGGAATATTATTGAATATTTTCTTGAAAAATAATGGGTTATCGAAATTAGGAGCATATATATTCATAAGAATTACTTTTTTTGAGTATAATTCCCCTGTAATTATTACATATCTGCCCTCTTTATCTTCTATTATAGAACTTTGTTTAAAAGGTATACCTTTACGAATAATTATTGCGACTCCCCTAGATTTATGTATAAATGAAGAGTGATATACCTTTGAAATCCATTTAGCTGTTAATCTATATTGATCATCTCTTTTGAGATGCGTCTCTTGGAGGAAAATAACGTTTGATTTCAATCTATTCAGCTGCGCTAACACCTTACCCCTTTTAATTGGTTCATTAATTCCCTTAACATTCCAACTACAAAAAGTGATTCCATCATCCCCAGTCTTCAAATTCATATCTTGCATTTTAGTATTAGGGTGGTTTTTTTTGGAGTAGCCCTCTCGGCCCCTCCAGCTCAACAAGGCACCCAAACGTCAATCCGACGAAAATTACCAATCTCCATAATCCATATCCATGTCTATCTAAAATAACTATACGGTATTGTTCATAATTACATTCATATAATATATAACATAAATTCAAATACTTAATATATTAAAAAAAATAGAAAATATAAGCGAAAAAAGAAAAAAGAGTGTTAAAAGGGTGCCCAAAGAAAAAAAAGACTACACTGATAGATTGTGTAGTGTGTGTTAGTGAACGCCACACTAACGTGGCGATTAATCTAATGACTTCCGTGTTTAAAAAAGATGTTAAATATTCCAGCTCCCAACTAGAATACTGTGTATATTGGGGTGGGGTACTAACTTTAAGGGTTTAGTAATTATTTCTATTATTCATGAAACTATTTATTAATTACTATTCTATTGTAATTAGTATTATAATAAATAATACTATGTTAGGGGAATTATTGAAATTCTACAAATTGATACCAAACCACTACTACATTCCCATTATTTTCCCTCTTTCTCAATGAATAATTCATAACCGCAGGTTAATGATAAAAGTCCAAAATGTTCAGTCGTCGTCTTCTTCCTCCCGTGATTCATCGTCTGTTTCCTCCTCTTCTGCCTTCTTCTGTATGCCTTTTGCGAACTTCAATGCATCAGTATGCTTAACGAAGCGGTGTTCCTCGTTGTCATAGGTCACTCTCAGTGTTGCTGGGTACATCAAGCCATATCTGAGATCCACTGTATTCTTTAAATTCCGTAGAATGCCTCTTGTTTCAGTGAATAAGGATCTTCTCTTAGCAACTTCCGCTGGGTAATCTCTGAAGATACTAATGTTATTTCCTTCGTATTTCAAATTTCTCTTTCTCATTATTATCTTCATCATATCTTCAAAGACGTGATCATACACCACCTTTACAATCATTTGTCTGGGTGGTGCACCTCTCCCAGGGACCCGTCTTAAAGCCCTGTGGGCACGGCCCAACAGTGGTTCTTCATCCAATTCCAAAATGTCTTTTAGGAGTTTTGCAACAAATTTTCGTGGATCTTGATTTCCTTCACAACCTTCAGCTCTGCTTCTGCCTCCTGCATGCTCATTTCTTTAGCTAGAAGTTTTCATCCTTCATCTCAACTGTTCTTCCTCCACTTTGCTTCCTGTAAGGATTCCATGTCATTCTCCCAGATTCAGATTCCCAATTCCGTTGACTCTGTGTGCCTGCCCTGATGACGGAACTTTCTACTCAAATGCATCTGAGATGTAATTTTCTGATAACAGTGGCTTCCCCTCAGACAATACTTGACAGAGCCCTCAATCTCATTTACTTCCTGCACATCTGCTCTCAATTCCTCTCCTCCTCATTAGAGCAAGATCAGAGATCCCCTGGACCTCACATACTACCCTCCACATTCAATGGATCAACCTTCTCAACTCTTCACACTCTCAGCCAGATTCTAACACCACTAGATCTTCACCTCCTCTTTTAGCATTCCAAAGGAACCATACCTTTTGAGATTTCCTGCACCAATCTTCCATCTCCACTCACCTTCTCATGGCTTTCCCATATTTCCCAGCGTTTAGGGACTAAAAACATTATTTCAGATGAAGTAGTAAATTACTTGTGCTTCCAGTCTAGTTGATTGCATTTTGTGCATGGGATATGTTCTTTCCGATATAGGATAAGCCTAAAGCAAATTGGATGATCACTTTGTGGAACATTTCGAACCAGACCTTAGGTGTGACACAGAGCGTCCATTTGCATGTTACTTTAGTTCTTCATCCCACTTATACTTTAACACCCTCCATTGTTCCAATGAGGTCCAATATGAGCTTCAGGAATAGCAATTTGTCTTTCCTCTGGGCACATTGGAGCCTTTAGGATCCAATATCAAATTCAGCAGCTTCACGTAACCTTTGCCTTGTCAGCTCTGCTGGAAGTTTACTCATCTTTCGTAACTCAGCATCCTCTCGCCGCAAAGACACTACTGATTTTCTTACCACTTCCGGCATTCACCTTTTGGTTTCAGATATTAGCAGCAGCTCTGACTTGTAGTTTCACAGCTTAGCATGTTTTTTTATTTGGTTCCTTCTCTCTCTAACAACTCTAATTAATCTATTAACCAGGCAGCTCTGTAAACACCAGGTTCATTTAGACAACCCTGGCCTTGCCCTGTATGAAATATTTAATCCCTACCCCAGCCTTTCTGCAACTGAAAATTTGACACTTTCTCAGTTCTGATGCAGGGGCTTTGACCTGAAGTGATGACTCTGTTTCTTTTTTCAAAGATGCTGCCTAGAATGCTGAATATTTTCAGCATTTATAATATCAACTTTTAGCTTCCCAGTTGCTAAGCACACCCACTCATGAATGTTTAAATTTCTCCACTAATCTAGTAGCAAAAAAATGTAGATGCTGGAAATCTAGGTCATGCTGGAAATATTTAGCATCTCAGGCAGTATTTGTGGAGAGGAAAATAGAGTCAATGTTTAAAGTCAACCAGCTTTGATCAAAACTGGAGGGTGGGGGGGGGGGGGGGGTTCGGTGGGTGTGGAGAAAAGCAAGGGAATGTCAGCGATTGGGTAACAAATAGAAGATGAATAACACACACTGGTGTCAACTACTGCCGTCAATTACTGAAAACCTGTTCACAGCATGTAATCTGTCTGGATCCCCCTGAGATGCAGAACATCTGACTCTCGGGATTTATTAGTTATCAGGTTCATTAAGTTCTTTTGTAATATTTCCTTACCAATATCAATTTCTTCTATTTCCTTGGCCCTCTTGTACCTTTGGAATGTTATTTATGAATTTTGTAAGGTGGACAGAGTGTATTTGCTTTTTCTGCCATATCTGTAGATACTAGTCACACTGTTGAAAATAATTCATATAACATGTATTTTACCTACGATAATGATTGTGGATGGTTGGTTTGACTTCAGAAGATTAACTAAAGTTACGATGCCTGTGGCTGTTAGTGTGATCTCATCCGCATCTTCAATCACCTTTGCTAGAATTATTACCTGTGTCAATTTGAAAAGAAATAAATTATTATCAGATCGTTTGGCATGTATTCCATGTATCCAAGGCTAACTGGTCATTGCTTATTTAAGCAAGCTTTAGTATAGATTTTGATTTTTTTATTTACAAATGTAGTTCCATCTATATTAGATTGTTATTCATTTTTTTCCAAGGTTCATGATATCAAGACTTTTCATTGTAAATATCTCATTGTTTGAACACATGGTAGGGTCCTAGAATATGTCATTAAATTATTATGCTAGAAAGAGTTTTAAATTGAGAAAATAAAGTTCACTACACATGCGTAGAATAGTGTTCATCTTTCTTCAATTGGAGAGTTTACTAGTGAAAACAATGCATGTGTTCATTTCCAGTTAGGCCTCCAGAAATTTTATAATTTGTAATAAATTAGACTGTCAAATTAGCGATTAACTCAAGCTAACAAACAACCCTGCAAGAACAGGAATGATACAGGCCACGTAGAAACGGAATAACAACATTCATTCAGGGGAAGACTTTCAAACAACCCGATTTGAACTGGGGAAAGAGTGTTCCTTCTATGACTGAGCATCTTGGTGACATCCATAATGCAGGGGTGCACTATAACTATCTATGTAATTAAAACTCAAATCTTGACCACTTCCTGTTTGCACTGCATATTGATTTTAGAAAAAAACGCTACTACTTACGGCTGAGATTTTTGGCCATCTTACTCAGAGTCCCCCTCCGCTGTGCAGGACAAGGGGTTTTTTCCCATCGATGAAAAAAAAAGCATTATTAATGTTTTAAAAATGTTGAGATTCTCTCTCCTGTCAATCATGCCATGAAGGCCATGCCCCTTCTGGTGGGAGGGGGAGGGACCATAAAACCCGGAAGTGTGGACTTGCCTCAATCGCTGCAAGATGGGGGAGCGAGAGGTCACAGCTCTCTATCTGAGCTGTGAATCAACTGAACACTGAACACATGTCTACTAAACTGTGTGTTTTTACTGACCTTGAGTGCCCTTAGCGTGGACTGAAAATGAAAATGTGGTTGGTTTGAAAAAGCAAAGGAAATGATGGTGGTTGGTTTGAAAAGGCAAAGCAAATGGCGGGAGTTGGTTTGAAAAAGCAAAGCAAATGGCGGGAGTTGGTTTGAAAAAGCAAAGCAAATGGCGGGAGTTGGTTTGAAAAGGCAAAGCAAATGGCGGGAGTTGGTTTGAAAAAGCAAAGCAAATGGCGGGAGTTGGTTTGAAAAAGCAAAGCAAATGGTGGTGGTTGGTTTGAAAAGGCAAAGCAAATGGTGGTGGTTGGTTTGAAAAGGCAAAGCAAATTGTGGTGGTTGGTTTGAAAAGGCAAAGCAAATGGTGGTGGTTGGTTTGAAAAGGCAAATGATTAAAAGTCTAAACTTGACAACTTCCTGTTTGCACTGTATAATGATTTTAGAACAAACGCTACCACTTATGGCTGTGATTTTTGGCCATCTTACTCAGTCCCCCTCCGCCCATCAGGTGCAGAGGATTTTTCCCGAGAAAAATGTTGTAAGATCCTTTTGTAAGTTTCTATAAGATCCCCTCTCAATCTCCTAAATTCTAGAGAATATAAACCGAGTCTATCCAGTCTTTTTTCATAAGACAGTCCTGACATCCCAGGAATCAGTCTGGTGAACCTTCTCTGCACTCCCTCTATGGCAATAATGTCCTTCCTCAGATTTGGAGACTAAAACTGTATGCAATACTCCAGGTGTGGTCTCACCAAGACCCTGTACAACTGAAGTAGAACCTCCCTGCTCCTATACTCAAATCCTTTTGCTATGAAAGCTAACATACCATTCGCTTTCTTCACTGTTGCTACACATGCATGCCTACTTTCAATGACTGGTGTACCATGACACACAGGTCGCGCTGCACCTCCCCTTTTCCTAATCAGCCACCATTTAGATAACAGTCTGCTTTCCTATTTTTGCCACCAAAGTGGATAACCTCACATTTATCCACATTATACTGCATCTGCCAAACATTTGCCCACTCACCCAGCCTATCCAAGTCACCTTGCAGTCTCCTAGCATCCTCCTCACAGCTAACACTGCCCCCCAGCTTAGTGTCATCTGCAAACTTGGAGATATTGCCTTCAATTCCCTCATCAAGATTGTTAATATATATTGTAAATAGCTGTGGTCCCAGCACTGAGCCTTGCGGTACCCCACTTGTCACTGCCTGCCATTGTGAAAAGGACCCGTTCACTCCTACTCTTTGCTTCCTGTTTGCTAGCCAGTTCTCTATCCACATCAATACTGAACCCCCAATGCCGTATGCTTTAAGTTTGTATACAAATCTCTTATGTGGGACCTTGTCGAAAGCCTTCTGGAAGTCCAGATACACCACATCCACTGGTTCTCCCTTATCCACGCTACTAGTTACATCCTCAAAAAATTCCACAAGATTCGTCAGACATGATTTACCTTTCGTAAATCCATGCTGACTTTGTCCAATGATTTCACCATTTTCCAAATGTGCTGCTATCCCATCTTTAATAACTGACTCTAGCAGTTTCCCCACTACCGATGTTAGACTAACTGGTCTGTAATTCCCCGTTTTCTCTCTCCCTCCCTTCTTAAAAAGAGGGGTTACGTTTGCTACCCGCCAATCCTCAGGAACTACTCCAGAATCTAAAGAGTTTTGAAAGATTATCACTAATGCATCCACTATTTCCGGAGCTACTTCCTTAAGTACTCTGGGATGCAGCCTATCTGGCCCTGGGGATTTATCGGCCTTTAATCCATTCAATTTACCCAACACCACTTCCCGACTAACATGGATTTCACTCAGTTCCTCCTTTGACCCTTGGAATTAACCTTGTAAACCTACGCTGCACTCCCTTCTTCTTCTTCTTGCGTTTGGCGTGCACTTGTTCTATTTGATCTTACTTGATTGTGCACGCCAGGTTGATTGCATTCATCAAAACAGGGCGGACCACGTGAAGGTTGTAATCTCCCAACCCGCTGCATTCCCTCAATAGCAAGAATGTCCTTCCTCAAATTAGGGGATCAAAACTGCACATAATACTCCAGGTTTGGTCTCACTGGGGCTCTGTACAACTGCAGAAGGACCTATTTGCTCCTTTTTTCGATTCCTCTTGTTATAAAGGCCAACATGCCATTCGCTTTCTTCATTTCCTGCTGTACCTGCATGCTTACTTTCATAGACTGATGTACAAGGACCCCCAGATCCCATTGTAGTTCCCCTTTTCCCAACTTGACACCATTTAGATAGTAATCTGCCTTCCTGTTTTTGCTACCAAAGTGGATAATCTCACATTTACCCGCATTAAACGTCATCTGAAGTGCATCTGCCCACTTCCCTAACCTGTCCAAGTCACCCTGCATTCTCATAGCATCCTCCTCACAGTTCATACTGCCACCCAACTTTGTGTCATCTGCAAATTTGCTAGTGTTACTTTGAATCCCTTCATCCAAATCATTGATGTATATTGTAAATAGCTGCAGTCCCAGCACCGAGCCTTGTGGTACCCCACTAGTCACTGCCTGCCATTCTGAAAGGGACCCATTAATCCCTACTCTTTGTTTCCTGTCAGCCAACCGCATCTCTATCCATGTCAGCATTCTACCCCCAATACCATGTGCCCTAATTTTGCCCACTAATTTCCTATGTGGGACCTTATCAAATGCTTTTCAATTGCTGTTCAATTCAGTGTGTAGAGTTATAATGGAGAGACAAAACTAAGAAATATGTCCCCACATGAATGGCAGGTCTCTATTGCAATTAAGCTACACTACTCCTATCTACCTTAACACATGTTAGGTTTCATCAATTAAACTTCATCCACTAATGGTCTGGGCAGGTCAATGGGACTGGTTTAGTCTAGGGTAACAGGGCACACTTCGGCTAAGTTACAGACCCAGCCCTGCATCCTGAGAGATCACAAGGCCTTGACCTAATGTGAGCAAATGGGATAAGTGTAGGTATGTACAGCATACAACAGTGCTATATGCCTCAGTAACTCTCATTTAGGTGGTTCATTCTGGATAGAAATCTTTAGATCGTAGGGACGTTTGAGGTATGTTCATCTGGTTGGATTTGGAATTCATTCGCCTGAAAGAATACCTGAAATGCAGCATTGGCCTGATCCACCTCGATTTTGGAGTGAAGGAAATTCTTGTACACCGACATTTGAATGCCTCCAGCTTCACGTATCAGCTGCTGCTGCTTTGGATTATTGAAAGCAAAGATGGCTAAAGCACCGCCTGCTCTTAAAACGCCTTCCGGAAACTTGACAGATAAACAATAATGCAATTAATTTAATCAATTATACAAAAATATGTTCTGGAAAATGAATAATAAAGAATTTTATCTGCTATACATGAAGGATGTATACAACTAAAATCTATTTAATTTGGTACAAAAGGTATACCTTATTCTTTTTTAGGTGAAGATGTTTTTAATTATACATAATTCCATTTGGAATATGCATGTCACCGTTGAAGTGTTACACACGTTTCATTCTGAGTTATGGCTGATTAACTAGTAGAGAAATGCTCACCAGTTCCTTACAATTACTCAATGGCTGCTTTTTCATAAATATACAACAAAATTGAATAAAACATTACATATTTCACTTTATATGACTGAGTACCTTTTATACTTCCTCTTTTACATAGTGATTTGAATATTGTCCCTTTTACTCGATTAGGATAATTGAGATTACTCATCGACTAAATGGCCATTTTTCATTTCAGACCCGAAACAGTAAATATATTATTCACGCGTTGTGAAAATCATGGGTAAGTTTGTATTCTGTTTTTGTGTTACTTGCACATATTGACAGAGGGAAAAAATCTTTTAAAAAATGTTTTTATTTTCTCTCTCTTCCCCATCTAAGAGGTCTGAACCCAAACAGTGTGTCCCCACTAGCAATTTGACTAAGGTCAAGCATCAAAATGCAATCCAGGGAGTTAACCTGGGACCTATCCGATCTCTATGATTCCATTCCAATGGCTTTTATCACCACCAGTTATTATTTTTAATTTGCAGCAAACTTTAACACGATGCAAGGAAGAATCGTTGTTATAGGTATTTTCAACATTAAAATATGATAATATAAATAAAATATTTAATGAATAAGATAAATCATTTAAAATTACAAAACATTGTGGAATCCCCATTTCATTCTTGAGTAAGAGGGCTCTGCAAGTTTACAGAATTCTACAAAATTGATTTACACTAAACTGCTCCTTACTTTATCATCATATTTAAGATGTTTCAACACAGTCTTATAGTTCAAGGCTTGTTTCTCCTTTAACAACTTCTGTAGTTCCTTATTTCCCAACACAATGCAAGCCAAGTTATAGATCACTTCTACCTGTGCACAAACATAAAATGGTCTGTTATTGACAGTTATCGTAATTGTACTTTAGTTTCTTTATTAGTGCATATAATTTAACCATGACCAGTACAATTATGGAAAGCTTTCCTGGAATATATTTTAATTAAATTACTGCCTAAAAATCAAAGATTTCACCCATTTGCCATAGGAATTCCAGGAAAGTAGAGATTTGAAAATAACAATAATCTGCTAATATTACATACTATCTGTAAACCATAAAGTCATTTGATATTCACCAAAGATCTATGTAAATGATTTATTACATTTTGAAAGTGAAATAGCTATTCAGTACAGAGACTTTGACTTGCATACAAAATTGCAACCTCTTGCTCTCTTGTGTAATCAGTGTGATACGTACATTTCCCTCTGCTCCAACACAGTAAAGTTTTTCCAATATCTCAAAATGTTATTAAACAGAGCCAAATTGTCTATCACACAAATGGATCCGAAGTCTGCATCAAATATCACATGGTTATATCTTAAACATGGGAATTTAAATATAACTTGTTGAAAAATGAAAATCTAATCACCTCTTGCATTGTACTATATAAAAGGTGCGACAATTCAATATATGCAGCTACAATAATCTTCAGATAGCAGTTTGAAGCAAATAATTATTTGAAGAACATAAATCCTTTACACATGATTATAGCTGATTGTTTCATAAAGTCCACTTACAACACCTCCTTTGGCTACTGACTGCTAAAAACACGGAAATGGTCATTGATTATTGATTATGAACTGATTATGACAAGGTTCATTACTCACATCTATATACAGTGCATTCAGAAAGTATTCAGACCCCTTCACTTTTTCCACATTTTGTTACATTACAGCCTTACTTTTAAATGGATTATATTCATTTTTTTAATCACCAATCTACACGCAATACCCCAGAATGAAGAAGCGAAAACTGGTGTTTAGAAATATTTGCAAAGTAATTAAAAATAAATAACTGTAACATCACATTTACATAAGTCTTCAGACCCTTTACTCAGTACTTTGTTGAGGCAGTATGGCTGTAATATAACAAAATGTGGAAGAAGTGAAGGGGTCTGAATACTTCTGAATGCACTGTATTATTAAAACTCTCATCTTGTTTGTTTCTATTGTCAGTCTGTGCGGGGTTTCTGGAACTACGCCAAATGATACACGATAGTGCTACAATTGTTGGACCACCTTACTCACAATTGTCTTGTGGTTTCTTTTTATCAAGTTTCAATCACATTGATGTTATATTTTACAAGTTATTCACATTTTAAACTTTATAAAACCCCACTTTGAGAAAAATGAGTTAAACACTGCAGTGGCAGTTACAGCTGTGATGTCATAATGGGATTGTAGCCCTGCCCGCTACAATGCTGGAAATCGCAGGACACCGAGTCCTGGCAGCAAGTGGAAGTGCAATTGGATGTTTTTTAAAGTTTAATGAGGGAGGATGAATAAGGGGAAATGAGCTGCCCCTGCGCAGTTGGGGGCTATGGTGGTGGTGGAATATTATGTTGGGGGAACGGGTTGTGTTGGAGGAACAGGTGGGTGGTGGAATATTGCTCTGGGGAATGGGTTGCGTTGGGGGACCAGGCATCCTTTGGGGTCTATGGGTGACTGGTCGAATATTGCGTTGGGGGAATGGGTTGCATTGGGGGACCAAGCCCCCACTTGTGACAGGGACACAACGTGTCCCATTTGGTCTAGTAGATATCTAAAAGGCACACATATCTATGAGTTACGAACCTTGTCATAAACAAATTGGGATGGATGACCATTTCCTTGTTTCTAATTTTTATATGAAAGCCAACTGTTTACCATAAACTTTCTGAAGGATTAATTCTTCCTTTTAAAATAGGTACAGCAAATTTAAAGCTTGGTTTGATTCAGGATAAACAGGTTGAGTTGCAGGTGCAGATTTGAGCCACATATCTGAGGAAGGATGTACTGGCGTTGAAGTGGGTTCAGAGGTGGTTTTCGAGAATGATCCCAGGATTAATTGGCTTAACGTACGAAGAGTGTTTGAATGCTCTGGTGCTGTACTTGTTCACATTTAGAATGATGTGAGGAGATCAAGGCCTTGATGGTGTGGGTGTGAAGAGGAAGTTTCCAGTAGCGGGAGTGTCCATAAATAGAGGTCACAGCCTCAGAATAACAGGATATACCCACCTCTAGAATAAAGATGAGGAGAAATGTCATTAGCCAGTGGGTGGTGAATCTGTGGAATTAATTGCTATGGATGGTTGTAGAGGCATTGATTAGTATGGGTGTGAAAGGTTACAAGAACAACGCAGAAATGGGTAGAGAGGCAAAAATAGATCAGCCATGATCGAATGGTAGAGTAGACTTGATAGGCTGAATGGTCTAATTCTGCTCATAAGTCTTATGGTACCAGAGGCAAAGTGTTTGCCTGACAGGCTAAATGAAATTCAGCCAATGCAGAGGTCCAGGTTTATATCCACAAAGGGTAAGGATATTTATGAGGGACTGCACAGATCTGCAGTAGTACATGAATTTTTTTTTCAGAAACAAAGAACTGCAGATACTGGTTTACAAAGGAAAGTCACAAGATTTTGGAGTAACACAGCTGGTCAGGCAGCATTCCCAGAGAATAGTAATTGTGACTTTTCAGGTCGGGACCCTTCTTCGGATTCTTTTTTTAAAAATATTTTTATTAGAAGCTATGCATGTTGCCAACAATATAACAATTCTTCAAATACACATTTAACTTGTTTAAAAAATTATACAAATATTACGAAGTGATTTATGTATGCTTCTGTTTTTTTGAAAGTAAAGAAATAGATCTATAATCAATAAAGATAGTGATTAAATAATAATGATTAGGATTTTATAAGAAAAAAATAAATAAAAAGTAAAGAAAAAAATCAAAACAAATAAAAATAAAAAAAAGAAAACAATTATTATATAATTTTTAAAACATTTTTTTTAAAGTATACATCTTAACAATGAATGGAACAATTTCACATAACAATATCTATAGAGAATTGTATACAAATTCCAGAATAGATCTTTTCATCTAATCCTACAACTGGGTACTTATTGAGTTACAATGCTGAGCTCAGCTACCCCTTTAAATAGTCAGTGAATGGAGACCATATTTGTTCAAAAAGTTAATATTTGTCCATTAGAACAAACCTAATTCTCTCCAAATGCAACGTCTCCCGACATTTCCACTGTCCACATTTTAATTGTGGGGGATAATGCTCCCTTCCAGAATTTTAATATTAATTTTTTTCCAATTATCAAACAGTAATCAAGAAAATTTATTTGACTTACTGTTAATATTAGGCTTGAATTGGGAAATCCTAATATTATTAGCTTTAGATCGGGGTCCAATTTAGTTTTAAGAACTTCAGAAATGATTCTAAAAATATCAGCCCAATAACTATTAAATTACAAAACTATGCGTTAAATTAGCTTCTAAATTCTGACATTTATCGCAAATAGAGGAGATGTTAGGAAAAATTCTATTTAATTTTGTTTTTGAGTAGTGTAATCTATGTAATACTTTGAATTGTATCAAGGTATGTCTGGCATTTAATGAGCAATGGTGTATACGTTGTAAACTTTCTTCCCAAGTATCTTTCATTATAGTAGGCCTATTTCATTTTCCCATATCTGTCGGTATGATTCTGTTGTTCGGATTTCCCTATCCAAAAGAGTATTATATATGTACGCTATTAGTTTTTCTGTATTTGGGTGCTTGTTAAGCAATTCATCCAGTAATCCTGGTTCTCTATTCTTATATTCTTGCATGTTTGACTAAATATAGTCTCTAATTTGTAAATACCTAAACAAGTTATTTGGATGCTATCCATAGATATCTTTTAACTCTTGAAATGAGAGAAATTTTCCATTCCTGTAAAGGTGTTCTATCCTTATAATTCCTAAATGTTTTCAATGTCTAAACCCCTTATAGAAGGTTTAAATACAGGATTATTCATAATTGATAAACAAAGCGACATATTATCCAAATGTAAAGTCTTAACTATTTGTTTCCAAATACGTCTATTGCAATGATTTATAGGGTTTTCCCCATAAGTTTTTTTTTGTACTTTCCTTGGAGCAAAGAGAATCGAACTTGTATCAAAAGGTAAACAGTCTTCCTTTTCCATCTTTAGCCAAGCTGGTTCCTGATCCATTTTTACCAACCAAAAATTCATATTCTTAATCTGAACCGCCCAAAAATAATATAGAAAATTAGGTAGCGCTAACCCTCCATTTACCTTAGATTTACATAAATGTTTTTTACTTATTCTGTGATTTTTATAATCCTAAATAAAGCTGTTGACAATAGAATCGATAAAAAAAAAAAAAAGTTTTAGGGAGGTATAGAGGGATAGCTTGAAATAAATATAATAATGGTGGTAAAAAATCGTTTTTATAACATTTATTCTGCCAATCATTGATATTGGTAGTGTTTTCCAGTATAGAATATTCTTTTTTAGTTTATTCAATAACTGAGGATAATTTAATTTGAATAAAAAATTGTAAGATTTGGATACATTAATTCCTAGATATTTAATTTTGTCCGTAACTATTTTAAATGGGAATTGTTGTAATATATTTGATTTCATTCCAGTTATAGGCATAATTTCACTTTTATTCCAATTAATTCTATATCCTGAAAATGTACCAAACTTAGTTATAACATTAAATAGATTAGGAATATTAATCTCTGGTTTTGTAATATATATTAAGACATCATCTCCATATAAAGATATTTTATTTGTTGTGGTATTCGTATTGTATCCATAAACTTCTGGCTCTGATCTAATCCTTTCGGCTAATGGTTCGATTGCAAGAGCAAATAATAAGGGTGATAATGGGCATCCTTGTCTACAACCCGTAAAGAGATTAAATTTGGCTGATAACATTTGATTTGTTAGTATTCTTCCTGTTGGGTTAGAGTATAACATTTTAATCCATTTACAAAATCTATCCCCCAGTTGAAATTTCTGCATTATCTTAAATAAGTAAGGCCATTCAACCTGGTCAAATGTTTTTTCCGCATCTAATGAAATGACAGCTAATTCAATATCATTAATTCTTTTTGAAAATATGATATTGAATAGACGTCTCAAGTTATAAGTGGAATAACGTTTGGGAATAAAGCCTGTTTGATCATGATGTATTAATTTATTAATCACTAAACGTAACCTTTAAGATAAAATTTTAGTTTATATTTTTTGATCAGTATTTAGAAGAGCAATTGCTCTATATGATCCAGGATCTTCCAGATCCTTATCTACTTTAGGAATGAGTTTAATTATAGACTAATTTAGAGTTTCTGGTAACTTTCCTTGTTCGTAAGCATATTTATATATTGTTTGTAAACGTGGAGAAATCAAGTCGTGAAACTTCTTATAAAATTCAACGCTTAGACCATCAAGGCCAGCAGCTTTTCCATTTTTTAATGATCTGATTGATTCCTCAATGTCTTTTACTGATATTTCAACATCTAACAAATCTCTGCCTTCCTGGTCTAAACCTTTAATATGACAATCATGTAGGAATGTTTCCATTCCATCCGGTTGTCCCATCAGTTTAGTTGAGTAAAGTTTTTGATAGTAATACAGAAATCTGTCATTAATATATTTTGGTAAAGTTAATATTTCTCCTTGTTCAGATCTGATTTTATATATCATTTTTTCCTCATCTAATTTTCTAAGGTGGCATGACAATAGTTTTTGGGGTTTATCCCCAAATTCAAAGTGTACTTGTTTAGACTGTTGAAAAAGTTTAATAACAATGGTTTTGAGTATATTTTATTTAGCTTATATTTTAATAATGCAATTTTATTATATATCACCTTAGATGGAGATATTGCATTTTCAATATCTAATTGCTTTATTTCATTTTCCAACATTTGTTGAATCGTTCAGTTTTCCTTATTAAGGTGTGCTTGCGCAGATATAATAGCACCACGCATAAAGGCTTTAAGTGTGTCCCAAAGAAGTGACGAAGAAATTCAGGTTTGTCATTAGTCTCAAAAAACAATTTAATCTGTTTTACCAGATAATCATAACAAGCCTTATCATTTAAAATTTGAGGGTTGAGTCTCCATTGAGAGTATTTATTAGTTATACCCTTTAATTTTATTTTAAATGTTAATGGAGCATGATCCGAAATAATAATATTATGATATTTTGAGTCATACGTAAATGGAATTAACTTTGAGTCTATTAAAAAATAATCTATCCTTGAATAGGTTACGAATACAGGAGAATAAAATGAATATTCCCAACCAGAGGGATTATCAGTTCTCCAGACATCCTTAACATTTGCAGTATTAATAAAATAATTTGTGAATTCGCTTGATTTAGATGTAGCTTTCCTTTTAGTTGATGATCTATCTAGATAATTATCTAAAGTACAGTTTAAATCACCCCCAGTTATTAGATTATGTTGTGTAGATATAGGAATAGTATTAAATATTTTCTTAAAAAACAGTGGATTATCAAAGTTAGGTCCATATATGTTCATAAGAATGACTTTCTTTCAATATAATTCACCCGTAACTATTATGTATCTACCCTCAGTATCTTGTATTATTGAGCTATGTTTAAATGGTATGCCTTTACGAATAAGTATTGCAACCCTTCTAGACTTATGTGTAAATGAAGAATGAAACACTTTAGAAATCCATTTTGCTGTTAGTCTATGTTGCGTATACTTTTTAAGGTGTGTCTCTTGAAGGAAGACTTTGTCTGTTTTAAGTCTATTTAAATGAGATAAAACCTTACCTCTTTTAATTGGTTCATTAATTCCCTTTACATTCCAACTGCAGAAGGTGATTCCATCACCCCCAGTTTTCGTATTAATGTCTTGCATTTTGTTATTAAGGTGGATTATAATAGAGTAGATGTCTCAGCATATCCATCCCAACCTCATACCCATGCTTCAGATCGATGAATTTTAATACTTGTAACTTTATCTTACATACATATCTCTTCAAACCAACTGTATAATACCAATCATAACTAAAATAATATAGTACATTATATAAAATATAGGAAACAAAATAAAAATAAAAAATGTTAGTGGTGTTAGTGATGTGCAGAAAGAAAAGGGTGACTACAACTATGTTTAGTGTAGTTAGTGTAAGCCACATTAGTGTGGCTATTAATCTAACGACTTCCGTTGTTTAAAAAAAAAGATGCTAATGGTTATCTTATTCTTCATTCAAACAACGACTGGTTAAAGTTTAATTTTGATACATTGAAAAGCAATTTAATTGCTCAGAACAATGCCTACAATTGTGATTGTCAATGATCTGACATTGAGGAATCAATCAGATCATTGAAAAATTGAAAAAAAAAAGATGCTAATGATGCAAAGATCCATATTTGCCATATATGGATAATCAGTACCATCAAGTGGATGTTAAATATAGTTCAAGCTCACTATTCTTTGACCTCATCTTCTTCTTCCACTTCTTCTTCCTCTTCCACTTTCTTCTCGATGTTCCGAGCAAATTCAAGTGCTTCTGTATGCTTGATTAAGTCATGCTCTTTGTTATCATAGGTTACTCTTAGTGTTGCGGGATACATCAAGCCATATCTCAGATTCTTTATAATCGTAAGAATGCCTCGTGTTTCTGTAAATAAATCTCTTTTCTTGGCAACTTCCACAGGGTAATCTCTGAATATGCTGATCTTATCTCCATCCTAGTTAAGATTTTTCTTACGAATTATTATCTTCATCATATCTTCCAAGACGTGATCATAAATCACTTTCACAATCAATTGTCTTGGGGGTGAGCCGCTCTTTGGGAGTAGTCTCAGTGCCCTGTGTGCTCGACCAAGCAGGGGTTCTTGATCCAAATTCAAAACTTTTTTTTTTTAAAGAGTTTTGCAGCAAATTCTCGAGGATCTTGATCTCCCTCTCTATCTTCACGCACTCCAACAATACGCAAGTTCTGGCGCCTTTGTTGTCCCTCCAAGTCATTACATTTCTCAGTTATTTTGTTTAATAATTCTGATAAACGTTTGTTCTCGGAGAGAAGTTTCTCATTTGCCTTAGCATTTGAATCGGCAATATTAGTCAGTTCCTTTATTGCCTCATGTTGTTGATCAATTGACCTTAAAATAGGTTCTAGCTTGATATCAACCGCCGACTCCACCCCACCAACTTTAAGACTTACATCATCCATCTGTTGTTGCAGAGCTGCATCCGCCTTTGTTTTCCAATCATCAATCATAGTCTTTCCTGTGACTATAACTTCTTTTTTTAATTCATCTTTCACTTGTTCTTTAAACAGTTGGATATCTGCTCTAAGGATCTTTAAATCTTCTTTATACTCCTTTTTCATTTTTTTCAGCTCACCCATAATAGTTTTTATTTCTGCAGAAACAGCGGTTTTAAGATCTTCCATCTCAGCTTTCCTCCTTGAGATGTCTTCCTGGGAAGCTGTCAAACTCGAGCCCGAGGCTCCAATCGGGCCTACTTCTTTTTTCGGTGCTGATTTTTTCTCTTTGGGGAGGGTACGCTGCATCGACATACCGTCGGTATAGTCGCGCACCTGATTACGTCACGCACCTTTTTAAAGCTGCCAGTGCCGTTCTCAGCCGGTCTCCTCTGGTGAGTGACTTTAATTCACCCCGTTTTCCCCCGTTTTTTATACAGTTTTTGAGGAGCTGGTTGGCACGAGTTCCACCTCCTCCATAGCGCCACCAGAAGTCCCCCTTCTTCAGATTCTGAGGAAACTTCTTCAAAATGAGGCATACCTTGAGGACGTTTTGCAGTGAAGCAGTCACAATGCAGAAACAATGAACTGCAGATGCTGGTTTACCAAGGAAAATCACAGCATTCTGTGAAAATCAGTCGATCAGGCTGCATCCCTGGAGAACATGGATAGGTTTTGAGCCCCTAAATAAAATGTGTTGAGCAATTAATCAATGATCCTCTGCAGATCTGGCACGAGTCTCTCCACTGCTAAATTAAATATCAATGTTCTTTGTGCCAGTAAAGTAGGCAGGTTTGGACTCTTTGTCATATTTATGCTAAATTAACAATCGAGGAACTTTATTTCAAATTGATTTCTTCTGATACCATTATTCGTATTCTTCATTCAACCAACGACTGGTTAAAGTTTAATTTTGATACATTGAAAAGCAATTTAATTGCTCAGAACAATGCCTACAATTGTGATGGTTGGCATGTTTGCAATAACTAAGCTCCACAGGCGTAGATTGGCAAGAAGAGACCTTTTCCCTCTCATGTAAATTGCTCCAATTACCACAAATAAATGCAGTCTTGACACTGTAATAATCCCTTGAATGTTACCTGCACTTGATGAGAACGTGAAACAGCAAGCAAGTGAAGGAGTACATCCACACCACCCTCTTCTGTAATTTTATTTTGACTAAAGGGATTATTTTTATGTGCAACACCTACAAAACAAAACATCTGTTATAATTGTTTAAGTACATGATCTGGAGAAATAATTGTATATATTCACAACTGTGATTTTCTATTCTCCCGAATGTGAAGTATGATTCAGAGATGGACCAGGTGAGAACAGGGTGGAATTTCACAGCTCTTTCACATGGTTTCTCTCTGGCTATTCCTGAATCTTCTCAACCCCACCTTAAGGGTAAAGCCAGCTATATGTATCCATGTCAGAGTCTCACAATCATCTCAACTATACTTCCTCCTACTTTGCCTTGTGTAAGAACTCCATTCCAATCGTCCAGTTCCTCTATCTCTATTTTATTTACTCCTACAATTGGATTTTCCACACTGGCTTGATATGTCCACCTTCTTCCAAAACTGACTGTCCTTGTATCATTACAAAGCCCTGAACGCATTTCATTTGTTTCCCACATCTCTGCTCTAATTCTGCCTTCTCTTGGATAGAGCAAGGATAGAATGACCCTGTTCCTCAATGTCATCCCATCAGCTTTTGCTTTCAATTGATTGTGTAATTGCTGCCAATTCAACAAGATACTACCACCAAACACACATTGCCCTCTCTTCCCCTTTCAGCATTTTGACAGTACTATTCCCTTTCTGACTTTCTGTCCCTACTGACCACTCTCGGTCTCATGCCACTTTCCATGAAATCACAGGGGATGCAACACCTCTCCTTTCATCTCAACCCTTCCTGCAATCCAGTGAACAATGATTCACACACATGTTTTCCAATTTAGTGTAGTACATCCAGTGCTCACAATATGATCTCCTTCACATTGGAGGAAACAAATTTGGATTGGGTGTCTGCTTTGGGGAGCACCTATGTTCAGTCTGCAGAGGTGACCCTAACTTTCCTGTTGCCTGCCAGTCTAATACTCCATCCAATTCCCACTTTCACTTGTTACAATGAAGCCCAGCATGAACTTCCACCTGGCATATTGCAGACTTCTAGATTTACTGGTGAATTCTACAACTTCAGATACCTTGCTTTCTCAGTCTGTATCGGAACTAGACATTTCCATTAAAAGTTATTAATCTGTGAGATTGGCTCAGTTTTTCTCTCTCCATTAGCAAAGTCTGGCCTGAGGGACATGGATCACATCCCTTCCTGTTGCTACATTTCCCACTCCCTTGTCTGTTTTTCACGTCCTCACTGCTGCCATTGAACCATCCACCACTGCTCATCCCAAAGCCAACCCTAACTTCATTCTAACAACTATTCCCTCTGTCCTTTCTATCAGGGCCGGCCTTAAGCTGATTGGACCGATTGCTCCCAATTGGGCCTCAGGAGTAAAGGGGCCCCGTGCCAGAGTAATCTACCCCGGGTGGAGGGGGGGAGAGAGGGGCGGAGAGAGAGTAGAGGGGTGGAGTGGGGAAGAAAGGGGTAGACGGGGAGGGGGTGTGAGGGGGAATGGAGAAGGGGGAGAGGGGAAAGTGGTCGTTCGCTCACGGCAGCGCTCCCACCCGGCTCCATCCCTCTCTCTCCCCGGGGAGACGCGGTGAACAATACATGGAGGGCTGGGCCGGGGGTTGGAGCAACGTTTACAAACCTCGGCCTTGGCTCACACCCGGACCCCGGCATCTGCTCAGGCCGCCGGCCCACTCCCTCACTTCTCTCCTTCCCTCCTTTTCCCCCAAAGATCCTCTAGCAAGATTTCTAGCAAGCTAGAAGTTCTTTGCTTTTCCCTTCTCTCATTCGCTCCATCCCTTCTTTCTCTCCTTCCCTCCCTCCTTTCTCTATTTCCCTCCCTCCTGTTTTCCCTCCCTTCTCTCCCTTCCTTCTCTCCTTCCCTCTCACACACACATCAAGCACAGACAACTAATACACACACATCACGCACAGACAACTAACACACAAACATCACGCACAGACAACTAAGACACGCAACTAAGTTAGGATGGGGTAGATGCCCAAAGGGTAGGATGGGGCTGAAGCCCAAAATTTAATGCCTGGACTGGTTATTGGTTTTCCAGGATCTATTTAATTAAATTAGGTTTTTTTTTCATTTCTCAGTGACTAAAACAAGTGGTATTGTGACTATGTACTTTTCAGAGGTGATTTACACATTTTGTTTGTTACTTGTAGGCTTACATGTATGCAATTTTACATTAAAATGTAGCTTAGATCTGTTTGCTCCGTTAAGCCGCATGCAGTTTTTAAGCGCACATTTTGATTATTTTCCATTCTACCATAGAGATATAAAGTCTATAATAGACTTTAATTATATTTCTATGAATCTACAGACCTTGGCTGGGAACCTGGGGCTCACCAAAATTATTCCCAATTGGGCCCCGCAACTCCTAAGGCCGGCCCTGCTTTCTATCCCCTCACACATTTTCTGCATCTTGAAACTAAATTGTTTTCTGTCTTTTTCAGTTTTGAAATGGAATCCTCAATTCCAAATGTTAATTCTGTTTCCCTATCCACAGATACTGCCTGATCTGCTAAGTCTTTCCAGCATTTTCTGATTTTTTGGGGTTCAGATTTCTAACAACAGTTTTTTTTAATAATAAGCAAAATGGCAATGGTATTTAAGTGTAGGGTTTTATGTAACATGTGTAGGAAAGAACTGCAGGTGCTGGTTTAAATCAAAGGTAGACACAAAATGCTGGAGCAACTCAGCAGGTCAAGCAGCATCTCTGGAGAGAAGGAATGGGTAAAGTTTTGTGTCAAGACCCTTCTTCAGACATGTTTTATGCAACATGTTGAGTCAGTTGTTCAAAGTATTGGTTCCACTGCGCTTGTCGTAGTGCAGTTAGGTCAGAATGCTATAGGAAGGATGTGGATGAGCTACAAAGGATACGTAAAGGATTCACAAAGGTGATGGACTAGGTGAGATTAGATAGGCTGGATTTTTCCCCCTGGAGTGAAGGTGGTTGATGAGTGACCTTACAGAAATGTATAAAATTATCGAGGGAATAAATCAGATAGATAATTGACCAAGGTCATACCAAAACTCTCTAGGCTTGTATCTCAACAAATGACAGCCTGGGTATGGTGTAAAGGGCCTGTCCTACTTTGGCATAATTTGCGTGTCATGCAGGTGGCACGCGAAGATTTTGTGAATCCCAAAATCCTGCCTACACCACCGCGTCTCACAACGCGCCATGCGTGCATAATGCACGCCGCGCGCATTGTGGGTCGTGACACGTAAATTATGTCGTGTAAATGACGTGCAAATAACGACCAAGTGGGACAGGCCCTTAAGATTACCATGGGCTCTTACATCAGTCAAAGCTTTTTAGAAGGAGTTTTGAAGAAACGGATAGGCCATGATCATATTGAATGGCGGTGCAGGCTCAAAGGGCCGAATGGCCTACTCCCGCACCTAATTTCTATGTTTCTATGAAAGGGGAGAATAATTTCAGTGCTGGACGATTATTTAGCTGATGCACTAAATGCCATTTCCAAATGCCTTTGATATTACATTTAGTGATAGGAGTGTACTAACCAACACACATTGTCCCCAGAACAGTAATACCACTCAACAATGTACGCAGAGATATTCTTGAGCTCCTTAAAAGTCGAATCAAGGGAGGGAGTCCATTTTCTGTACACATTTTGTTTTGTTGTTCCTTGTTGCACTCACTTAGAGCAATCATGGCCTGGCAAGCTAAGCAAATGAACAACTGTTTTATTTCAAATATTTGCAGTGAGACTATGTGAAAAGAGATTGATTCACATAAACATTCTCACAAAATGCAACTCAAAATGATTCATAAAAACACCAAGATGTAATAGCCAGGGCAGAAGTAAAAAATCTTTTCTTCGTTTGGTTAACTTAATTATGTTATTCCGTTGAAAAATAATGAAGTAGCAATGCCATCTAAGCTATATTGAATAAATGCTTAAGGAAAAGAAAGCCACGATTAATAAAGATGTGATGAATAATTTAAGGATAAATTTGAATATTTATCAAACTATTTTGCTTTCAGAAATGATTGCAATTTACCATTATACAAACTGATGCTACATATTTGATAGATTTGCTTTCTGCAGAATTTTCAAATGTCCAATATTAGAGAATATACTGTTGAACTAAAACAACTTAATTTAGTTATGCCCTAAGTAAACCATAATCTAAATAAATACCCTGTAAAATGTCCTTAAATAGATAGTAAACAATTTGTATGCTGATCGAGTTTATTGATTCTATTTGATGACTTCATAAAATGTTTTTGGGTTTCGATAAAAACTAATAAATGCACCTGTTTGACATAAGTTTCTTTGTGGAGAAGGCTAATTCAAGTCAGTTACTAATTTCTCCACTTTGATAAGGATATTAATTTGATTTTCTATTGCAATTGAATTATCATTTATCGAACTGTTTTACAGCCTGCCAATGAATAATACACAAAAAGGTGGAAGGCATTCAGCTTAATGTCAGAGGCACTACTCTCTACCTTGCAGATTTATCCTCTCCATGTATATACCCATTTTTATTTTTAAGGAATGACACGATCCCGTAAATAGGAGAAGGCAGCACATCAACATGGACATTTCATTAGATGAAAGAAATAATACAAAAATACTAAACATATGAAATTCCTCCATGCCTTCACTTGCTACACCAGAGTGTACTATTTGAAGCTGGCTGAGCGCAGTTGGATAAATTATAACCAGGTCGCTGTAATTGCCACTTGAAAGAACATATGGGTCCTCTCGTTTTCTGAACTCCCCCTTCTACACTGAAAACAGTACAAAGTTTAAAAGCTGATATGTACAGGTAATAACATTTTCACTCTAAACCACAGTTGCACAATGCATGAGGTTCTCAGCATTATTTATATTCATGTTAGAAGTCTATGCTTAGTGATACTTTTCTCAATGCATCAACTTAGAAAATAACAATTACCAAATTACCAACATAGTGCATTTTATCAGATGAGGAAAGTAAAAGATCAATGATCAAAGTATAACCAATATCCTTGGCCATATGTTTTCGCTGGGTGAGAGTCTGTCCAGCTAGTGCCCAAATAGCTGTTGCGGCTTGCTCTCTGATCTCTATTTCAAATACCTGAAAAAAAAATGATAGGAGTTAAGTATTCCTGTAAGATGTACTGTACATCACCACATTTCAGAGCATTACAATGAAGGGAACAAAGCAAGACTACCGCTATTTACTCATCCCTATTGCTCGCAGAAAGGTGGTGGTAGGTTTTCCTCTTAAATCACCCAGTTCAAATGATAAAGGTACTTTTATGTTGTTCTCGGTGCGGGTGGAGGGAGGGATAATGTAATAATCTACATCTTTAGCACCACTAGTTTTCATTGTTTCTGCACTTTCCTCTCCTATCCCGCCTCCCCATAAAACCAAGCTCACAAACACTCTAATGCCAGTTTCAGTGATCTGATTTGCTAGTACCATCTATAGAAGGAAATCAGGTACATTTGTGCACTTTGACCTAAGTGTAACCTGCAACATAGCAATATTCATAGCAACATAGTATAATATGATTACAAATATACCTGTTAGAAAATGTAGCAGACGTTTCTTTCGCCAAAGAATGGCAAAAACATGTTATCACTTTGAGAAGATAAAACGAATAGCAAAGATGCAGGGGGGGAAACGTAAACATAGGCTGGAGAATATTTTATATTTCTTTAAGAGAAGGAAGGAAGCCATTCCGTCCATCAAATCTATATCAGTTTACAGAGCGATCCCCCCCATCCCAATTCTACTGGATACCTTAACCCAAATAACTTTTTGTGCGCAATCAACCTAGCTAGGAGCATGTCTCAGGATGTGGATGAAGCTGGAGAACCCAGCCGAAACCCAAGGGGTCACAGAGAGGACGTGCAAACTCCAAACAGACAGCATGAGTGGTCAAGATTGAAGCTGGGTTGCTGGAGCTAAGAGGGAATAGTTCTGCAAGCTGCATTGCTGGACAAGGCAATGTTGATTCTCAACGCATGACTTAATTAAACTGCACGTGAGGTGTTCAAATTATTGGAAAGCAAAAAATTGAATTAGAAGGATCATTAAACGTTCCGACAATTATTCCACATTTAAGAAGTCTTCAGACTTCTCCATTTATCAGGATCACCTGTTGCTGCATAATGGACAAGCTGCTGATAAATAATGAAATAACCTGAAGAAAGAGCTTGACCCAAAATGTCACCTATCCATTTTCTCCAGAGATGCTGGCTGACCCACTAAGTTACTCCAGTATTTTGTATTTATCTATTGATATATATGTATACAGTTTAAATAAATTACACTGATTTTGATAGTGAAATACCTTAAGAAGTTTCAAAATGTGTTTGTCTGCAGACAACTCAAGAAATTCTTTTTGTATTGCAGCGTTTCTGTCAGCTAAAACCTCCACTGCTGCTATGGCTTTTAGTTGCATCTTGACTTTCCGTCCACTGAGGATTTTTACCAAAGGAGGAATTGCCCCTTCAGCAGCAATCACATCCTGGTTCACACGGTGTTCACGAGCAATTTCAGCCAAAGCAAGTGAAGAATAGCCCTTCAATACTTCTATGTAACATAACAATTCCACAAAAAAGTTAGATATCTGAATCTCACTACACATTCTAATCCATTTAACTAAGAACACAGGCAATACAGGTAATACATCAAACTGGATTGAAAGAATGAGCAAAAAAAAAAAAGACTTCTGGAGGAGCAGCATCTGTGGAGGCAGTGGGAGATTCAACATTTTGGGCTGAATCGGGGCAGTGAGTGTAGCGGGGAAATTGCCAGCAATGAGAGGCTCACACGAGGCAACTTCACTCTACACTTTCAGTCCTGATGCAAGGTCTTGACTCGAAATGTCAACTATCCCTTTGCCTCCACTGCAGCTCCCTGACCCATTGAGTTCTTCCAACAGTATGAGATTTGCTCAGATTCTGGTATCTGCAGTCTCTTGTCTATCCGTCGAGGAATAAATACAAAAAATACCTAGTGCTCAAAATAAACAGCAGTCGTGTGAAACAATTCAAAGACAAACAGTTTTTTTGTCTCTCTCAGTCATTTATTGATTATTGTCTTTATATATACAGAACACAAGGGTTGAGTCACTGAGAACTGTCCGCAAGCTGATTTCTCCGCAAGTCAGAAACATCCATTTTCTATAGCTACCTATATATCACCTTACATACACTTGCTGCAATTCTTTCATTTCATTAAATAATCACTCTAGGACTACCCATAATTAAACTAATGGAATAGATACACTATCTAGTCATTAATAAATACTATTAAACAATTTATTATTGCTGTATTACCATTACCAGCTTGAATAAGCCTGTTTCCGCACTGTATCCTTAAAACTAAAACAAAAAAATATGGATACAATTATATCAACTAAAATATGGATAAAATTATATCAACCAATGAAATATAAATGTTTATTACAGATCCTAACGAAGACAATGACAAATGAATGAATGTAGCCATTCCATTTTGGACATAAGATGGTTTAGTTGACTGAAACTGCTCCGGCTGCCTCTTGTTGTGCCTATTATGGTATTTGCTATTCCATGTCAAATAGTGTCTCCTTGCTCTCTCTGATATTATGCAGATGCAACTTTTAAATTTCGTTTTTTAACAATCTAATGCCAACATTCACTGCAAATTAATCTCATCATCTGTAAATTAACATTCTCCACCCCCCTACCCCCCCCCACCCACCCCCCCTCATCTTTGCAGCTGACATTTTGTCCACGCAAAATAAAACTTAAATATTGGAAGAACATTTACTAAGAATATTACCTGAGGGGCCACTTAAAAGCTCCACCAAAAGTGGAATCGCCCCTTCTTTGACTACTAAGGTCTGATTGACCGGATTGTTAAGGCATAATATCTGAATGAATTTAATTGCATTGACAAGTACATCTTCAACATCCGAATTCAAAATCTGCACGAGAGGAGGAATTGCACCCTAGAAAATAAAAATGATGGGCATTCCAGAAGCTTTAATTGCACATAGTTCCAATAAATTGCAAACCATCTACTAACGTAATGTTCAGATAACAACAGAACCTATATATTGTAGCTATTAGTTAATAAAGGTATAGAATATTTTCTTTTTAACAGGTGTTTCAAATATTTTCCACATTTTGTTCAAATCTCTGCTTAGTATCCGGTGCTAAGATGCAAAGAATTTACACAATTATTGTATTATCTTGTAGATCAACTCAAATTTCTGGTCAGGTTTCATATTAATACCAAAAGTGCATCTGTATGTTCTATCACTACATTGACTGACTCAGATGGATTAAGATTGGGATAATTAAACTCTCGTTCAAACTGCAGAAATATCATTTTATTTATAATTCATTACCACCCTCTAGTGGCCACAACCATGACCTCAAACTCAACCACTTAAATCAATGAATGCTGGTTAAAATATGTGCTTAATTCTTAGTTTATGCAAAAATATATAATTTTACCTGAGGTAATGGGGAGTTATGATTGACCCTCCAGAGAAAATAAATATCATCGGCTTCCAAATAATCTGCTCCCACTCCCAAATAATTATCATAATCTGTGCTATGAATTAGCTTCATCACAATGGAAGAAAATTGGGCCAAATGGATTACAGAAGAAATGACTTAGCTGGTGAATCACTTAAATGATCAACGACCAATCTATTTTGACTAAAACTCTCATCTTGTATGTATGTATGTATGTATGCATGTATGTGTGTATGTTCCCAAAATACAAACAAAACAGTACACGATAGCGCAACAATTTCAGGGGTGCCTTACTCACCATTCGCCTGGGGTGTGCTGTATCAAGTTTTTTTTCTATTAAACAAAGTAATTCCCTTAATGAACTTTAATTTAGTTATTTTTTAAATCTAATAATTCTGTGTTTACATGACTGGCGTCACAAAGGGCACCCAACGGGTCCTCAGCCGCGCCTTCACAGTTGGGGAGGGTTGTCTTCGCCGATTTTCAGATTGCCATTTTTATCTAATTCCCAAGAAGTCCACGGGTTGTACAGCTTTGAACCAGGAATAAAGGTATCTACTAATGGTCATGTTCCAATAAGAGTTTTTCTGAAGACAGAACCTGTATATGTGCATTTGCTAATTTTTTTAATGGGAATCTTCCAGAATTGTATAAGCATAGAAAGATCATTTTTTATATTATTTTATACCATGAGCTCTTGGGTGGAAAGAAGCACCAAAGATGGCAGATTTTATATTTACATATGCTGTGAATATTTTAATCTGAAATGTTTTATGACGTCACAACGGGGATAAACTTTAATTAACCACTTGCCGGGCCCGTCGGCCGCGTCACAATTGAAAATGGTGCCCCCAACTGCGCACGCGCGGATACCGTGCCCGGCCACCCAGGTGCAGCTGATGGGATGAGATCGTCATTTTGAGATCGCGTTTTTTATGTAATCCTTCAGTGTGACGGGAACCCAACGGGTCCACGGGTCATCTAGTACTTATTAAAATTCCCATTTAGCAAGATATCAGTAGTTGACATCTCCATGCCAAGGAGAATGTTCACTGATAAAATAATTAACTTTTCGTCTTAAGAATACATTAATTTAAATTCCACAACATTTCCTCAATACTAATTGGAAACAGAAAACAATTAGACCCAAAAATATTCCTATTAATACAGTTTATATTGACACAAAGCTAATTTATTAGCACCCTATTTTAAAAGCACAGGACAATTCAAGTTACTGATGGCGCAATAATATAACAGCATTTCAGATCAATCTTTTCCTTTTCATCCCTGTTTCCCATGGTTCTCCACAACAGCATAGAAAGAAATGGTGAGAAGTCTGGTGAAGGTCTAACTTCAGTTTCTCGGGAAATCCTGCTTGAACTGCATCTGCTCCTAATATATAGTTAAGTAGGAGGTGGAGGCTTAATAAGGAAATTTACAGATTGATTCATAGAGTGTGGATGTTTTTTGAATAAACTTAAAATGCAGTAACATGCATGGCAGAAAATGGCATGGAATCTATGGTACCTGATGAATTCTGATGCGATTTACCAATTATTAATTTTGGAGTAATGGCTTGGCTCTGCAAACCAATGCGTTAAACAAGTTGCTCTGCAGAGAACTAGATAATGAACTATTGCCCATGATTCCCCACAGCACTTATCTTGAAGCAGAAATTAGCCAAGGTTCAATTGATAGAGTCAGAGAGGGGAATCCATGTGGCGCATTGTGTCAATGCTGGCCAAAAATGGATTTTAAATTACAGGATTTTATACTATTGTTCAATTGTTTCATGAGCTGCAAACCCTAAATTTGAGAAGAACCTCAAGTGAAAACAATTATAAAAATGAAATGTTGCGATTAATTGAAATGTCAGGCAAAAACAGAGATTTTTTAAAATCAGTGTACAAGGTTGTGAAGACTCAGTTTATTCTGCATCTAACTTGCAGTTGATTTTTTTTTTGTTCTTTTGTCCAATTGCAGCCTTGTGGAAACTACTCAGACATTCCTTCAGTGGTATAAAAGAGAAATCATTTTAAAAGTGCATCTGTTCAGCTAAAAAACAATATATTTGTGCAAGTTGTATCAATAGATTTGTGATTACTAACCCTTTGGTAATACAGTGAACTATACTTTCTGTAACAATGGAGTATAATAATTAAACATTACTTACAAGGGTAGCAATTAGACTGGCATTATTTTTAACGTGGGCAATGTCAAAGAGAATGACAGAGCAACGAGACTGAAGCTCCGGCTTTTTACTGTATAGCAATGAAATAAGCCCTGGGATGCTACCAAAATCAATAACTGATTCACAGGCTGGTAGATGGAAGGAGAGATTACACAGCACCGCAGCAGCAATACACTGCAGTGTCTCATGGTTACTGTTCAACAGATCTATAAGAGGAGGAATGCAACCTATATCAAAAAAAGAAAACAGTTAAATATGACATCATCCAGTTTCTCAAAAATGCAACTAACATTTAATATGTCTTACAAAGTTTGTAGAGAAATTATAAAAATAGAATGGTATGAAATCAATTCTCAAAGGGCAAATATATTCCAGCAGACAAATAGCCCCTCTTACACTAAAGGTTTCCATGTTTTAACTTAGCACAACTGTGGCTGGCATTATTTTAATACAATTAAAACATCTTTGGTTTAGCTGCTGGGATTCCAATAGATTAGTTTCAAAGCTTGGTTCTCATATCATTTTAGCAGTCAGAAGTATGGATTTCGCAATGTTCATTTTATGCCTGCCTGAAGGAATAAGAGTGTGTTTTTCCTGACACCAACACCAAGCGAGATTTTCATCTTCCATACATTAGCAATATATGATTTTTTTTACCTCACTTCATGAATTATTATCAATGCTAATCATTTGTAAATGTGCTTGGGTTCTAAGTGCTTTCTAAAGTAGCCCGAGTCTGAAGAAGGGTCTCGATCCGAAACGTCACCCATTCCTTCGCTCCATAGATGCTGACCCGCTGAGTTTCTCCAGTTTTTTTGTATACCTTGTAAAATAGTCCAGTAAGTCACTCAGTTTTATCATTACTACATGCACAAATAAAGAGAAAAAAAAATGGATGGACAGCCAACGTCAGACACAGGAAAATTATTCCCAACTCAGTTGATTTACAAACTCCTGTTCTCAAACATCTGATGACTGCTGTACAAAATGGGACAGTTGTCCAACAAACTGGTCAAGCAACATCCTGACAAAGTCTGGCTGAAGAAGTGTTCCCAGTATGAGGAAGGGTTCCAACCCAAAACATTATCTGTTCCTTTTCTCCAGAGATGCTGCTTGACCCGCTTAGTTGCTCCAGCAACAGTCTGACAAAGTTGCATTCAGAAAATCAGAATTTGTGAGCCATACTCCACCACAATCCCTGGAACAGTTTCATCAGTGAAAGCAGCATGGTATTGTACGGGTGGGTGGGTGGGAGTAGCACTGATAGTCTTCACCATCGACTACAGACCACATGAAGCTGCATGATTCCAGGTGAAACATACTCTAGGAAACTTTGTCTGGATTATCATCTACCATTCCGACTCAGTTGATGAATCAGTGATCGTCCTTGTTGAACAACATTTGGGAAAATGACTGGAAGCAGCAAAGGCATAAAATGTACTCTAGTGAGGTCCTTCAATGCTGATCACCACAAGTGCCTTAGTGGCACCATCAGCCAGTAGCAGAGCTGGCCAAACCCTGAAGAACTTTGTTGACAAACTGGGTGTGCAGTAGGCGGTGAGTGAACTCCCTTATGGGATAAACCTATTTTACTTCGGAGTCACGTGAATGACTTTGCGAAGACCCCGCCAGCACGCATGCACGACATATCATCGCTTGCAGTTGCAGTCGACAGCTGGAGGGAGAGTGCGCTCCTCCTCCGGTGCTTCAAAAAGGCCCTCAGGTAAGTTACACTAACCTTGAGCTGGTTAGTTCCTGTAGGATTTTTGTGCTTACAGGAACGATGGAGAAAACTAAAGGAAAGGCATCGAAGCAGCCTCCAAGGACCGCGGGACTTCGGACAGGAGTCAGCGGCCGCAATCCCCGGAGCTGCTCATCACCCCGGCAGCACCCGCACCGCGGGCCGGGAAAAGAACGCGGAAGTCGGGGAGCCCAGTTCAGTCAGCACGACCCGACTCTCCACCACAGCAGGCCAGTGAGCTGCATGTTGGTAGGAGGTCCGCGCAGCAGGGTAGGCAAGACCCTCACTCCCTGCCGCTTTCACCGGGACACCGGGCCAGCGGGAAGGTGTATAAAACTGTGCCCCATTCAAAGGCACGTTCCCCTCTGTTACAGGTCACCAGAGGGCGGACCAGGGGAAAAACCCCACCGAGGTCGACTAGCCCCGCTGCAGTGGTCGGCGTCGACATACCACCGGCACAGTCTGCCAGATCGTGGACCGGTGGTGAAACAACACGGAAGTCAGGGAGCCCCGCAGGTGGCTGGAACCGACTCACCACCGGCACAGTCTGCCAGATCGCGGGCCGGTGATCATACATTCCGGTCATGTGGCCCCACAGTAGCGGCTGGCAGCAATCTTGCATCGCAGTCCTGTATAACCGAGACTGGCGGCAAGCCCACGCGGATGTCGGGGAGCCCCACTGAGGCGGCCGGCACTGACTCATCACCGCTGCTGTCGTACCAGACAGGCGGTCCGCTTCAGTCCGGAAGACCATGGACCAGCGGCAAATCTGCGTGGGAGTCATGTAGCCCCGCAGGAGCGGCAGGCAGCGACTACCTACCTAGGTACGCGAGACATCACCTCGAGGAGGTGCGGTCCGATGGTAGAAGCCCCAGTAGAACCTGCGGAAGTCGACTTGCCGTCCACAGATAGCGACGGCGATCGCAAGGCTTGAATGGAGCGTATGGTTTAGCGGCTGCTCGAACGAGATCTCCTCCAACAAGAGCAGGTGTCCCTAGGATCTAGGAGACACTCAGCAGCACCACCAAGTATCTCTCCCTCGTCAATTGGGGAGTGCTATGAGTCAGCAGTTAGCTGACTTTGAAGAGGGGTTGACGCAAGAACCGGTGTTGCCCGACGTACCTGAAGAGGAACTACTGGAGGTAGTATCAAAATCTGCCCAACCAGGGCAGTCAGGGCAACCTCTTCAGCCCAAACTAGCGGCGAGCATAAATTACTTGACCACACACCAGCTGCAGGAACATGTGCTTACGGAGGCAATAAACAAATACAAAGCCCTGGGTAATTGTGTGTCACTTAATGTCCCGACCGTCAACACGCCTATCTGGGGTAACATCAGTTCCGGGATCAGGAGTTGAAAATTCAGAAAATTCTGAAATTGTTGACCTCAGGGATTACTGCCTTCACCAGATCCATTGACGGGATGGACATGACCGAGGAGCAGCAGGATGCACTAGCATTGCTGTGCAACACACAGTATGAAATCAACTGTTTCCGCAAAAGCTCCATCCGGCCAACTCTCAACCCAAAATTTGCGGGTTTGTGCAAAGCTTCTGCTACACTGCCACCGAGACAGCTGTTTGGTGAGGACCTGCCAAAGCAGGTTTAAGACCTGGACGAGGAGGCAAAAGCGGTTGGGTTAATGAAACCACCATCCTCAAACAGGCTACCGGTATATTGCAGACACCATCCCTACGTATCTACTAGAGCTCGGGGCCAACCCAATAGGGCAACGAGAACCTATCCGCTGGCTGCACCCTACCAGCAAAAGCCTTTTTTATGGCAGGGCCAACAGCGTCCAGCGTGGAAGATGCACCAAACCCCCACCCCAGCAACACAACGAGCAACAAAAGCCCAGAACGTCAAGCCCCGCCGGTAACCATGGAGGTAAGGGGGTCTGGTTCCCTTGGGAGTGCTGCTTGTATAACCTCACACATAGGAGGGAGATTGCATGCATTCTGGGATGCATGGGGTTCTATAACTTCGGATTCCTTTATATTACAAAGTATCCAGGGTTATGAGATTGAATTCATAAATGGACATCTTCCCCCAACTCAACATGCACCTGACCGGAAATTTGCACTTTCTCACAAAGAGAAAGTGGAAGGACATGCGGAATTATTAAGGCTGTACGCCAAGGGGGTAATAGAAAAAAAAGACACATGAATCTCTTGAGTTTGTATCTAACATCTTTACCAAAACCAAAAAAGATGGTGGATGTCGTATCATAATTGATTTAACCCATTTGAATACCTTTGTACAATATACCCATTTCAAAATGGAAACATTTGAAACAGTTATACAACTGATTTCCAGAGGGTGCTTCATGGCCTGCATCGATCTAAAAGATGCTTACTATTCAGTATCTATACGGAAACATCCCCGGAAATACTTAAAATTAGTCTGGATGTGGCAGCTATGGCAATACAAAGTTCTACCTAATGGGCTTACAACAACCCCTAGGTTATTTACTAAAATTCTAAAATCTTAACATCTCTAAGAAGACAAAACCACACAGTCATGGCATATCTAGATGACATCTTAATTGTGGGAAGAACTTTGTAATTAGCCAAATTAGGAGTAACAGCTACCAAAACATTATTCGAGAAACTAGGATCCATCCAGACAAATTTAATCTGGGTCTGGTGTATTGAAAGAAATATTTGGATATCAGCTACGTACCTTCCGGGTAAGCTCAATACAGTGGCGGACACCAGGTCACGAGTATTTAATGACAACATCGAGTAGATGTTGAACCCCCATATATTTCCTAAAATTATAGCCAAATATGGAACACCAGATATCGACCTCTTTGCATCCAGGTTGAACCATCAGATACCAACATATGTCTCTTGGGAACCAGATCCTGGGGCAGTGGCGATGGATGCATTCTCGCTACATTGGGGGAAATGGTTTTTCTACGCATTTCCCCATTCTGCCTCATCAGTCGGGTATTGCAGAAAATACAACTAGATTCTGCACAGGTATAGTGATAATACTCGACTGGCCACACAACCATGGTACCCGGTGGTCCTCAACATGATAAAGGAACCATGGACACAGGTTACCGAATTCCTGAATTTGGTGACTAATCCCATAACAGGGGAATATCATCCATGCTATGGTCATCTGAACCTGTTGGCTTGCAGGTTCTGAGGAGACCACTACTGGAATTCGGGCTGTCATCCAGAACCATGGACATCATAACAGCATCATGCAGAGAGTCCACAAGGAAGCAGTACCTCACCCACATCAAGAAATGGGAGGCCTTCTGTAGTCGGACCAAGACCACCTACAACTCTGCAACGATCTCTAATGTGCTGGAATTCCTCGTGGGCCTTCATTATGATGAGGGCCTCCGTTATAGTGCCATAAACAGTGCCAGGAGTGCGCTGTCATCCTATCTCAATATTGGAGTGGGATCTCACCAGCTGGTATCCAAACTAATGAGGGGCATATTTAATTCCAACCCTCCTCAACCACGATACAAGATCACCTGGGATATAGGGGTGGTGTTGACTCTACTCAGGAGCTGGTCGCCTATGACGGGATTACCTCTGGACAAACTCACCTTCAAAATGGTGATGTTAATGGCACTGACCACTGCACAACAGGTCCAGACTCTTCAGAAACTAAAACTGGATAGAATGGTCTTGACCCCTAATAAAGTGACTTTCTTTATCAATGAGTTGCTTAAGCAGCACAGACCTGGGTCTACAGGACTAAAATTGGAATTCCCAGCATACCCCGTTGATGAAAGACTCTGTATAGCCACCCACATCCAACATTATATTAATGTCACACATACCATCAGGAATACGGAGACGGGTCTGTTGATCAGCCATAAGAACCCACATCACAGGGTGACAGTGCAGACTATCTCCAGGTGGCTCAGGGTGGTATTGGATGCAGCAGGTATAGACACTAACATTTTAAAATCTCATTCTACCAGGGCTGCATCCACATCAGCGGCGAGGACCATGGAGGTGCCCATGGATCATGTCCTCGCATCAGCGGGCTGGACCAGTGAAGCTACTTTTCAGCAGTTTTATAATAAACCTGTGGCCACTCCCGCAACGTTTGCAGCGTCAGTTTTAAGTGTTGTTCCCTAAAAATGTTTATCCCCAAGTGAGGGGTTTATTGTTTGTATGAATAAATTTTATTATTTTTCAACTTGTTCAAGTCTGAAATACGTTAACATACTTCCTCCATCAGTAATTACGGCAGTGTGTGAGCATGGACATGGTCCAGGGCATGAAATCACAGAGCTTTGAAATCTTCACAAAGTCACTCACGTGACTCCGAAGTAAAATAGTAAGATTAAACGAGAACTTACCAGTTTAAAGTTTGATCCTTATTTTATGAGGAGTTACGATGAGGGATTTCATGCCCTCCTGTCCCAACCCTCTATCATAGGTCAACTGGTATATAGAGTCTCTTAAATCTTACTCTCTTCAGTCATTGTTGTTATCTGTGATTTCACACCACTGCTTTGAAGAATGTCGCGTATGCGTGCTGACGGGGTCTTCACGAAATCCTTCATCGTAACTCCTCATAAAATAAGGATCAAACTTCAAACTGGTAAGTACTCATTTAATCGTACTATTTTTACTCAACTTCACCATTTCACCATTCCACCTAGAGCAGTTACATTGGTTTACATTAGCAACACACAAAGTTACTTCATCATACAGTCCTTAAAACCCAATGTTCACACTGATGATACCTTCTACCATGTTATGCAGTGCAGAATCAATAGACTCTCAGGCTGGGATAGGCTATAAAACTGTGAGCTAAAAATTGACATACATGAGGCACTGTGGACTCATCAACAACAGAAACATACACCACTGCAATCTAATCTCATTAGCTGCCATATCATTAATTCTACCATTACTATCAAGACATGGATGCAATTACCCATGCAGAAGCACATGTTGGGAGCTGCACATGCCATTCTTAAAAATGATGAGATGCCAATTTAGTGAAGCTGCAAATAAACAGTAAACATCAGTGTGCAATAGTAGAGCTAAATGATCTCACAGCCAACAGAACAGATTGAAGCAGTTAAGTCCTACCACTTCAAAACATGTAGTAGATAAATAAGCAGCTATTGGGAGTAAGAAGGTCCAAGGATAAACCCACCTTCAAAGGTCTTGGCACTCAGCAAGTGAGTGCTAAAGGTTGCGGCATTTGCAACCATGTTTAGTCACACCCATCTCAACTTCCGACATTGCAGAAGCCAGACTCTAGCCAATCTGATCCACTCCGTGTGACACCAAGAACATCATGGGAACATCAAATATAGCAAACATTATTGCAAAATACAACATCCCAGCATTTGTACTAAAGACGTGGCCCCCAGAATGAACTGTGGCTCGAGCCAAGCAGTTCCTTTACAGTCAAAATATTGGCATCTATCCAATCATGTGGACAATTGTCCAGGTAGGCCATACTCACACACAGTAGATCAAACTAATGACGGCACTATTAGCATACTCAGTGACCAGCCGAGTTAATGGAAGCTGCAACATAGCAACCAAGAGCCATCTATCCATTAATAACCCCTTCATCATTTCCAGATCTTTCATTTCACCAGGACCACTCTGGTCCAGAGCACATTACAGATCTGGTCCAAAAATAGAGCATGGAACTGAATTCCAGAAGTTGAACGTGATTAATGCAACATAAAATCAAGGCAATATCTGACTAAGTGGGGTATCAAAGAGGCCGCGTAAAACTGGAGTCTATGAAAATCGTAAGGGAAATCTCTAGAGGTTGTTGGAGGTCATTCATCCGAGTCCCAGGATACTCAGTTACTGTGTTACTTGCAAACGAAGCAGTTCATTATTGCATACAACAAAATCTATACCACATTAAGGCATGAGATGGTAAGTTGCAGCTAACGTTGAAGTGCTAGGCAACCATCATCCATAACAAGAAAGTCTAACCATCTTCTCTTCACATTTAGTGGCATCACCATCATCGTCACCCCTCATCAATATCTTGGTGTCAATATGGACAAGCTCAATTGGACTAGCCATTTAGTTCAGTTTTGTTTATTGTCACTTGTACTGAGATACAGTGAAAAACATGCAACCCAGTCAGTGGAAATACTATACAGGATTAAAATTGAGCCGTCCCCAGTGTACAGATACAGGATAAAGGATATTACGTTTAGTGTAAGATAAAGTCCAGTAAAGTCGGATTAAAGATAGTTATCGATGAGATAGATGGTAGTTCAGGATCACTCTCTAGCTGTTGATAGGATGGTTCAGTTGTCTGATAACAAATGGGAAGAAAACTATGAAAAGTATGATGGGAGGGGAGAAGAAGGAGTGACCAGGGTGAAACTATGCCTTGATTATGCTGGCGGCCTTGCCGAGGCAGCATGAACTATAAATAGAGTAAATGGAAGGGAGGTTGGTTTACGTGATAGTCTGGGCTGCGTCCACAATTCGCTGAAGTTGTTTACGATCTTGGATGTAGATGTTCCCAAACCATGCTCTGATGCATCCTGATAAAATGCTTTCAACCACGCATCTGAAGTTGGTGAGAGTTGTTGGGGACATGCCTGACTTGCCTTCTAAAGAAGTAGGGTCTTTGGTGTGCTTTCAAAAGACAATAGACAATAGACAATAGGTGCAGGTGTAGGCCATTCGGCCCTTCGTGCTAGCACTACCAGTCACTGTGATCATGGCTGATCATCCACAATCAGTACCTGGTTCCTGCTTCTCCCCATATTCCTTGACTCCACTATCTTTATCTAACTCTCTCTTGAAAGTATCCAGAGAATCGGCCTCCTTTCTTGGCCGTTGCTTCGATAAGGATTGTCCAGGACAAGTTACTCCTGGAAACTTAAAGCTTACAATCATCTCCGCTTTGGTGCCATCAACGTATACCAGGGTATGTGTACCGATTCGCTTCTAGAAGTCTATGACTATCTCCTTTGACTTGCTGACATTGGGAGAAAGATTGTTGTCTTGACACAAGGTTATGAGGTTCTCAATCTCCTTCCTGTACTCTGACCCGTTATATTTGATATCCGGCCCACAATGGTGATGTCATCTGCTAATTTGTAGATTGAGTCGGATTTGTACTTGGCTGCACAGTCGTGGGTGAATAAGGAGTAAAGAAGGGGGCTGAGAACGTATCCGTGCGGAGCACCAGTGTTGAGAATTATGGTAGAGGATGATTTGTCACCTATTCTCACTGATTGTGGTCTGTTGGTCAGGAAGTTGTGGATCCAGTTGCAGGGTTGAGTGCTGATGCCAAGTTCCATGAATTTTGTGATAAGCTTGGATGGGATAATGGTGTTAAAAGCAGAGCAGTAGTTTATGAATAGGAGGATGTCTCTCATCCGGGTGTTCCAGGGATGAGTGCAGGGCCAGCGAGTTAGCATCAACCATGGACCTGTTGTGGCGATAGGTGAACTGCAGTGGGTCAAGTTTGCTTGGGAGATTGGATTTAATGCATTCCATAACCAGCGTCTCAAAGCACTTCATGAAGATGGATGTCAAGGCCACTGGACAGTAGTTATTTAAGGCATGCTGTCTTGCTTTTCATCGGCACTCAGATGCTAATGGTCTAGTTGAAGCAGGTGGGTACCTCAGAACTGTGTAGGGAGAGATTAAAGATGTCCATGAATTCTCTCGCTAGTTGGTCTGCGCTTTTTCTAAGGATGCAGCCAGCGACTCCGACATGGCCAGGGTCTCTGACATGGCCAGGGTAAATACTTTGGCTACAAAAGCAAATCAAAGGCCAGCTACTATTTTCAAACAGCTCACCTCGTAACAGGCCAAAACGTTTCCATCATCAACATAGGTTAGATGCCACAACAAGTCCCACTCATGAAAATCATAATTTGGCTGGATTAGTGCTACTCCACCAACTCTCAACATCAGCCAGAATAAAGCAGTCAGCTTGGTCTCATCCATTACTTTGAACCCTCAGTATTGTTGCACCGTATACCTTCTACAAAATGTATTGTACAACATTTCCTCACCTGTCATCCCACAAACCCATTAACAAGAACAAGGACAGCAGGTGCATGGGAACACCACCACCTGCAGATTCTTCTTCAAATCACATACCATTTGGAGATAATTTGTTATTCAATAATTGCTGCTGGGTCTAACTCTTGGCACTCCTGCCCAGCAAGACTAAAGGAACACCTTAATCAGGACTGTGGCGGCTCACAACGGCATCTATCCACCACATTCTCGATGACAATTATAAATGCACAATAAAAACTACTTTGCCAATGAAACCTAGATTCTAAAACATGAATTCAAAAAACCTATTTTGTTCATTTATGTATAACCATCATAAGTTTCTATCAAATAAAATGGAAAGATTAAATGAGAACTTACCGTTTGAAGTTTAATCTTTATTTTATGAGAAGTTGAAGTGAGGGATTACGTGAAGAGCCCACCAGCCCGCATGCACGTCAATCTTCAAAGCAGCTGTATGAAACCACTGAATAGTTGCTGACCTAAGCTATAGGAAGATGAAAGGGCTAGAACTACCGAATGATCTTTATGAGAATAGGGTTGGGAGTGGAGGGCACGTAATCCCTCACTTCAACTTATCATAATATAAAGATCAAACTTCAAATGGTAAGTTCTCGTTTAATCTTTCTATTTTATTTCAAAGTCACGTGAGTGACAACGTGAAGATTTCAAAGATCTGTGGTTTCATGCAGTGACACAATCTGTGTGTGAAACGCTTAAACAGATAAACCATTAATGGTAGGAAAAAACATGAGGTATTAATATCATGATGCTAACTTGCATACATGGCCATTGTTCTTAACCGCACCGTAGTCCCAAATGACTGTTGAGTTAGACAATAACTCATGTAACATTGTGCATAATATGATCTGCAAATATCCAGACAAATTCCACCAAATTTTATAATTTTTTAGCCTGCACTATGTAAACCTCATGCTGTATGATGAAAGGGAAATCCATTCTATTGCCTGCTAATGAGTCATCACCAATATCTTGAGACACTTGAATAACAAAAGAACTATCTTCCACTTCATAAGCACTAGCAACTGAGTGCACTTGTATACCTAATGACATCCCTGATTTCTGCTCTGGTGGGTATGCTGTCAATCTCAAATGTACGCAATCCTAAGCCAGAGATTGAGTAAAAACTGTGTTTTTTATGCTGAGATCAGTTGCTGAAAGCATAATCATCTTAAGATACTTGTCCCAATAGGAAAATTAGAGGAATATTTGAAAAACAATTTACTGATATATATCGCACATTACAATGAGTGAAGGCTATCAGAGTGGTCAAATAAAAGACACCCTGCATAACGTTAGAGAATAGTGGGTGAAGAACCTATCATTTATGTCCTACTTATGATACTACAGAAATGACAATTTCTGCACAAGCAATGTCAATTGTGCTATCACATAAAAGCTTCTTTAGGCTCAAACTGGGAACCATACAAACCTCTGTTACTTCCATTTAAAATTGAGTCACGTATGTTGTTCGCAAGCCTCTCATACAATCGTGCAGAGCTAGCTGCCTGAGAAGACAGGCTGTCCCAGCCGTCACTCGACTGAGTAAATAAGAGTTACTTCAGTCGCCTACCATGGCGTGATAGAATAGGCAAATTGGTACTGTTAAATTTCATGTTGCCTCATTTGTAATAACGCAAAAGATATCTACCGACAGCATAGGCTTTCACCACTAACTTTGTTATCAAAACAGCAGAATCGGTGCCTTATGTGTATGGATATGACAGAGTATACAACTACAAGATTGATTCTCCGAGTCAGTTAAATTGCAGAAACCCAATCATCCATCTAAACTGGGTAAGTAAACCCATAATCCGACTAGACTAATGCTAACCCGATTCGGCCTGCATCATATTTCTGTAATCTTGAGAAGTATCAGAAATATACCACTCTAGTCCTTGGCCAGACCACTCATCCTCGGATGAGCTGTTACTGATTGCACTCGGAACCGCTGTTCCTCTATTGATCTTACGGATGGAAAAAATGTTGGGCTTTCCTACCCGTGGAAAAAGCATTATCTAGTTATACATACATATCGCTGATAACATAAAATAGTAAGATTAAATGAGAACTTACCTGTTCAAAGTTTGATCTTTACTTTATGAGGAGTTACGATAAGGGATTACGTGAAGAAGTCCCGCCAGGCGCGTGCTTGGCATACTTCAAAGCAGCGGCGTGAAAAACACAGAACCAATAGCCGGAGTAAGATAGTAAGGCTCACAAAGATTAGAACTACCAGATGATCATTTATATTATGAGGGTTGGGAGCGGAGGGCATGTAATCTCTCATCGCAACTCTTCATAAAATAAAGATCAAACTTCGAACAGATAAGTTCTCGTTTGATCTTACTATTTTACTTCGGAGTCACGTGAGTGACTACGTGAAGATTTTAAAGCTCTGTGATTTTCATGCCGTAGATCATTCCATACGACACACTGCTTCAATTTACACAGTAGTGAGTAAATAATATATATTGCTTGACATTATGCAATAAATATTTTAATAACAATAATAATAAAAAGAAAAGTAATAACCCCTCTATCCCAGGGGAAATAACAACAAATGATATGCAACAAAGCAAACAATTTTGAACAGAACTCAACACAGCATGTGCAACCCTGGCACTGTAACAACAGGTTTATCATAAATCTAGGAAAGTTTCTTCTTTAGAACATCCTGCGGTCTCCAGAATTTGGTCGAGCGGCACATCCTGCACCTTTGCCCTGGATATTCATACCGCTCTTGTGGAGTGAGATTTAAACACATGGGTGTCCACTCCAGTTAATCCATAACCTGTTTATCCAACTAGCAATAGTTTGTACTGTCACTTTTTATACATTTCTTGTGGGTAATGAACATTGGTGTCCCACAATCTCGGCGACTCTTAATTCAATATATATTAATTCAGATGCTTAACCACACACAATATTGACAGAGTATGTCTTAAAGATTACATTGGTTCCAGCCTTTCTTGGCTTGCTTAGATCATTGACATAAAACATTATTTTATCTACAGACAACTGCATACAATCTAACCACAATATTTGTAATGTTTGTACTCAATGTGCTGATATTAATGGTATGACCATAACCACTTTAAATATTAATTTCTGAAAGACAGTGATGTCATTGCAGTCCATTGCCGAAGCAATGTGAGAACTATACTGACATCCCAGATTTCTGTATATCTTGGTTTGGTAGTATTTTATTAAAATTCTTCTCATAAATCGGGATATTAACAGATGAGACCCGATAATTGTCATTCTGAAATTGTCCTAAATAGGAGGACAAAATACTCCGAGCTCCATTAATGGTACTATAACTCAGATGCAACATAGCAAGGATCTCCAAAACATCCAATATGTTTGCATTATGATACAATATATCTGACTGTATACAAAAGATTTCCCATTCCTTATATGAAACATATATTGTTTCTTAGTGCTATCTCTCCAAGCTGCAATTATGACATCCATGGTTCTATCCGACATTCCATCAGAACCTGCAGATTAACAATTAATACGGTCATGTAATGGATGACTTCTGCTGTTACTGGATGTACCAACAATTACTGCACCTGGGATTTGTCATGAATGTCTGAATCATCATTCTGAGCACCAATGGGAACAATGGCTGTGTAGTAATGGTCCCTAGATATTAACTAATAAGAACAGATACTACACTTGACCTTAGCCAAAAGGCCGAGAAGCATTACCAGTTTGGAACCATCAAACGCCTGCAGCAGAGACTTGCTCTATTTTGGTGACACATTGCCTAATCAGGCTAAATGGGGAAAACATAAAAGACTATACTTCCCCAATGTAGCGAGAATGCATCCACCGCCAATGTGCCTGGGTCTGACTCCCATGAGACACATTTAGACCACTGGAGATTTAAACCAGACACGACAGATCAACATTTGGTACTCATACTGTCTGACAATTAAAAAAAAAAAAACTTTTAACATTCATTCTGTATTGTCATTGAACTTTCATGATCTGTTGTCTTACCACAATATTGTCTTCTCCCACAGTTGTGGTATTGTCTACTCGTAATTGAACATGTAAGTTCTTTATTGTAGAACAACAGCTATCAATGCATAAAACGCCCCCAATAACTCCAAATAATTCATACCATGTATTTGGAGAATTAAATCGTCTTGGACAGTCCACCGACCAACACAACTGGTGTCACTGTCCTCAGCTCCCCATCCGAGAGCACTCTCATCAGTCTGTAATAACACTGAAGACTGCTGAACAAGCACATTTTTACTTCTAGTAACTTGTGCAACATTGAGAATCCATCATTGAATTCAGCTCAACCTTTTTAGTTGGTAACTGCATGGACCTAATCAATAACCTGCATGCTTTTTACTCTTATAATCTGGTCTTTGCAGACTTTGATCGTGCAGAGGTCCCAATTCGACAGCATGAATGCTGCTATCACTTTACCAATAACCGTAGCTACTTCTTGGATGGCGGGATAATGTTTTTTACCAAGACAAATGCAGGCATTTGTAACATCCCCAACCTTATTTGTTGATAAAGTTACTGACATATCAATTGTATTAAAGACAACCCCCAAATAATCAATTGTTTGGGATGCCTGTAACTTACATGTTGTTTGGATGTACAGAACCTTAGCCTTTAGGCTTATGGTTGCTGAACCCAGTTCTTCACCTGTCCCCCATTTACTATTAACATATCCTCTAGATAAGTCATTACAATGTGATTCTGAGCCCTCATTAACACCAGTGCTGATTTCAATAATTGTGTGAGCAATCTGAGGGTTGAGTTTAACCCATTAGGTAATTCCTTCAGCTAACCCATCCAATTAATTGAAGTATCTGAATAATAAGGCATCTTTTTTAAGTCTAAAAATAGCCACATAGCAGCCTTGTGATAACAACTTCGTTACAGTGCTGAAGTGTACTTTTTTAAATGCTTATAGTGAACTATAAATTTAAGTTTATGAGTCCCAGAATGACTCTGCAACCCCCATACTTGTTTCTGGGATATACTATCTCTACCTGATGAGTTCCTGGTACATTCAAACACCAAGCCGATCAGATTTAATGCAGAATTACAAAACAATTGTAATCTTAACCAACCAGAGGTTGTTTCCCCAGAAATTCCATGTGTAATGGAATGACGTTTCTGTACTTCCGTAAATGAACCAGAAGATCTCCTTCCCTTAATATAGGGGTTCGTATTCATCCATCATAAATCTGGTTATAGCTTGCCCACATAATCCTGCATTTTTTGGGTATAATGTTAGCCAAATGGCAATTTTCATCATACAATTGGGTTTGAATATGCATTGTAGAGTAACGCAAGCATATCTTTAAAGTATTGGACATTATCGACCCATTTATGTCTTCCCCAAATGCAGTGATGCCAACTGAATATCAGCTAGAGGACATGCTGGAACACATTTCCTGTCCTCGCATCGTTACACTCATGCGTGCCCAATTACTGTTGGCACCCTGAGCGAGGCACAATAGACGGGTGTTTTATATATTTTTATATATTTTTTATTGTTTCAGTCATAACAGTTTCTTGGAGTAGGTGAGAAACCAAATAATGTTGGCCGCCAGGTTCATCCATAGCCTCACCAGTCCATACCGATATAGCAAAACTTGGTGCTACATCGGGAACACCCGGAACATTTCTATTGTGCTCTGGTGTATACACATAAGTAGGGATACCAGCTTCAGGGTCAGTTTCATCCTGTCCTGGTACTCCCGAGTCTTGTTCTAGGGAGCTTCATCCAGACCTATGCAAGGCACTGGTGAATGAGATTCTCATTCTTTATAGGCACCATACTCAATGTATGGAAACTCCTTCGGAGCCTGCCTTGGAATCTCATGGGTCTTTAGAACCCTTGACTGATTAGAGTTTGGAGCATTTTATCTTGCTCTAGGGACCTCATCCAAATCTAACCAAGGTACTGGAGAATCAGAATCCCATTTTCATTGGCACCATACTCAGCGTATGGAAACTCCTTCGGAGCTTGCGTTACAGGAAGACATACATGGGTCTTAGAACCCTTGACTAAGTCAAGTGTGGAGCATTTTCTCCATTTTCAGCCTCCCCCACATTCTTGTCCTCCCTTGGAGGAGAATTACTTCTTTACTGTTTTACATTTGTGCATAAACCATATATTTTAAAATTGTAATTCTGACAGGCACATTCTGCTTGCAGAATATTTATATTAACCTCAGTATCACAGAGGGTTATATACATTTCCATAAAGAAAACTGCATCTGGTAACATATACTCAGAGCAGACTTTATTTTACAAATTGTGGGTATTTGGAGCCGGCATTTAGCGCAGCCATTATCTCCAAACCTGATTTAATTAGCGTTAAATAGCGGGAACCGGCTTTTAAAGCAGCCCTTATCTCCCGATCCGATCTAAATCGGAAACTGCGGTTCCAACGCGTTCCTTTCAATGACCACAGTTTAAAATACTTTACTCTAGCTGACTCCGTTTTTTGAGCCTATATATTCTTCTTTACACCACCCTGCGGCCTCTAAAATTTTATCGAGTGGTACATCCTGTACCTTCGCAGCGGACGCAGCTGCAGCCCTAGTGGAGTGAAACTTAAACACATCAGTGTCCACTCCTGCTAAATCTAAAACCTGTTCTAACCATCTAGAAATGGTTTGAACTGCAACTTTTGTATGTGGTTTTTTGTGTGTTATCAGTAACGCTGTCTCAGCACCTCGGAGATTTTGATTACTTCAATCAATCAATCGGTTTTAATCGTCACATTGCACACAAAGTGCAAGTGAATTAATTTGTCAGCAGTGGTACAATGATAAAGTGGTACAATGATAACTTAACTTCAATATATTTAGTTAAATGCTTAACTACCCACAATGTTTCATTGACAGGATATGCTTTAAACATTACCTTGACTCCAGTTTGTCCTGGTCTGCTTTGTTTGGTCAGATCATAAACATAAAACACAATGTTATCTGAAGCCACATGCATGCAATCTAACCGTAACAATTGCAAAGTTTGTACTCTTTGAGCTGACACTAATGCCATTACATTACTACCTTGAATGTTAACCTTTGCAAAAACATTGAAGTAATTGGAGTCCATTGCCTAAGCAAAGTGAGAACAATGCTAACATCCCAAATTTCTGCATCACTGGTCTTGGGAGGATGTTTATTAAAATTCCTTTCATGAACCGGGATATTTAATGGGTGAGACCCAATTGAATCTCGATCAGAAATTTGTCCTAAGTAGGACGCCAAAGCAATACGAGCACTATTAATGGCACTATAACTTAAGTGCTCATTAAAATGCAACCCAGCAAGGAACTCTAATACATTTGTTATGTTCGCAGTATAATAAGACATCTTTGACTGTCTACAGAAGACTTCCCATTTCTTTATATGCGCCATATATATTTTTTTTAGTGCTATTTCTCCAAGCTGCAGCTATAACATCCATGGTCCTATCAGACAGTCCAAGCTCTTGCAATGGTCTGGTCAGAAGCAGCAGATTAACAAATTCATATGATCATGCAATGGATGAATTTCTTTTGTCACTGGTTGTATCAACAATTGTTGCAACTAGGAATCATCATACATGGTTCAATAATCATTTTAAGCATCAACGGGAACCATGACTGTGTAGGCCAATTTGGCCCCACCAAAATGCCCTTGGCAGCGTCTTGCGCTATTTTCTTGAGACATTGCCCAATCAGACAGAATGGGGGAAAGGCATAAAAGAACGTATTCCCCCAGTGTAGCGAGAAAACATCCACCGCTACTGACCCGGATCGTGTTCCCAAGACACATATTTGGGCAATTGGTGATTTAATCTAGATGCAAACAGATCAATGTCTGGTACTCCAACCGACTGACAATATTTTTAAATTTTTTTGGATTTAACATCCATTCTGTATTGTCTTAAAATTTTCGTGATCTTTTGTCTGCCACAATATTGTCTCCCCCTGGGAGATAAATAACTGAAACCCGAATATTCTTACCAATACACCAATGTCACACCTGGTGAACCAGATGATCACATGATAATGATCTTACTCCACCCATGTGATTGATATATGCCACAGCTGTGGTATTGTCTACTTATAATTGGACATGCAAATCCTTCATAGTAGAACAATAAGATTTTAATCCATAAAATGCTCCCAGTAACTCCAAATAATTTATACCATATGTTTGGAGAAATACATCCTCTTGGACAGTCCATCTGCCCCCACAGCTGGTATCATTATCCGTAGCACCCCATCTGAGAGAACTTGCATCAGCTTGCAAAATAACTGCTGGCTGCTGAACCAAAATGTTTTTAACAACTTGTGGAACATTCTCAATCCATCAATACAATTCTAATAAAGCTTCCTTTGGCAATTGCATGGGCCTATCAAAATGGCCTGCTCGCTGTATTAGCTTGTGTTTTTGCCCTTTTTGGGATTTTGGTAATGCAGTGGATCAAAAATTCTACTGCAGGGAATACTGTTAGTAACTTCCCAATAACATTATCAACTTCTCGGATGGAGGAATAAGGTTTGTCAATAAGGCACCAACAAAAATTTGTAATATCAACAATCTTGTCTATTGGTAAAGTTACTAACATGGTAACTAAATTAATCACAAACCCCAAATATTCAATAGTTTGGGATGGCTGTAACTTTAGATTTTGTTGGATGAATCAGGAAATCTAGCCTTACAAACAGGCTTGTAGTCACCGAGACTGATTTTTCAGCTGACTCCTGATTAGCATTGACAATTAAAATGTCATCTAGATAAGCCATAACGATGTGTTTTTGTGCCCTGAGCAGTGCAAATGCTGGTTTCAACAATTAGTGAACAACCTAGGAGCTGAGCTTAATCCATTAGGTAATGCTTTGTATTACCACAGCTGTCCCATCCAATTAAATTTCAATACCTGCGAATGTGATGATGAATTGGTACTGAATAATATGCATCCTTCTGGACAAACGTATTAAAAGTGTGAGGTCTAAAATGATTCTACAACCCCCATCTTTCTTTGTGTCTGGGGAAAATATTTGATACAAATTGCTGTGGATCCTCACTTGATTTCTTAATACCTCCTTTTTTACACCAATTCTTAACGTCTTTATCAATTTGAATTGTTTTTCAAATACAAAAACACCAAATACAATTAGACTTATTCTGTCCTGGTGGATCAAAACCTTCTACAAAATCAATGGTTGATCCTAAGACAGTACCTAATATAACACGGTCAGATGTTATACAGTCCCATTTATCATAAAACATTTATAGACTACCACCAATCTGAGGTTCATCCAAAGATTCTTCTGTAATAGGATAAAGTTTTTGTACCTCTCCAACCGGACGTGGTAGTCTCCTTCTCCCAACATATGGGTAACATTCAGCTGTGCTGGTTGGTAATATTTCCTTACCCTACTCCTGCCTCGGCTTGTTCCAGCTCCAAATCAAAATCCCCTTCTTGTTTGACCGGCCCTTTCTTTGGCCAAACCGAAGGGTTTCATGAGGTCAATAGTCTTTGCCTCTTTATCAACCTCTTTATTTATTTAAACAGATTTTCCCCGAACAAATAACCAGGAGCTTGAACATTGCTTGATCTGCACAAACCTGCAAATCTTGGATGTCAAATAGGCCAAATAGCAATCTTCCTCATACAATTAATCTTAAATATTGAGTTGCAGAATAATGCCAACATATCCTTCTGAACTTTGGTCATTCCACAATCTTCTACTTGCTTTCCAAAAGCAATGATCCCAGCCGAAATCATATTTCCTGCGCCTGCATCATTGATGACATTGGCGCCAAAAAGCTGAATTTACCGTAGGTACCTTCAGTGATGTATAATAATTCTGCTGTATCAACCATAACAGCTTCTTGAAGCTGGTGAGAGACCAAATAATTTATGTTGGCCGCCAGGTTTTCTTCCATGGCCTCACCGCCTCCTCCAGGTATAGAAAACTTTGTGCCACATCAGACACACTTGGAACAATATTTTTGTATTGTGGTGGGTACTCATGACCGAAATCACCACCTTCAGGATCAGTCTCATGCAGCCCTGGTACTCCTAAGACTTTGCTCAAGGATTTTCTCCAGCTCAATCCCAGGCTCTGGAGTTTCAAATTCCCAATTTAAACTGGCACCATATTCATGATATGGAACCCCCTCAGGGGCTGCCTGGGAATATTCTGGGTTTTTAGACCCTTGGTTGATTATTGTTTGGGGTATTTTCCCCATTTGTATCCAATCTAAGCCATAAAGCTTTTCTTTCTGGAGGACTTTCCGAATGAGATTCATCAGAACCCACAGACCTTTTAGATTTTCTTTTACATTTTTTAGGCACTGGGTTTTCCTCCGTGGTTTCTGTTTGTGGAGCAACCAAAGGCTCACCAACGGGTATTTCAACGGCCACCGATATTGGAATCGGCTCCGCAATAATCTGCTGTCCCGACTCTTCTCCACCCTGGGACACACATTTTACCCGTGATTTTTTAACTTTCTCTATTTTATTTTTAAACTCCTCCTGGTTTACCCACTAGCCTACGGAGTTTTGAAAATGCCCTGGAAGTAAAAATAATTTACTTACCTGCGGGCTGTTTCCTTAGCGCTGTGTGGAGCTGCGCTCTGCAGCTCTTTCCCTACCGACAGCATCGACATACTGCCGATCAAGCACCAGGCGGTCTTCTTCACGTAGTCACTCACGTGACACCGAAGTAAAATAAAGTATACACTATATGCTGCTGCAGCATAGCTGTAGCAGTAACTATGTTAAAATCGTTCGGTGCTACAGCAGCTGAGCTTACCTAAGCGGTAGCTCTAGGCCGCGGCTATTTTTAAACTCACCTGCTGCTGAAATCCTCCTGCAGCAAAAAATAGACCTGGCTGCCTGCCGCTGCAATTCATGAATTCTAGCTCCTTACGGAGCCCCATGCTGCCTTCAACTCTGGCTGCCTGCTCCCGTATGGAGCTCCGATGCCGGCAGCTGTAACAACTTATCCTAGCCGGCCGTCTCCCATTTCGGCCGTCTGCTGCCGTGCAGACTATAACGCAATATATAACGCGTCAGAGATCAGTCACAATACAACTCCTTATGGAGCCCTACAATTTCACCCACCTGTTCCCGTGGAAAGCCCAAACTGCGGCGCAAAAATTCCTTACTCTAGCTCCTGTGGAGCTATCACGGCAGCCCAAACCCCCGGCCGCCTCCATAGCTACTCTGGGCACGCTATAGAGCGGCCCGGTGAAAATTGACTTACCTGGTCGGAGCCGTTCGAAACTGCTCCAAGTAGCGCCATGCGCTAGACATATTGACGTGCATGCAGGCTGGCGGGCTCTTCATGTAGTCACTCACGTGAATTCGAAATAAAATATTATGCATGGTGCTATTGTACAAAAAACAAATAGCCTGCACCACTTAAATTATTTTCAATCTGGAGAAAATTATTTTTAATCTGAATACCAATATTATGTGGCCAGGATATTATGTACATATTACATTCCTCCTGAATGACATTGTTTACAGTATTACAGAATGTAATGGAACTGTATTTTAAGTTGAAGTGACAGCTTTCAAAAATGGCAGTTAGTGCACTTTATACCTTCATTGATATTGTTTTAAATTCAAAGAGGATTACCATATCAATATTGTTCTAATATAATATTTTCATTGAGCCAAAATGCATTGCTCCCAAAAAATATAAGCAGTCAAAATTTTAAACTGAAAACAAATTGATCGGAGGAAAAATGGGCGTTATTTTAATTACTCTGATGTTTCGATTAATTGTTCTCTAAACAATTAACAAATTATAATGGAAGTGCTATCTGTTGTGTGCTTTATTGAATCTCTATGAGTGGCACAGTGGTGCAGCGATAGAGTTGCTGCCTTACATCCCCAGAGACCCAGGTTCGACACTGACTATGGGTGCTCTCTGTGTGGATTTTACATGTTATCCCTATGACCGCGTGGGCTTTCTCCAAATGCTCCAGTTTCCTCCCACGTCTCAAAAACGTGCAGGTTTGTAGGTCAATCAGCTTCTGTAAAGCGTAAATTGTCCCTAGTGTGTAGAATAGTGCTAATATACGGGGTGATAACTGATCAGCACAAAGACTCGGTTGGCGATCCACACTGTAGGTCTAAAGTTTTATTGAATCCTGAGTCATATCTTGCTGGTAGATGCCAGCAATAAACTGTTGGTAATTATCCATGTAAATGCCAGCCAGTTTGGTTAGTACTTGTGCATCCACACACACACTCGTAATTATCATTGGTTTCACGCAGCGCGTCACTGACTGGGTCCTGGAAACTCTCAATTAATCTAAACCAGACAAGTTTGGCCCCACTCCACAAAATCTAAGCCAATACAACAATGCACACAGATGTCTCCTAGTAATTCAAGCCATTAGCACATTTCTAACAAATGTTCCAAGACTATAGAGGAGCAAAAGGTCCCCAGTAGCAAGCTAGAAAGAAAGTGATGTGGATTAAAGAGCATCAAGATGTAAGGTTGCATTTTAGTCTGTTATAAATGTCATAAAGCAGAGGCTCCAGGAAGATACAGAGTGAAAATATGATAATTGAAATTGTCAGCACTAATAGGTGGAGGGGATCACCGTAGCAGAAAAGCAGAACAAAGGGCAAAATATAACAGATTTGATATGTGAATATGGACGAGAGTTTAAAAAATATTTTACTAATTATGTTGGGTTGCTACCTTTCATGTTATTCATTCTCACCTGCATCAAGAATTGCTTTCCAGTAACGTGTCTTTATCACACTCAGAACTTCAAGTGATCTCACTCCCATTTCCTGTTTGTGATAATCTCTGCTCTGCATCATCTCTGGAAAAGTGACAATGAAGTGATGAACTTTGTGCTTACCCACAGTCTATTTGCAATGATGAGTTAGATATGCTTATTATGATTTTTTTGATGTTGATTAAAATTGGCCTCATTTAACAATATTGAAATAGAGATTGTAATTTTGAATGTCTCAATTATTTTATTTTGATTATTTTCTATGTCTTAATCACTTCTGGTGTACATTTAGGGTAGTATAACTGGAGTAAAGTAGAGATGGTCAACATTGAGACCATAATCTAAGGAAGTCACAGCCCAAAAGCAGAACATTTTGCCATAGAGGCTGTGCAGCGTTTTGTGATGTGAATACTTATTTGACTCCATGCTTCAAATATTTATTTTGTGGACTTGTACCTTTTAGCTTAAGCTTCATTGTGATAGCAAGCAAAGGCCACAGTGTGATATCAGGTGCAGGTTTACGGTGATCTTTAAAGGGGAGATAAACATCCTATGCTCTTACTTGAAGAAGATCAGGGGAATGTGATATTTATTTACCAGGAAACAAAATACATTACTGTATATAGTTGTTTATTCTATTATCATTAATCAGCCTTTTCTGTGTGTAAAATAGCTGCTGATTTTGCCTACAATAGACAATGACTACACTTAATAGTATTTCAGTGGCTGCAAAGTTATAAAAATAAAATAATGAAGCTACTTTAAGTCATTATATTTTATCTATTTGGTATGTATTGAAGCAGCAGTTAGTAGAGCTGCTGCCTTATAGCGCCATGGACCTGGGTTTGAGTATGGAAAACTAACTAAAGAGAAACAAATTTTAATTTCATGTTATTATTGTTGAATTTATAAGCTTCCATTGATTTCAACTCTCACACATTTATGTTCAATGTTTCGTATTCATTATGGACTTTGAGATCTGCACTCTGCAGAAAAGGATGACGAGAAAGCCTTCAAACAGAATGGAACACTTTATGATGTTTTGTTATTGTATTGATCACTTTCAAGCTTTATCAAAGAATGGAGTGACTCTGACTGTATCAATCAGATGAGTTTGTAGGTAACCTGTATAAATTGGTATAATGTCTCAGAAAATTCCATTACCACATCTACTGCTGATCAACACCAATCAGTAGTACCTTATGCAAACACATATCACTGCATAGTATCAGCTCTGTTGCTGGGAATACATTCACTCTAGTTTCCCATTGAAAAAATTACAATATTTTACACCCCTTTAGAAATGCCAATCTTGCTGTTACTTCTGACAATGCAATCAGCACAGTTCGAAGTTCAAGGGATACTAAGCCACATGATCTCAGGTCATATATAGGAAACAACTTTTTTTCCATAAAACTTTCTGCCGATTAAAGGCAGACATTGCATCCTGTTGATTAATTATCCATATTCTGCGACAGGTCAAAAGCAGTTTTAAACTTTGCTCAGAAGCATGTACTTGAATAATATCTTCAAATAGTGAGTTCAGATAATGATAAGATGACAGTTTTTGCTAGTGCTGAACAATCACCACACCATTGATTAAGCAAGGAAAATACACTTCAACATGGCTGAGTATCCTTGTACAAGGTTGCGGAGACCTCGAATAGAGTTAAAGGGAGCCAAGATTAGACATAAAGAACTGCAGGTCCCCCCAGGCCAGGTCCTCCTTTGACGCAGGGACCGACCGCGGGGCACCATCGACACAGAGTCTGACCGCGTGGCTCCGAGTCACTGCAGCACATTTTGAAAGGAGACAAACTGCCTTAAGGTTTTAAGTATCCCAGTGACTGTGTTAATTCTTAGGTGGTCTGAATAATGATTACTGGCTTTGTGCCGTTGCAGATTGTTTGTTGCTCCAGATTCCAACATTTGCAGTCTCTTGTGTCTTCCCTGCCTACAGCACTTGAAGTGATGGACTCAGTGAAAAATTATACTACTGTCAAAATATCTTGGTCATAGAAACCCACAGGCACATGATAGCTAGTCTCGACCCTTCTCTACACTGAAGAAAGGACCCATTCTGAAACATGGCCTGTCCATTTCCTCATGACCCGCTGAGTTCGTCCAGAACTTTGAGTTTTGCTCAGGATTCAACATCTGCTTTTTTTTTAGTGTCTCCAAGCTTCTTCCCTTCTACTTTTGGCAAGATCTGAACCCTCTGGCTGGCAAAGCAACCCTTCCTGAATAGAATGACAGTGAGACCTGTGCAAGCAAGGAATCTGATGGTGCTCTCAAATATGTTTTTGGTGGTACCCACAACAGTGATTATATCAGCCTTACAACAAACAATACTTCTTTAGGTTGATTGAAAAAAATAACATTATATTATTACTATACACAATATATAACTATTTTAGGACAAACAGCTGATACATGCGTTTAAGTAAATTCCACACGTGTAGCTCTGGGATCCTCTGCTCAATTATGAACGTCAGGATATTTGTGTGGAAGTAAAGGGCAGCTAAATGAACAATATTGTTCTCTTCACTATCGACCTTTAATATATCGGCTCCAAGTGATAGTAAATATTGGAGTGTATCGAATGCACCAGCCATAGCAGTAAGTAACAATGGCGTTGCACGATATCTGAAGCAAAAATAAAATTAGTTCATTAGCTATCAGCAATTAAATAAAATAATTCCATTTGGAGAAATCATAATTTAGATAAATACTTTAACAGCTTCATTTACGCCACAAATTATCTATTGGGTCAGGGTGTTGCACAGGGGAATGGTGGAGATGGAGGGTTTATGCTCTCATTCCAAATTTCGTTTAAAAAACAGGTATTCAGTTTTGAATTTCCAACAACCACTAATTTCACTATCCCAATCATGATACGTTTGTAAGCTTGTTGTTGTACTTGACCACGAGAGGAGTTCCCATTTAATTGCATTGGTAAATCAATAATGTTACCTCTTTCCATCTCATTAATATCACCGGCCTCCATTTCTGCCCCAGCACCACTGATGCTTTGTTAGTTCCAAGCAACTATTCTATTACTCTCCTGCTGAATCCTATTTTCCACATGCTATAAATTACCTCATCAAAAACAGTGCTAATTGTGTCGTATTTTATCATGTTCATCTATTACTTCTAAATTCACCCATCCAAATTGCCTTCTGCATTGAATTTTGAAATTCTTACATATATTTCTTAATCTATTCATGGTTTTACCTATCTATCTACTCTATAACCATCCATTTTATCTGTGCACATGTTCATAAACATGATTTGATGACTGTAATACAGTTTGACTTCCTACTCTGGTGCTGTGTGATCCCCTAGTTCCTTTTCTATGTTTTCCTCCTTTCTAATTTTACATTGATTTTAAGATCATGCCAAATTAGTTTAAATCCTGCACAAAAGCACAATCCAACCTCGTCCTAAAGATATTGGTCTATAGTCGCCTTTATAACAATTCCTCCCCTCACTTCCCCTTGACCTTTTGATCTATCTACATTCACCCAATTGTGGGTTCTTCACATCCCTAAAATTGCATTGCTTCATCTTCCACAAATGTGCTTATTATTGTTCAGCTTCCCCATTCAGGAATTCCCTCCTTTAATCTTCCTGGCTTTCCTCTTCAATTTCCTCATTTGAAATGATCCTATGCCTTTAGTTACCTTGCCAAGCATCTCCAAATCTGGCTCGTTGTATTTTTTTGATAATGCTCTTATGAAGCACTTTGGTATATTTATTACATTAAATACATTTGTTTAGAAATTCATCTCAATAAATTAAGACCCTATGACCATAAGACATAGGAGCAACACAACGCCATTCAGCCCATCGAGTCTGCTCTGCCATTCGACCATGGCTGATCTGTTTTTCCCTCTCAATTCCATGCTCTTGCTCTCTTCCATAACCATTGACGCCTTTATTGCTTAACACTATGTTCATTTTAATATAATTAATTTTAGTGTATTAACATTAGGGCAGCATGGTGGCGAAGCAGTAGAGTTCCTGCCTTACAGCACCAGAAACCTGGGTTTGATCCTGGCTATGGGTGCTGTCAGTACAGAGTTTGTACGTTCTCCCCGTGACCATGTGTGTTTTCCCTGGGTGCTCTGGTTTCCTCCCATACTCTAAAGATGCACAAGTTTGCAGGTTAATTTGGCTTCTGTAAATTGTCCCTGGTGGGTAAAATTGTGTTAGTGTAGAGGGATTGTTGGCCGTCATAGATTCGGTGACCTGTTTCTGCGCTGTATCTCTAAAAACTGAATTTTACCACTACGAATGGATCATTGGCTGGTCAAATATGCAAATCCATCGTTGCAAGAATACTGCAGCTCAGGGAGAACATTTGTTTAATAACTTCTGCCCCTGCCTAGCCTGTAGGTGACTGAGATCAGAAATATAGTTAAAGGTTTAATATCAGTGCAAAGGCTTTTATATTTACAAAATCAATGCTAAATTTGTGTATTGCGAATCTAGAGTTTTATGGGCCTGTCCCACTTAGGCGATTTTTCAGCGGACTGTTGGTCACTGTCAAGTTGCTGGCAGTCGCCTGAAAAAACGGCAACTGGAACGGTGACTGTCAAAGTGGGGCACACACACACACAAATACGTCGCTTCCTTCACCAGCCCGTTATGCAGGCGGGGGACAGGGCAAGCGGGGGGGAGCGCTGTCTAAAAAAATTAACATGGTGCAAAGCCAAGGTGATACAGACACACACCGCGATAAACAGGAAGGTTGGCGCTGTAAAAAGACGGCTAAAGCACAGTGTATGGTAAGTCCTTTAAAAGAAGGGGGTAGAGGGGGGAGAAGGAGTGGAGACAACTTTTAAGAAGCCAGAGATACACGGCTGTTAAGCTTGGCGGACATTTAACATTAACGGTCGGTTATCCTTGGTTCTGAAAACTACTGCTTACCTTTTTTTCCCCAATGAGCCAATGAAATTCACCTGTTAGCACTGGATACAACCTACGAGAACCTCCGACCCCCTGGCAACCCACCTACGGCTCGAGAATTCTCGCTACTCCATGGCAGCTTCATTCTAGTCGCCGCTAATTTTTCAATATGTTGAAAAATTGACGGCGACCATAATGAGGCCGCAATTAGTTCCCAGAATGCGGGAACTCCTCACGACCATGACGACTCCCCGGCAACCACCCGCAAACATGTGGCGACCATGTGGCGACTGCATAGTCTTCCACAGTCGCCTAAAAAGTCGCCTTAGTGGGACAGGCCCATTACTCCATTTTATTCCAGAATTATTTTAGATTGGGTCAACCGTAAGAATATTTATACTATTTAGGAGAGCTCTGAAATTATTGAGTGCAAAGTACAAATGCAAAGTAAAATAATTGTTGTCACTCCAATATATTACATTGATATTTAAAATCCTATCTTTTATTACCATTAATCAGAAGAAAGGGAAACACATAGAACAAACATTAAAACATGATGTTTCACTTGCAAGGCAATGTACAGAAAGGCACAAGCAATTCAAAATTAACTGGAGTATTTTTGTTATTTTCATTATTTATAATAGATAGGCAACAGAACACTTACCTAGCTGAAGTCTCTAATTCCAGCAATTTGGGATCCCTTCTATGCAGAGCTCTAACGCAGGAAACATTGTCATAAAATGCAGCAAAGTGCATTGCTGTCCAACCTCGTGCATCAGTTGTTGTATGATCTGCCCGCAAGCCTAGGAGGCAGTTCAGTGCACCAAGTGACCCACACTTTGCTGCCATATGCAAAGCTGTTTGACCTACAAGCAAAACAATTACACGTTAACATGGAGAAGCGCCACGCCCAGCTCACCTCCGCTCTCCCGCCGGGCCAACCGACAGCCCCGCCCAACGACACCAGCGGCCCCAAGCCTACAGCCAGCACGGCGAACACACAGAGCCACAGCTAGCACGGAGAACCCACAGGCCCACAGCCAGCACCAACTCCAGCTCAATCCCGCCCCAACTCCAGTGGAATCCGCTCCCCGATGGGCCACTACAGCGACAAGTGCCTATTCACCCATGGCCTGGCCAAGCTGCACTCTCTCAGCTGCCACCCCAAGTACAAGACGTACCTTGCACACCACCTACAGTACCCGCTGCTGTAAATTGCTTGTTCTAAGCTCCCCCCAATCTAGTTTCAGTCAATAAAATACTGAGTCAAGCAAATACATAACTTTATTTTGGAAAACACAATAACAGTTCCCCACTACTATACCTAACCACCGCGGGTTCGATCCTTGTATCTGCTTGGCCACGCCCTTCTAGCCTCGTGCAAGCAGTGACACTCCAGACACACGATTTCGGGAGCTCCAACCACAGGAGTTTCAACCGCCCCAATGCGGGAGCTTGATCGCCTCGACACGGGGGCTTCAATCACCGGCTGCAGAAGCTTCAATTGCCCCGACCGCGGGAGAAAAGAAGGCAAGAAGATAAGACTTTATTGCCTTCCATTACAGTGGGGAATGGGGAGGAACCACTGTGGTGGATGTTTATATCACATTTTTATGTAGTCGTGTGTCTCATTGCTTTTTTGATATGACTGTATGGCAACCAAATTCCTCGTATGTTGCAAAACATACTTGACTAATAAATTACGATTATGATTACGATAAATCCTTTTTGCAAATTTAACATGCTTTAGCTCACCCGCATCTTGGTACTTGTCACTGCGATGCTGATTGATTTTCAGACGTATTGTGGTCAGCAGGCAGATAATTGAGACGTGGTTATGCATTGCAGCATGATGAAAAAGTCCGTAACCAGTTTGATCCTGAACTCCAAGTTGCGACATTGGATTTAATTGAGTAAGTGAGTAAAAGACTGCAGCAAGCCCACTGTCAGTTACGGATATTAGACTAAAGGGCAAATTCTGTATGGGAAAAAAATAGTACAATTGCTCTATATTTACATTTCTGCATAGCAGTCTTAAGATCCAGATGTTTACGAAATACTTTAAAATAATTTGTTTAGTTAAAACAAGAATCCCCACAAATGTATTGCTTAATTCTATTTTGCACATTCCATGTAAGAAAACCTCAATGGTCAACTGACCATTTTAATTAGTATCAACAGTTCACAAATCTCTGAAGAGAATTGCATCACAATTATTAACTGGAAGAAGACAAAGAGCAAGATGGCACTAAATATATATATATATATATATATATATATATTTATAGAGAGAGAGAGAGAGAGAGAGAGAGAGAGAGAGAGAGAGAGAGAGAGAGAGAGAGAGAGAGAGAGAGAGAGAGAGATATTTAGTGCCATCCTGCTCTTTGTCTTCTTCCAGTTAATAATTGTGATGCAATTCTCTTAATGTATTATATATTTTTTGTGTGTGTGTGTGTGCGCAACACTTCTGACCCATTCCTATAAATAAAATATATAAAGCTCAGTAGCATACATAAAGCTCAGTAGCACAATAAACTAAAAATCCAATTGAAGATCTGCATTGAAGTTGCAATGTCATGGGTCTCCAGTAGTGTCTCTCACTGTTATTCATACTGAGAAGACTTGCAAATATTTAAACAGTGGCAACATACTGTTTTTCATATCAGCATGGAAGCAATTTCTGGCATCCCTTATATCAACTGACAAATCAAGCCGACACTCCAGAAAGAGAAATGACCGCTAACTGCAACCACTTTTGGAGGTCATTAGACAACTTTGGAGCCAAAAACACTGACTGAAACTCTGCATGGAACATCTGTGTGGAAAACGCATACATCTGTATACCAGGGTGACCAAGAAATCTTCAAGGTCAGAGACAAAGCTTCATTGGGAAAAGAGGGAGGTGATTTACAGGATACTGGGGCATTCACTAGAATTTCAATTTGACAACTTTTTATAGAAAATATAAATGGATAGATAAATGTGCCAACACAATTGACCATTATTAGTGGTGAGGGGTATGAGGGAGCCTCCTGATGCTGAACATCTTTGCATGGTTCTATTAGTTCAATGCTCCAAGGACCTGACTCGTAGTAGAAATGTAATAATGTCACCTGGGACATGTCAGATAATAATGTCACCTGAGGTTCAATGAGAACAAAAAAAACATTAGTTGGGGACTGCACGAATAGAGACATATATCGCTCTATGCACCACACCTTCAATACATATAACATAGGAACATAGAAACATAGAAATTAGGTGCAGGAGTAGGCCATTCGGCCCTTCGAGCCTGCACCGCCATTCAATATGATCATGGCTGATCATCCAACTCAGTATCCCGTACCTGCCTTCTCTCCATACCCTCTGATCCCCTGAGCCACAAGGGCCACATCTAACTCCCTCTTAAATATAGCCAATGAACTGGCCTCAACTACCCTCTGTGGCAGAGAGTTCCAGAGACCCACCACTCTCTGTGTGAAAAAAGTCCTTCTCATCTCGGTCCTAAAGGATTTCCCCCTTATCCTTAAGCTGTGACCCCTTTTCCTGGACCTCCCCAACATTGGGATCAATCTTCCTGCATCTAGCCTGTCCAACCCCTTAAGAATTTTGTAAGTTTCTATAAGATCCCCTCTCAATCTCCTAAATTCTAGAGAGTATAAACCGAGTCTATCCAGTCTTTCTTCATAAAACAGTCCTGACATCCCAGGAATCAGTCTGGTGAACCTTCTCTGCACTCCCTCTATGGCAATAATGTCCTTCCTCAGATTTGGAGACCAATCTCTGCTGATCATTTCTATCTAACACTCTCTTATTCCCCACTGTACACTTACAGTTACATACTTATCACTATTCTAATACTCCCCAAAAACATTACTGCCTACACATACCCAGCAATTCAATCATTGCAAGAACATCTCTGCATTGTAACAGGTTCCCTCTCATGGCTCACAGACTAAATAGTTTTGAGGAAGGTGTTTTGATTATGCTGCTCAAAGACAATGGTGTGGAGGTTGCGAATAAGCATGGTTATATTCTTAGCTAATCCTCTTTCTCACATCCCATTTACTTCTTACTCTAAAATCCTCTGAACAAATAATCTGCTGGAGAAATTCCATGGGTCAGACAGCAACAGTGAAGAAAATTCAGTGAAGACAATTCCTCTGGGACCAGACAAGAGATCTCAACCTGAAACATCAAGTTAAAAATCAAGATCCCTTTAAATACCATAAATGTAGGGTTTTTTTCATGTGCATAGCCAATACTGTGTTCAAATTTGGACTTAAATTAGATAGGGCAGGAGTCAAATGAATATTGCATAAAACTGATGACGGCCGTTTCGGAACTCCAAGTCGCTGAGATGTTCTTCTGTTCCGACGCCGGAGTTCCATCATCCCGGCGAGGGAGCCTGAAACATCGGGCTGCCGTAGCGGCGAATGCGAAGGCCTCAATCAGCGAGACAGGCAGTGTCTCTCAATAGAAGGAATGGGTGACGTTTCTTGTCGAGACCATTCTTCACATTGAGAGTCAGGGGAGAGGGAGACACAGAGATACGGAGGAGAAAGTTGTGAAAACGAGAGTTCAAAGGGACGAAGGTCAAGGAAAATGAAGAATGGATCATTGCTTCCCCCCGGAAGGTGACATCAAAGCATACAAAGAAAAAAAATAATCAGGAGGACAGTCGGACTGGTCAGAGAACTAGGATGGGGGAGAGATTGAGAGAGGGGGAAGCAAGCGGTATGATGTTAGAGAAGTTAATATTCATACTGCTGGGTTGTAAGCTGGTTATAAACATAGTACTCTATAAACACCATAATAAACATCCTACACTTTAATAAGGGAGGATGATCACTGACTGAAACCTGCGCATAATATGTGTGCCAGAAAATACAACACAATGTCAGTTTTAAACTAAAATCCTGTAATTTATTATTAATGTCACTGGGGCAAACTCTTGGAACTATACACCTACAAGCTCATCGCACAGATTGCATGACATAAACTTATAATTCAGGTGCTATCAGCTGGGGAACATAAATAAGTAAAATGGCTCAGCACCTTGCATTTTGCTGCTTTTCTAATACCATATTTTTTCTTTAATTGTTCAGCAATCTGGTCTTCATTCAGTGGTAGCTTGCTGGATTTCAACATGTGGACTGTTTCACTCATGTTTCTCCACCACTGAAATTTCTGAGTTTTCTGATGGAGGTTTTCTAGTTCTATACAGATTACATAATAGCTGTAGAAATAACATAAAACAAGACATTTTTAAACTTAAAAAAAATTAAAACCATGAACTTTGCATAAACCAAAGAAAAATCAAAGAAAAAAACCACATTGCAGATTTAAAAAAATATATAAACAGAGAGCATTGGAAATACTCAGCACATCAGGCAGCATCTGTGGTGAAAGAAATTAATGCTTTAGTAAATGACTTTTTTTCTGCGGCCTGTAATATTAACTCTTGTTTCTCTCTCCAGGGATACTGCAGAACTTGCTGAGTATTTCCAACATTCCCTGTGCTATTAAAAGTCTCAGCAAATGAAAGTGTTGTACAAAGTTTCAATATAATACTTATATCAGAAATCACACATTCGTTCTTTAGTTTGAGTGATTCTATGGAATAGGAATTACATAGTTACTATTAACTTTAGTGTCATGGGCAAAGGTGGAAGCTAAAGCATTAACCCTGCGTCCATGAATTTGGTTGAATATATGAATATCTAATGATATACTACAGCTATTATATCTCTCTTCTTTATTGTCATCTGGATAATAAAGAGAGAGAAAATATGCGTAGATGATCTTTGCTTTCATTAATGTCAAAGAACATCCCCACAAACAAGTCCAGAAATCAATTGTTGTAATTTAATACAGTTTAGTGGCTATTCACTACAATGAAGAAGGTAGACAAAAGTGCTGGAGAAACTCAGCGGGTGCAGCAGCATCTATGGAGCGAAGGAAATAGGCAACGTCTTGGCCCGAAACCCTTCTTCAGATCTACAATGAAGATATCATTAAGAGTATTGTAACATTAAATTATTAGAGGAGGATGGATCAAACAAGGGATCCCTAGATTTCAAACATTATTAAAGTTGTCAAAATTGGCCACAATCTCACCCAACATATTAAAACATTCTGGAGGTAGGATTGGAGAATGGCAATTAGCTACACAATCTGAGTGGAAAAAGACCTATGAAATTTTAAAGATCAAATAGCATTATCAAAGTCTGCATAGTTCAATTATTATTTTTCAAGCTTTATCCAAAGTGGAAATACTGACATTATGCATTCATTATGTTATTCATTATGCATCAATCTGCTGTCTTCAAGAGAGGTCAGTTTACTCTCCAAATGATAAAAGAGGCTGAAAACAAGGCAGAACATGCTCAAGTGAGGGGAAAGAGCAAGATGAGGTCCAAGCAGAAGCAGTTTCTTTGCCTCTTGAAATGTGACAAATATGCATATATAAGTTTATGGACAAGCTACTGTGGAGTCGGGGATAACTGGGTTCGGCAGTGACCACTTGCGGTAGGGTGAACATGCGATATATTTTATGCAGCTCACCCTTGGCTCGCGAGGAAGCACTGGCGAGCTCAGGTTTCTTCCTGGCGGCTCCGCTTTGGGCTTGAAGAGGCGACACTGGTGGTCACCGTAGTGTGTGTGTGTTCCCTCCTTGTCTGTGGGCAGAAATAGATTATGGTATCTCAGACTTGCCCCGGTCAATCAGTCTTAGCTGCAGTAGAGGCACTAGGTATTTCGGGTTTCTTCCTGGCAACCCAATCTTGACCACACAGTGACGCTGGTGATCTCAGGTTTGTTCCAGTGGCTCAGTCTTGCTAGCAGGGAGGCCTCTCCCTCTGCTTTGTCCCTCTCCCTTGCCCCTCCCCATAATTTGCCCTAGTCCATCGCTTACCCCTGCCCATTGCTAGGTTGATTTAATGTTAAGTCAGTCCCAGGAACAAATCGGATTAGATATAAACAATAAATAATAAATCCACGGATTCAAAATAAAATTGTTGTTTTATGAACAACAAAAGGTTTTATCAGTGGTAGTTTTGTTGTTAAATCTTATGCATTAAAATAATACTAACATGCATAATTAGTGATAAATCACTACAGCTATTCAGAAACATCCACTTAAATAAATAAGTGAAATATATATTTGAAAGTGCCACATAATTAAGGAATACACATGAACTTTATATTATATAGATTAATATTTGTTTTCATTTCTCTAAAATTACAAATTACATACCATAATTAGTTTTTAATTCTGCCACAAATCAGAACAAAATGTGCTTTTAATAGCAGTAAAACAAAGCTACATGATTAACGGATGCAATAAACAGAGGAAAATGGAGAGTAAACTAGAAAAAAGATGGAGTAAAATTATGAACTTTTCTAAACACTAGTTTGTGAACTTCAATTGTTATAAGAAAATAGGAATTTTGATGTGAATTTCCTACCCACCTCTGTTCATCAAACTGCATAATAGGTATGGTATATTGGCCTCTGAGTATCATGTCAGGATTGAACAATTGTTTTAGATGCTGCATAGCTTGGGAATAAATATCATCAAAGGCAACCTGTAACAAAACAGCAAATGTATAAAATATGACATATAAAATATTATTTTCAGTATTCTAAACATAACAAAAAATCTATCACATTTCTAAATATAATTATTTGCTGTTAAACTTTACTTCCCCTTCACTCTCAATAATAGTTACAAGCTTCAATAGATTCAAAATGCCAATAATTCTATATTTTCTCACTCAAGATTTGTTCTTCATTGAGACAAAGCTCTGAATATACATAATCCATCTCTATACCTGAGATCAGTCATGTAACACAAGTCAATATTTGAATTTGGAACAACCCTCGATTTTCTGCAGCATCGTATCAAACTAAATTATTAATTTACCCAGTTAACTAAGAGAAAAATTAATATGTGTACTTATTCTGACTCATATGCTTCTAATTATTTTCTTTACTTGGATACAACAGTTACAGAGAAGTACCTTTATAGTATAGGGCATATCCTCAATTTCAGGAGTTCCTATATCAAAATCAATTCCACCGTGGAGATGGAAGCATTCACTTGTTTGGTATTGAAAATGTTTACATTTGAAACTTGCGCCGAGAAGAAGGGGTGGAAACTCACGTTCAGTTTTTAACTTTTCATCTGTTATAAAGAGAGGAACTATTGTCAATGATGATGGTATACAAAATGCATTATCCAAATGGTGATTGTGGGGCAAACCTGTGAATAATGTTGCAGTATCAGATATGCTGCCTGACCCGCTGAGTTACTCCAGCAAATTTTTGTTTTGAAATTAATTTTCCACATATTGTTAAACAAAGTCAATGATTAATTTTGTAAATTACACCAATTTTTGTTTTTAATTCTTTATTATTTTAACTATTTATTTTTACAACACTCAAACTGCAAATTGAGTTCTTAATCATAAGGGTGGCAAGATCAAACCATTCAGTTTAAAAATAGGTGTTTCTACTATAGTTCATCTTGTTAAACTTTAAACCAAACACCATTAAACCAATTAGCTATTTTTAAATGATTCCACGGTTTTTGCCAGCACTATTCAATCAAGAAGTTTATTCCACATATTGATAATACTATGAAGGAAAAAGACTGATTTATGTTCTTAACATACTTTTGTTTCATTTATAGAGCCTAATCTAATGTTGTGATTAATAATATCCATGCCCCTAATAGTTTTAAATAATCTATGTCATACAATCTTTCTTTCGAGATTGTTTAATTTATTGATATGGAAATAAACACTATTGCCCATTTAAAAATATTCACATAGTTCATTTATACCCTTAATCTTTGGGTTCTTGGCAATCACATACTCAGAACTCAGTCAGATGGTGCTTTAATTGTATCAATTTTGGTTGCAAAAATAAAAATAACCATTCAAGCTCTGGGGCCGGGACAGAATGTCATACCCGTGGCATAGCTCTGCAAATATTAAAGGTCTGACATGACAAAAATAGTGAGGAACTTGAGTCTAGGAAATGGTTGTGTAGCATTGCTTTTCTCACCTTTCCCATTATTTCTCTTCATTTTGATGGTGAGTTAAAATCACCTTTTTTATCACAATGTACTATTGAATAAATTGGATAAAAGGGACTAAATATTTGTCACAGGCGCATCCTGTAAGTATGTACAGCAGGCAGCTTGTGAATTAAATCTCTGTACAATGAAGATTTGATTCATGTCCCAATGAACTGGACTAAACCAATCCAGCCAGCATGGGATAGCTGGCATGCACAGCAAGATGTCTTCCTGTTGTATCACCCCATACGTCTGGCATTGATAGTTGTCTTTCTGGTAGAATCCAAATGCACTATGCATTTTGTTTGTGCAGTCCTCTTCTCTGGCCTGACCCACTGCAGTTTTCATCTGAATCCTTTGCACCAGAATCTCTGTGAGGTGATGTCATCTGGAACATACCTCCAGCCAAACTGTAGGCCACTTACGTTAGAGTCTCGCCATGTGCAGTTTCTTAGTCATAGGTATCTTTTATATTATGTAAAAATTAAAAAAAACACAGATACTGGATATCTAACAAAAGAAAACAGAAAATGCTGCAAATAAAAACAAAAAAACTCAATGATCAATATCTGTGAAAAGAGAAACAGCCAACATTTTACATCTGTGATCCTTCATCAGAACTATGTTGGCTCAGTTTTTCTTATCCTATTTGTATAGATCTGGTCACACAATTTTACATTGAGAACTCATTTACCAGTTAGCTTAATGTGCTTATAACGGCCTTAGATCATTTTTATTTGTCCTAATACAGAAAATCCCTTTGCTCTACATATCCTTGAATTTTTGAAAACTGTTTTTTATTTTTCTCTCCAGTTCTAACCAAGAATCGTAGACCTGAAATGGCGACTGATTATCTCTCCACAAATGCTGGCTGCCTAGTTAAGTTGATCCAGCATTTTCTGTTTTTATTCAATATTGTGTGTGGTGAAATCTCTGAGCTAGTGGCTGCTAGTCAATCATATTCCATCATCCTCACAATTTCCTTGTCACAAAGAGAAATGGTGAGGTAAGTCAAGGGGAGCAGGTGGGAAAGTTTCAAAGAGCTGCAAGTTTACATCATCCATAGCCTCTAAAACAGAAATATCTGTGAGATGAGGAAGAGATAGGATCTGTATTAGGTACTGTATGAAAATATACTTTTAACATTTCAGGCATGATTCAACAGCAACTATTCCAAAAATGCCAAGATCTATGTCCTCATGCAGCTAAGATTTTATAGCTGTACCTGTCTTGTATCAGTTAAATTCTTCTGCCTGTGATGATTTATTATGTTGTCTTGCAATAAAGAAGTGTATTCATAATTAACATCTAATTTAGTTGGGAACTATGTCTGACATGTTAAATAGCTCTAGTATGTGCAACCTGTGAAATTTGGGTATGTAACACAGCAATGCTGAGTGTCCTAGGATTAGGGCAACATATATTTTAAATATGAGCCCTGACTGATACAATGAGCCCTGACTGATACACTGATGCTGAGTATTTATACGTTTAAATATAATTGTCTAATATTGCTCCTGAAGATGTATTCATTGGCATCGATCATAATTTAGGTTTAGGTTTATTATTCTCAGTTGTACAGAGGTACAGTGAAAAGCTTTGTTTTGCATGCTATCCAATGAAATCAAATACTGTACATATAGTGCCCTTGATAATGTTTGGGACAAAGACACATCATTTATTTATTTGCCTCTGAATTCCACAATGTGAGATTTGTAACAGAAAAAAATCACATGTGGGTAAAGTGCACATTGTCAGATTTTTATTAAAGTTCATTTTTACACATTTTGTTTCACCTTGTAGAAATTACAGCAGTGTTTATACATAGCCCCCCATTTCAGGGACACAACAATGTCATGTAAATGAAAGCAGTCGTGTTTAGTATTTTGTAGCATATCCTTTTCATGCGATGACTGCTTGAAGTCTGCGATACATGGACATCAGCAGTTGCTGGGTGTCTTCCCTGGTGATGCTCTGCCAGGCCTGTATTGCAGCCATCTTTAGCTTGTGCTTGTTTTGGGGGTTAGACCCCTTCAGTTTTCTCTTCAGCATTTAAAAGGCATGCTCAATTGGGTTCAGATCGGGCAATTGGCTTGGCCACTCAAGAATTGACAATATTTTAGCTTAGAAAAGCTCCTTTGTTGCTTTAGCATTATTTTGGGATCATTAGCTAGGTATGTTACAATACCTACCTTTAGCAGCGTTGCAGTTCTGCCGCTCCCCGTGTGTGTGACTTTGGCGCCTTTCAGAGGGGGGCGTGTTTAAAATGCCATTTTTCCCTAGACAGTCCAAATCGATCCATGTCGGGCGATTTCGTCGCTAAAGAGAAATCGCTCCGACATTTCATTCATTAAGGTATTTTTAAACTATGCTAGATTATTTATTAACTAGAGTAGTTTAAAAATCATTTTCTAAAGCTCTGAGTGCCGACAGCAGAACGGACCTAACGTAGGGGAGAAAATAAAGTGCACAGTTTATTTTTACATTAAAACTTGGTTTTTAGGAAGGCTTTAATCACATTTTCATGTTGCGAAAAGGGGACCAAAAAAATGTATGAACCGGCTGTATTTTTCATACCGACTTCACTGCAAACCGCAATGTTCCAATCCACCGCAATCCACTAAAACCCACTCGCTAGTTGATTTAAACGGCCATTAATTTACAGGCATTAAACACTAAATTCCTTCCATTTGGCCTATAAATTCATGAAAAAGATTTAAAAATCATGTTATATTGTGGATTATTGTGTGAATGTTATTTGGACACTTAGGCAATTTTAAAAAAGTTTATATTTTCTTAAGAAATGGATAGATGTTTAGATTTAGTAATTGAATTTTGTAATTAGCTACAATTCGATAACTAACTAATTATATGCTTTAATTTCAGGTCATCCAAGTAAGATTGCTTCATATTTGTTTCAGAATGCTTCAATCTATAATAACTGAAAATTTCATTGAGTTCTCTTAATTTTTAAGAAAGCTATGGGCTTTTGACTGTTCTAGATCACAGCTTTTGAGTTAAGTCAATGGGGAACAAGGTGCTAATTTCCGAGTATGAAAATGGCCATAACGTTTTTAATACTGAAGATATGAAAGTGAATTAAGTGTCAAATTAAACTTCTTTTTATGCTTTATCTGATGGGATAAATTGCAGACTTGATTTTTTAAATCTCAAAATTTTGTAACATTGCTACATTGTCTTGCTGTAGAATAAACTGCCGGCCAATGAGTTTTGAGGCATTTGTTTGAACTTGAGCAGATAGGATGTGTCTATACATTTCAGAATTCATTATGCTACCACCATCAGTAGTTCTATCATCAATAAAGATGTGAGCCAGTACCTTCAGCAGCCATACATGCGCAGTCCATAACACCTCTACAACCATGTTTCACAGATGAGGTGGTATGCTTTGGATCTTCCTTTTCTCCTCCATGACTTTACACTTGCCATCACTCTGATATAAGTCAATCTTCGTGTCATCTGTCCAGTAGATCTTTTTCCAGAACCGTGGTTGCTCTTTTAAGTACTTCTTCACAAACTAACTTGGCGATCCAATTTTTGCAGCTAACCAGTGGTTTGCATCTTGCAATGCAGCCTCCGTATTTATGTTCATGAAGTCTTCTGTGGACTGTGGTTAATGACAAATCCACACCTGACTCCTGAAGTGTGTTTCTGATCTGTCGGACATGTATTTGGGGATTTTTCTTTATTATAGAGAGAATTCTTCTGTCATCAGCTGTGGAGGTCTTCCTTGGCCTGCCAGTCCCTTTGCGATTAGAAAGATCACCAGTGCTCTCTTTCTTCTTAATGATGTTCCAAACAGTTGATTTTGGTAAGCCTAAGGTTTTGCTGATGTCTCTAACAGTTTTATTCTTGTTTCTCGGTTTCATAATGACTTCTTTGACTTTCTTTTGCACAATTTTGGTCATCGTGTTGCTAAACAGCAATAAAGGTTTCCAAAGGTGAAGGAAAGACTGGAGGAAAGACTGGGTGCTGAGAGCTCTCTTATACCTGCATAGGAGAGGCAATTAAACATACCTGAGCAATTGCAAACGCCTGTGAAGCCACATGTCCCAAACATTATGGTGCCCTGAAATGGGGGGACTATGTATAAACACAACTGTAATTTGTACATGGTGAAATCAAAATGTATAAAAATGGCCTTTAATAAAATCTGACAATGTGCACTTTAACCACATGTGATTTTTTTCTATTACAAATCTCAAATTGTGGAGTACAGAGGCAAATAAATAAATGATGGCTTTGTTCCAAATATTATGGAGGGCATTGAAGTCAAACTCAAGACAAAATGAAGAGCAAAGAGAAAAATATAACAAGTGTGCACTTTTAAACTTCCATATCTTCTGTCCAACGGGAGCAGGGAGACAGAGGAATGACTGGGGTGTGAAAGGTCTTTGATTATGTTGGCTACCTCCCACTTGTTTCATCGATGGCAAAGGCAACAGAGTAGCCGACGCCTTGTCTCGTCATGCGGTCAATGCCGTTTTGCAGATGTCCTATAGCACTGTCCAGCTGACGGATGATGAGATGTCCACCTATCATGCCTGCGGTTGGAGGACGTTCCATGTGCCTCAGGGGTGCGAGGCTGTTGTGCGACGTCTCGACTGGTCATCCGTGGCACATCGTCACCGTTGCCTGCCGAAGCATTGCGTTCGAGGCGCTCCATGGGCTGGCACACCCTTCCATTCGGGCGACGACGGCCCTCGTGGCTTCCCGTTTCATTTGGCACGGGTTTCGCAAACAGGTTAGACATTGGGCGCGTACCTGCATCCCATGCCAAACTGCCAAGGTACAGCGGCTGTGCGGACACCGCTCCAGGAGTTCCGCGTCCCTCGCCAGCGGTTTGACCATATCAACATGGACATCGTGGGGCCGCTCCCACCTTCTCAGGACTTCACCCACCTCCTGACCATGTCCTGTGGCGGTTCCTGGGGAGTAGGCTCCTCCCTGGTTCATCCCCCTGAGCACTTCATGGACTGGGCCGGGGGAGGCTGCCAGCTACAAAGATAAGAGCAGGGATTTTTGCCATGAGTCCAGTCTTCAGTCTGTCACAGAAGCGGAGAGTAGTGTGCTGTGCTCATTAAAGCCTTTACAGAATTTGCCTGGCTCCTCGCCTTCATTCCGGGCTCTCTCATGTACCCACTGCACTGACGTTGTAGGTGAAGACATACAAGGAAAATGTGAGAGAGTGATTTTAGCTAACAAAGATCTTGAAGACATACTTGAAGAAAAAAACATATTTTGGTGGTGGAAATACATGCCTCTTTTTGCCAATAAATGCCTTTTTTGTAATTTTATTATGCCTTTTTTGTCTGCCTATTTCAGAGTTTTATGGTGCCCAAACATCCTGGCTCTATTACTAAGAAATAGTTGGAGAAACAATCTCATCAGGATGCTTCTTAAAAATAAAACCAATGAAAAAATCTAATTAAGTTTGAAAACGTAACTTTGTTACAGTATCTAAGATTAAACTTGAATAGGCCGAATGTTCAATAATCAAGGTGAAGAATTCACTAATAAGATAGAATATTACTTTGGCCTGATATTGTAGAATAAGGACTGCAATGTTGGAGTAGTAGAATGCAACTTAATTTTCTTCACTTAAATTGGGATAAAATTAGTTTAAATGCTGCATGATGGAATTAGTGGGCTGAAGTGCCATATCTGTGCAGCATGACTCTAAGATGTCTACATTTTTGCTCGCAGTTATTCCATTGCAGATGTTAGAAAACATATGGGGTGGGGGGGGGGGGGTGAGAAGATAAGATGCTTTCCTAAAAGAGTTAAATGACTAGAACTAAGGTAGAACTAAGAGATTAACATGTTTGTAAAGAAAACTATTGGCAATAGTCTGCAAAACTGGGAATATTATCATTTAAATCTGTTAATTAAGTTATTTCCTTTATGGCTCATCTTTCAACTGATGTAGGAAAATAAATGCACAAAAGAAGGCTATACTAAGAAGAAAGAAGACAAAGTGCTGGAGTAACTCAGCAGATCAGACACATCTCACGAGAACATGGATAGGCATTGTTACGGGTTGGAAAGGGGAAAGGAAGAAATGGGAGTGCATCCAGGTGGCCACAGAAAAAGGGAGGGGATAAAAAGGTGGGACGTGGGGTGTTTGCAGGTTAGTTACCTAAACTTCATAGCATTGGTTTGTAAGCTACCCAAGGATATGAGATGTATATTAAAAAGGTGTTCTAATTATTTACCTTTTAAAATAGTTGCAGTTATTTGTCCCCCATTATCCATTTGCTCATACCATGTGGAAAACAGGCCCTTCGGTCCAACTTGCCCACACCGACCAACATGTCTCATTGCCACTAGTCCCACCTGCCTGCGTTTGGCCCATATCCCTCTAAGACAACCCAATCCATCCACCAGTCTAAATATTTCTTAAACATTGCGATAGTACCTGCCTCCCCTACCTACTTTGGCAGCTCGCTCCATACACCCACTCTTTGTCAAGTCAAGTCAAGTTTATTCATCACATACACGTACGAGATGTGCAGTGAAATGAAAAGTGCAATGCTCGCGGACTTTGTGCAAAAAACAAACAAACAAACTACAATCTACAAATCACATATTCTTTTACATATGACATATTGTGGGAGAAAGGAAAAAGGAAAAAAACAACAATTTAAAGAAAACAGTAGAATGGTACAGTAAAGTTAGTCCCTGGTGAGGTAGAAGTTTAGTCCTAATGGCCTCTGGGAAGAAACTCCTTCTCAACTTCTCCATTCTCACAGCATGGCAACAGAGACATTTTGCCTGACCGTAGCAGCTGGAACAGTCTGTTGCAGGGGTGGAAGGGGTCTCCCATGATCTTATTGGCTCTGGAGTTACACCTTCTGATGTATAGTTCCTGCAGAGGGGCGAGTGAAGTTCCCATAGTGCGTTCGGCTGAACGCACTACTCTCTGCAGAGCCTTCTTGTCCTGGGCAGAGCAGTTCCCAAACCAAATCGTGATATTTCTGGACAAGATGCTTTCCACAGCCGCTGAGTAGAAACACTGGAGGATCCTCAGAGACACTCTGAATTTCCTCAGTTGCCTGAGGTGGTAAAGGCGCTGTCTTGCCTTACTCACGAGTGCTGCAGTATGTGATGTCCATGTCAAATCCTCAGAGATCCTCATCCCAGGTATTTAAAAGAGCTCACCCTATCCACAGTATCCCCATTTATCCTCAATGGTGTGTACGCCCTCCTAAAGTCCACAATCAGCTCCTTTGTTTTTTTGATGTTTAGGAGGAGGCTGTTGTCTTGACACCAGAGTGCCAGGTCAGCCACCTCCTCCCGGTAGACCTTCTTATCGTTGTCTGAGGTCAGGCCCACCACCACCGCGTCATCAGCAAACTTGATTATCGAGTTGGAGCTGAACCTATATTTGTGTAAAAATGTTACCCCTGAGATAGGTTCCTTTAAATCTTTCCCACCCTCACCTTAAACCTATGGTTTTCTATTCACCTACTCTGGGCAAGAGAAGTTGTGTGTCTACACAATCTATTCCTCTCATGATTTTGGACACCTCTATAAGACCACCCCTCATCCTCCTGTGCTCCAGGGAATAGTTTTAGCCTGTTCAACCTCTCCTTATAGCTCAGGCCTTTGCTTCCTGGCAACATCCGGGTAAATCTTCTCTGTATCCTTTCCAGTTTGTCATCTTTCCTGTAACATAGTGCCCAAAACTGAACACGACACACTGAATGTGGCCTCGCCAAAGTCTTATATAACTGCAGCATGACCTCCCAACTTCTATACTCAATATACTGACTGATGAAGGCCAAAGTGACGAAAGGCTTTTTGACCACCCTATCTACCTGTGATGCCACTTTCAAAGAACTGTATCCCGTGCGCTCCCAGGTTCCTCTCCCCAGAGGCCTGCCATTCCCTGTCTAGGTACTGCCTATGTTAGAAATCTTAAATGCAACACCTTAAATCTCTCTGTATTAAATTTCTGTATTAAATTCCTCAGGTCACCTGCTCAACTAATCAAGACACTGCTGCAATTTTTGACAACCATCTTCTCTATCTACAATACTGTTAATCCTGGCTAAATTGGAGCAACCATGGCATTAAAATTAAGTGTAAAAATGTGCTGCAAGGCTACTTTTGTCAAGTTAAATGTGCCTCTGCAGAACTGAGACAAGCTGAGCACTGCAGAGAAAGAATGGGACATCTGCAGAAGTCTTACAATGAAGTGCAAAATGCATAGAGCTAATTGGATCAATGCAAACCAAGTATACATATTGTAAATAATGTTGGAAAGCATTACTCTCTTAGTTGTTGATTGGTTGAAATGTTAAAGGGGCTGTTCCACTTGGGCAACCTAATCTGCGAGTTTAGAAGTGTGTCTTCAACCTTCAAACTCGCAGCATGGTCGACACATGGTCGTAGGAGGTCCTATGAGGTAGCTGGAACTCTACTTCATGCTCGAGGGAAGTTCCCAAATACTCGTGGCCTCAGCTAGGTCGCGGAAAATATTTCAGCATGTTGAAAGATTTTCCGCGAGTACAATTTGGCCGGCATGGGTCTTTTTAACTCGTAGTGCAGTGGAGTGGGGTCGCTATTTAGTTACAGGCAGTCGAGGGCAGCAGTAGGTAATCTCCTTTGCTGACCGGGCATTTTCATTGGCTCATTGGAGTTTTCAGGACCAAGGAAGACCTACCGGTAGATAAAATGCCCGCTAAACTTTATTGAAGTTCTTAAGAGTGTCTCCACTCCTTCTCCCCCCATTCTCTCCCCCTCCGTGCTCTCTAAAGGACTTACCGTTACTGTGCAGCCGTTTTATCTTTTTCTTCATCGCGGGTGTGAATTTCAGACAGCGCTCCCCCGCTTTCCCTGGCCCCCATCTTTGTGGTGTGTGTGTGTGTGTGTGTGTGTGTGTGTGTGTGTGTGTGTGTGTGTGTGTGTGTGTGTGTGTGTGTGTGTGTGTGTGTGTGTGTGTGTGTGTGTGTGTGTGTGTGTGTGTGTGTGTGTGTGTGTGTGTGTGGGTGTGGGTGTGGGTGGGTGTGTGGGTGGGTGTGTGGGTGGGTGGGTGGGTTGGTTGGGCTCGCGGTTTCAACGCGGATGGTCGATCCAGCTTGAGACTTTCCAGGCGAGTGCCCTCGAGCTTGAAGGTCGAAGACACTCTTCTGGACTCGTGGATTAGGTCGCCCAAGTGGGACTGCCCCTTAAGTCTTGTCTGGGTTATCTGAATCCCTAGGCACATGTAGCATTATTCATCTATGTTGACTTCCTTCTAGAAGCTCCTCTCGAATACAATGCATTAGTTACTATGTTATTGGGTTAGGGAACTGTCACTTATGTAATGTTTTAATTGATATGTGCTATTGGACTGTAGAGACCACCCCCATGTAGGGGACCTATAAAAGGCAGCCCCCACGAAGTTCTTGGTCGATCTTCTGGAAGAACGCTTAGGACTGCGTGACCTTTTGGAGTGTCTCTGCTTGCACAAGGCTAGAAGGACTTGGCCAAGCAGATACAAGGATCGGACCCGCAGTGGTTAGGTATTGTATAGGGAATTTGTGTTGTGTTATCCAAAATAAAGTTTAGTTGCTCAAGTGCTTGATTCAGTATTTTATTGACTGAAACTAGACTGGGGGGAGCTTAGAACGAGCTATTTACATTATCACCCACTTTTGTGTCATCTGCAAACTTGCTAATCGTACGTTCACATTTAAATCATTGATATATTGGACAAACATCAGTTGGCCCAGTAGCAAACCCTGAGACACACCACTAGTCACAGGCCTCCAGCCACTAGTCACAGGCCTGTAGGTTTCTAACAGTATTTCTAAAGTTTTCAAATTTATCAAACATTAATTATAAGCTTTACCAGAAAATGGAGGTAGGAGTCTGCTCAAAACTGGAATTTTCCTCTCCCCCTTCATTGCAATAAGCAATGGCACAAGGAAGGCGATTAACTTGAGGTAGGTGATGTCTCTGTGGATTTGCGGTTTCCTCGTCAGAAACTTCTCCACAAGTTTTTGGTGAAGAATCAATTTCTGCTGTAGTCTCTGGTAATATACTAGATCAATTTCTTCTTCTGTAAGGCGAACTGCATTACTGAGGATATACTCAGCATCATATGTGAACATATTTTGATGTTGTTTAACACTTGTGAGGTAGGGATTGATTTGAAGTAAAATGTTGTTCACATATTTCATAAATATGTCCATCTCTGAACAGTCGTTGGGATCATATGTTGGATCATTATATACCTCACTATAGATTCCTTCAAAATCAGGATCGATTGAGATATCTATCAGACCTATAATACAAAGAATAAATTCTTTATTAGTAGCATTACTTTCCATTATTCATTTAGAACATAGAATTCACACTCTAGAGGTTATTCAGTCATGTGAATTGTTTGGTGTCCCAGATTGAGTTTTGTTGAAGTAAATCTTTTATTTACCTATATTTTCTTGCTTATATTGTGGTTTAATAGTTTACACAACATTTTATAATTATTTTATAAAGATTTCTCGTCTGATAGTTAAATGGTATTACCAGATACATAATTCATTTGATCATGCTTTATAATGTTTATAAATAGTAGCACTTTTCCTATTGTGTTCCAAGCTTAAAAATGTTGCTCTCATTTTACTGCATGACACTTCCATCTTCCTCATGGGCTTATAGATGTACAGGTCCTGAAGGACTGGGTTCAGGGGCTCAGACATACAAATAAACAACAGCTGAAAGGGAAGAGATCCAAGGTCAGATTTATCCAAAGCCCCAAAACGATCAAGTACACCCACATGCCTTGAATGATCCCAAAGTATTCTGGTTTCAGATTGGAGACGTGTTCCTATTGACTTTGTTAGGGAGGTGCAGGGCCATGGATTATGACATAATTCAAATCACAGGACATAAGCTATGGTCAGAGTACTAGTTTAGTGCCGTTTAGTTCATGCATTATAGGTTTAGAAAATATTTTTCTTCTACATTTATCTGATTAATACTATATATTTCTTCAACTAGATGTAGGTAAACTATATTAATATTTTTCGAATTTGTGATCTATTATAGGTTGGCATTCCTTAGGTAGGAATGCAAAGAGAATGCTGGAGCAAGCTAAGTTTAGATATGCAACTTTGCTTCAAAGGATATCAACAATGGTCCATTATTTCAAGCAGAAAGAGAGAAAAAATGGGAAACATCTTTTAATTTAGTTTAAAAATAGAGCATGGAAATGGGCCCTTCAGCCCACTGAATACAAGTCAACATATTCACACTACTCCAATGTTATTCCACCTTCGCATCACTCTCTACACACTGGGGCCAATCAACGTACATGCCTACACATCCTTGAGATGTGGGAGGAAACTGGACATCCCTGAGGAAACCCGAAGTCACAGGGAGAATGTGCAAATTCCACTCAAAGTCAGGATCAAACCCGGATTTCTGGCACTGTGAGGCATCACCTCTGTCAGCTGCATCACCATGCTGCCCCTAACTGTGAAAATTATAGTCCTGCTTTATTAGTAAAAATGGGATTAGTATGGATGGGTACGTTGGGTATGACGCAGAGAGCAGAAGGGCCTGTTTCTACGATGTACAACTCTGACTTTACCTCTTCCAAGGCAGGCCTGGAAAATGAGGATGAAACAACAGACCATGAACAGTGGGAAACAGATCAGCTGGGAGCATCTGAAACAATATCATTAATTGATAATATTTTTTTGCACTTTTTGACAACTGCACAATGGTGAATCTTGCATAGTTATGTGAAATGTTAATGGCTTTTCCTGCTTATTTCTTTCTATCATGCTATCTTCACAGGATCTAACATGTAGAAACAATCCGAATACCTATCAGGACATGAAAAAAACCTAGAACATCAGAAGTATCATGGCATGGATACAGTGTGCTAAGGCAACAGTCACACATGCAGAACAAAGATGGCATTTTCAGTCAAAACAACACTAATGGAAAGATCTTGTATGTGTATGTGAGAAATAAACTTGACTTGATGTTCTTTAATGTGTTGTAACAGCCAATTCTTAATTAAACGTGGATTTGCATTCTACAGACATGAATAATTATGCTCATTGCATTATAGACACTGTTAAGGGCCTGGCCCACATGGATGACCTAATCCACAAATCCAGGTTGTGTTGACTCGCCAAAGTAAAAGACCTCCTACGACCTCCTACAACTTTGTCTACAACCTCCTATAACCCCCCTCAACCTCAGTCTTCCATACCTAAGACCAACGACGACTAGCTACGTGGAAAATTATCACATGATAAAATGATGTCATGTTTGCATTTTTCTCGGGCTAGCTACCGACCTACGACTACCATCACGACCTACTACAACGTACGAGTAAAAATTATAAATTTTTTCCATGCCGACTTTTTTTTAACCCGTGGACATTTTTTATCAGGCTGGAAAAAACATTGCGACCTACTTGAGGCCACGAGTACACGGAGACCACTCACGTGCATGAGGAAGAGTTACAAAGACCTCCTACGACCTTGTGGTGACCATGCTGCGAGTATGAGTCACGGGCAAACTCGGCAGAGGTCGCCAATTAGGTCGGGAAAGAGAGACGGGGCTTTAGGATACTTCAGAGTGGATTACTCAAATTCATCTAATTTTAGCTCATTATCTGGTTAACTTCGCACTAAAAATCAATGGTAATCCTTATCTTTCATCAAGTACTTGGGTAGCATTCATTAATTTGATGGGAAATAAAGTTAAACAAGCTATGTAGGGAAATGATAAATTATCCACTTTGGTAGGAGGTATATCGCAGAATAGACTGATATCACAGATTATTGCTTGGGGAAAGAGTCAAGAATGTTCTTCTCCAGAAATATCAAGGTATCCTTATACACGAAGGCCAAAGTCATCAAGTAATTAGGAAGATAAGTGGAATGTTATTCATTACTGCAAAAGGAATGAAGTATAAAAGAAAACAAGTCTTGCAACAACTTTGGTGAGAACACACCTGGGAGTATTATATAAACTCTCCTTGTTAAGAAGAGATATACTTGCAATTAAGCCAATTCAGAGAAGGTTCAGCAGGAACTACAGATGCTGGTTTATAAAAAAAGGACACAACATGCTGGACTAACCCAGTGGTTGAGGCAGCATCTCTGGCAGGGTCAGGCAAGGTCTGAAGAAGAGTCCAATCTTGAAAAGCCGCCTTTCTATGTTCTCCAGAGATGCAGCCTGACCCGCTGAGTTATTCAAGCACTTTGTGTCACTTTTTTCCCAGAGATGGTTCACTTGGTTGATTCCTAAGGTAAACGAGTTGACACCTTTACCTTACTAGGAATAATATTATTTATATCATTTTACAATATTAAATATTAATATTTAACTAATTTAATATCAAAACTTACTTGAGTGGCTATCAGTATTGCCCATCATTTCCTTACAACCATTTGCCATGGTGTAGGTATTTTGTGAAACGTGTATTTAAAAAATACTTATTTTAATTATTTTCTTGCAGAATTGTTTTAGTCAGATGTGTGCGGCTAAATTGCATGGTTAATTTTGACATTGCATGTTAGGATTTAATTATCAATGCGCTGTGTAAGATATTAAATGGCTCAATGTACTAATGCATTTAGATATCTTCATATTCTAATGTTGTTGGAGAGGCCTCCAAATTTCTATCTGTCCTGGGCCCCAATATACTGTATCTTCTCCTGTTTCTGTGCTTTTCCACAGTAACTTTCTTGTGATCTTTCCTAGTGTGATTTACTTTTTTAACTTGGTGGTAAATGTGTTATGAACACTGAGTTAGTTATCAGAATTCTCAACGCTCCTGCTGCATCTCAAAATCATTTCCCATCACATCTAGCAGACAAAAGAAAACCATTCAGCAAAGTTGAATGCCAGCCTATCTGAAAAATGAAAGGCATGTTGACCAAAACATTTCTATATTATTTTAACATGTTGGTAGTACAACTGTTGTATGCATGTATACTTGTATACATCCAAACCAATGATACAGTATTTCCATATTTGCTGCTAAGCATATGTCAGTATTTGACAAAATATTATATTCAACAATTCTAAATGTTCATTACCTGCTTTAAGAAATTCAGTAAGTGTCTTTTCCTCTGGCTTCGGAGTTCCATCAATGCCCATGTTGACATGGGAGCGCCAAATTTCTGAAAATCGCATCCTTTTTTCCTTTGACATGTAGGCTCCATGCCAAAGTGCTTTCATTGTGTAGTCCACATTTATCAAAATTTGCCCAGTTAGTGTATCATCGTAAGCAGGGGACAGAAGGCAAGAGGAACTGCAATCATGGTTGCCATCAATATAAATAGAAGGAATTTGATTCATAACATAAATTCCCACTACCAATTCCCTCAAAATTTGTTGGAATTCTTTGTAATTAAATGGAGCATCCTGTACCACTGGAGCTAGAATAACAGCATTGGGATATTTGAAGTTTTTCATTTGGCTTGACAGTCCACTGGGGAACACTACTGGATACTGAAATTCTTCAGTGGGCTGAAGCCAGCTGCAGGTGGCCGTGGCAAGCAAATCTTGCTGATCACTTAAATTATATTTGGAAACGCTGGTATTCAAATTCATTTGAGCTGCCAAATTCTCTTTTTGAATTTTATTGCTCGCTTTTAATTTAGAGGAAGCTCGATTGTCATGTTTCTGCTTTCTATAAACTTCCTCCTGCAAAAAACATACAGCTTTAGTAGGAAAACATTTTAAAATAAATTATCAGTGTTCTTTCTGCTCGTACATTTCCTAAATTATTATTTTTGCTATTTTCTGTAGATTGTAATAGGCTTTTGTGAATAAAAGGTTAAATGTCAAGAAAATGTATTAATTGGCAATTAAAGATAAAGACCATGACCTGGTCAATTCGTCCCTTCCCACTCAAACCACCCCCTCTCCTGGCACTTTCCCTTGCAACCGCAGGAAATGCTGCACTTGTCGCTTTACCTCCCCCCTTGACTCCATTCAAGGACCCAAGCAGTCTTTCCAGGTGCGGCAGAGGTTCACCTGCACCTCCTCCAACCTCATCTATTGCACCGCTGCTCTCGATGTCAGCTCCTCTACATTGGTGAGACCAAGCATAGGCTTGGCGAACACCGCCGCTCGGTTCGCAATAACCAACCTGATCTTCCGGTGGCTCAGCACTTCAACTCCCCCTCCCATTCCGAATCCGACCTTTCTGTCCTGGGCCTCCTCCATGGCCAGAGTGAGGCCCACTGTAAATTGGAGGAACAGCACCTCATATTTCGCTTGGGCGGTATGAACATTGACTTCTCCAATTTCAGGTAGTCCCTGCTTTCTCCTCCCCTTCTCAGCTTTCCCTCAGCCCACTGGCTCCACCTCTTCCTTTCGTCTTCCTGCCCCCTCCCCCCCCCCCCCAACCCTCACATCAGTCTGAAGAAGGGGTTCGACCCGAAACATTGCCTATTTCCTTCGCTCCATAGATGCTGCCTCACCCGCTGAGTTTCTCCAGCATTTTTGTCTACCAAAGATATAGGTAGATTTATTTATATATTTTCCTTTCACTTCTCCTGGTGTCATCATCATGTTCATTCCATTATGTACGTATACATATATATATATGGTATAGGTACAGAAATATGTACAAGGTGGATGGCAACTTTAACCACCAAGCATCATATCTTTTCTAAACATTTTGAATATATTTGGATTTCATCTTGGAATACATCTATCAAGCCCGACTCTCTTCTGCCAAAAAAATTGCTAACCAAAATTGAATACTAAACAAAACTTTAGCTTCTTTTCTTCACTATCCACCATTGTTCTTGCCCTGCTATTTCACCTGTTTATTGTTCTATCTAAATAATGTAATGAATTCCTATAGAATTCATTGTCAATTCATTTGTATATTTGTCCATCCCTTTACCGTCTTGTCCGTCTTAAACTTAAATTGCTGTCCCAACAACTTTCCTTTCTAGCCCTAGTACCAGCTGGTGTTGTAAATGGTTACCTCTCCATTCATATGTTATCAACTCTGCCATTATTACTTTTTTTTTCAGATTAAAACAGAACATCTTTGACTCTTCTATTCTTGCAAACTACTGGCAGATCACCAACCCTTTCTTTTCAAAATTTTGTGAATATATTCACTTTTAATCCTAGAACACACCTCTCTTACCCGAGTGGCAGTGCATTTTCAGGATCAGCATTTATCACTGTATTTATCTCAAATTGCCCTTGAGAAGGTGGTGGTTAGCTGTCTTCTTGAACAGCTGTGATCCTTCTAATGAGGAAACTCCAGCAGTACTATTCGGTATGGAGTTTAAGGATTTTAACACAAGGACAACGAAGTGAAGCTGTACATTTTCAGGACAAGTTTGCACGTTTGAAAAATGCTATCAAAATATACTTAGTTGAATAGCTATGGTGAATTGCATTCAATATATAACATGTATTTGTCAGTGGAATGACAAATAGGAAGCTTAGTACCAGAAATGATAAAGTGAGGTACTCAGTTTTAGATAGTGATAAATCTTTACACGTAATTGCACTTGCACCATTCAGATGAACAGTAATTACTTCATGATACTTGCCACACAAACTTAGTAAAAGTAGCAAAGATTACAACATGCCGAGCCTGATTTCCTGTCTTTTTCTTGTAGCCATATTGAACATGGAGAAACTACTTATGATTGTGATCTCAAATATGTGGAGGATTCAGCAATAATGTTGTGAATAACAAGAAGATGGGTCAACGTTTTCATGCTGCAAATGGACAATGCCTTGCACTTAGATTGCATAATTGCCACTTGCTGAGGCATTGCATCGCTAAATGTTGTTTTAAATCCATGAAGGCCAGTTTCTGTTACTTCATTATAAAATTAATGACATATTATATACAGACATAGTTCTAATACATTGCTAATGTGACAATGTTTACTGGCTTCAACTATTCTATGCAAATAAAAATGAGCACATCATGAGTCCCACGAAAAATTAGAAAGATAAAGTTTAGAGACAAGAATGAGAAAAAAGAGGTACAGTAATGAGGAGATAATATGAGACACAATGATCCAGTAATTGAACTTAAATTTGACTTTGTGACCAATTTGACTTGGTTTCATATTAATTGAATACAAATGTTTAAAGGTGTATTATACCAGTCTGGAAGAATAACCCAGCGTTTCCAGTCAACTGTCACTTTATTCCTCCATTCCAACTGCTCTATTCTGTCTTTAACTTTCTTTCATTGAAGACATCCATAACTAAATGATTTTGGGTATGTTTGCCCTCATTTCACAGATGCAGTGGTATCTCTCTGTTTATTTTATTTCCTCTAACCCCCAATGGCAAGTTTTTCACGTGATTGTTACCTATATAAATTTGTCTGGTATGCTCTCTGAGACATTTTCTCTTTTGTCCCCACACCTCCCCAACTCTGCGATTTAACACACTTGTTTTTTTCCTCTTTTCAAGTTCCGATTAGTGCTTATCTTCTCACTCCTACTACTTAGCCTGCAGTGTGCTTCTAATATTCTGTTTCTTGTAGTATTTAATGTTCCTCGACTATAACTAAATTCTACAAATAACTTGAAAAACTACAAATTCTGCATTTGAAATAACAACTATGTACAGTGAAATTAAATGTGGTTCTTTGTTAGACTTTGTCAGCTAATTAGATCTATGGTTATTACTGAGAAAAAAAATCCTGAACAGAATAAACAAGTTAATTGCTCAAACTGCACAGTGTCATATTAACATCGTAGACTTGTTACAGCACACAAAGCTGTATGGCCCATCCAGTCTATGTTAGTATAGTTCATAAATATTGTTTTTCACATTGTAGCAAAATACATACCATTGTAGCTCATGAAAATGGCACTTCAACAGATAGCTTCTTGGGAGTTGATAATGAAACTTACTTTGTTATGCATGCATTAAGAGTCAATCTGTCAAGATAGATCAATTAGTAAGGTGTAACAACACTCATGTCATAAAATTATGGGTGTATTAACCTGCAGATAAAAACAAAATATATTTGCTCATTCACAGTTCTGATAAACTTTAAGAACAACCAAAGCCCTTACTGAGTGTTAACTAAATGTGTGCTATTGGTAAAATGCTGTTGAGGTTGGCAATGTGTTCCTGTGACTGATAGATTTAACTCAAAGATAAGGTCCTGGTAAGATTGGTAAGATTGGCAGAGTATTGCTAAGCTTAGTAGAACACCAATGGGGCTGGGGAAGCCCTGAAGTTAGGCGAATCCTAGTGTCGCAGATGCAGTAATCGCAGATTACATTATTAACCTCTGCTGAGGTTAATAATGTTACTGTGGGGAACATAACTCTGCTGAGAATTATCTTGTTATTGAAGCTGATGGAGCAACACTGAGGCTGATAAAGAATTGGAGGTTTGTAAATTCTTGATGATATTGTTAGAAATGTAAAGGCAAGTAAAATATTAGTAGAGACTGCCAGAAAATATAGGAAACCAAAGAGTAGAGTTCTGTTGAAGGTAAAATGTTATTGAAAATGGCAAATTGGTACTGATGTTGCTAGTTAAGAATCTGCAACTGTCACTAAAATGGATAGAGTTGGAACATTGATAGAATTATTCCAAGGTTAGCAGAATATTCCTCTGCAGAGAGATTGTTAGATGTAGTGGATCAAAATTTGTAGACTGCCATTTAAGTTGGTATGCTGTTTACTGAATATGACAGACTGTCTTTGCTGCTGACAGACCACCAATTAAGTTGTTAAACTGCCTTTGAGGTTTGGAAACTGTAATTAAAGTTAGTAGGGTTAAACTACATGACTGTTATTAAAAAAGCCTCAATTATACTGATGAAAGTGACAGACTGTGGCTGAAGTTGGACAATTGCCACTGAGGGAAGGGAGGACAGAGGCAGGCAGTTACTGGAGAAATGAGAGAGGACTATCTTAGTTACTGGAACAAGAGAGTGGACTATCTTAGTTACTGGAGCAATGAGAGAGGTCTATCTTAGTTAATGGAGCAATGAGAAAGGTCTATCATCTACTGGATGAATGAGAGAGATCTATCTTAGTTACGTGCAATGAGAGGACTGCCTTAGATACTGGAACAGTTAGAGAGGATTTAGTTACTGGAGCAATGAGAGAGGACTATCTTAGTTATTGGAGCAATGAGGTCTATCTTAGCTACCGGTGAAATGAGAGAGGTTGATCTTTGTTATTGCAGCATTGAGAGAGGACGATCGTAGTTATTGGAGAAATATCTTAGCACTGGAGCAATGAGAGAGGTCTATCTTGGTTACTGGAACAAGATAGAGGACTATTTTAGTTACTGGGGGAATGGGAGAGGTCTATCTTAGATACTGGAGCAATGAGAGAAGTCTATTTTAGTTACTGGAGAAATAAAAAAGATCTATCTTAGTTACTGGTGCAATGAGAGGGGACTATCTTAGTAATTGGAGAAAAGAGAGGTATATCTTAGTTACCGGAACAATGAGAGAGGCCTATCTTAGTTTCTGGAGCAATGAGAAAGGACTATCGTAGTTACTAGAGGAATGAAAGAGGATTATCTTAGCACTGGAGCAACGAGAGAGGTCTATCTTAGTTGCTGGAACAAGAGAGAGGACTAAGTTACTGGAGCAATGAGAGAGGTCTATCTTAGATACTGGAGCAATGCGAGGTCTATCTTAGTTACAAGGAATGAGAAAGGTATATCAGTTACTGGAGGAATGGGAGGTCTATCTTAGTTACTGGAGGAATGGGAGGTCTATCTTAGTTACAAGGAATGAGAAAGGCATATCAGTTACTGGAGGAATGAGAGAGGTCTATCTTAGTTACAAGGAATGAGAAAGGTATATCAGTTACTGGAGGAATAAGAGAGAGGTCTATCTTAGTTACTGGAGGAATGAGAAAGGCATATCAGTTACTGGAGGAATAAGAGAGAGGTCTATCTTAGTTACTGGAGGAATGGGAGAACTATCTTAGATACTGGAGCAATGAGAGAGGACTATCTCAGTGACTGCAGCAAAGCCGGCTGTATCTGAAGCTACTGGACTTAGTGCTGGTGAGAAAGTGCTCGGCTGATGGGGAGAGAAGTTAATACTGAGTTGGTGAACTGTCCCTGGAGCTGAGGGAGGCACGGATCCGCGGTGGTGAGAGTGGGGACGTGTCCTGCTGCCGTCGGCCATACCCGCTCCGCCTCCGCCTCCGCCTGGCGGCTCCTCCCGCGTCTCCATGGGAACGCGGCCTAGCCCCGCCGCCGCCGCCGCCGCCGCCGTCAGCCTCGGCTCCTCCCGCGTCTCCATGGCAACGCGGCCTAGCCCCGCCGCCGCCTCCGCCGCCGCTGTCAGCCTCGGCTTCGCCGCTTCCGGCTGCTGGCGCCTCACCAGCTTCGCTCACCGGGGCCCGTCCACCGGCGGCTGCAAGGTAAATAAATGTCGCTGCGGTTCCCAGGGCCCGGGGCTCCCATTCTCACCCGTCAGACCCTCCTTTCTCCATCCGCAAACTCCGAGTTTATTCTGGGTAGGAAAGAACTGCAGATGCTGGTTTAAATCGAAGGTCGACACGAAATGCTGGAGTAACACAGCGGGACAGGCAGCATCTCTGGAGAGAAGGAATTGTGACATTTCGGGTCGAGACCCTTCTTCAGAGTTTATTGTTCTCAGTCATCTGCTACTGCTCCCTCCCGCCGACAAGCTTCCTGTTCCATTGCAGTCTCATCTCCAGCACCCTGCTCCATTGCAACCATTTTCAACCTCCCTGCACTGTTACAATCCCATTTTCAAGCACCCTGTTTTGCAATCGCACCATCAAGCATCCTATTCCACTGCAACCTCATCTCCAGCACCCCCTGTTCCATTGCAGTCTCATCTCCAGTACCCTGTTCCATTGCAACAATCTTCAAGCTCCCTGTAGCATTACCATCCCATTTCAAGCATCCTGTTCTATTGCAATCTCTTCAAGAAACCCATTCCATTACAACCAACTTCAAGCATCCTATTCCATTACAATGCCATCTCCAGAACCCTGTTCCATTGCAACCATCTTAAAGCTCCCTGTGCCAACACAACCCCATTTTATTGCAATCCCACCTTCAAGAAACCCATTCCATTGCAACCACTTTTAAGCATCCTATTCAAATGCAACCCCATATCCAGGACCCTGTTCCATTGCAATTCCAACTTAAAGATCCTTGTTCCTTTGCAATTCCACCTTCAAGATCCATTCCAATCCTGTTGTCAAACTCCCCGTGCCATTGCAATCCCTTCTGCCACCGTTAACTTGCTCCAAGGTGAGTTGCTGCCTTTTCACTGCGTGAGATGCCAGTTCAATTTCTGGCAGGGCAGCTGGCGAATTGACATTGCATTTGGAATAAAATGCTCTGCCCAGCACAATGATCAGAACTCAAAAAACTAATGCAGCTCACTAACATATTTTAGGGAAGGAAGTTGTCTCACACATCTCCCCACTATGCTCTGATAATCAGTGACCCCGGACCCACCAGTATCATTGTCTGTTTTTAAAATAAGGCACAAAGTTCTGGAGTAACTTAGCGGATCAGGCACCATCTCTGGAGAACATGGATAGGCAACATTTCGCATTGGGACCCACAGCAGTAATCACAGAGGAGGGCAGTGAGATAGGGTCTTATAGAACTCCTGTTAGAGAACTTCTTCAACAAAGGCATACTTTGAGAAGATTTTGCAGTGGATCAGTAAAATGGAGGCACGAAGAAGTGCAAATGCTAGTTAAAAAATACATGAAGTGCTGTTGTATCTCAGTGGGTCAGTCAGCATCTCTGGAAAACATGGTTAGGTGATGTTTCAGGTTGGGACCCATTGGCCCTGTGAAATGCCTCAGCAAGCTACTCTGTACATTAATAATGTTTTGTTGATGAAACTGTCCTCCTGTGAATGAACGTTTTGATAGCAGTTCCTGACACATACACACCATTTCCTAGCTATGATCCTAGAATGCCAGTCTGAAGAAGGGTTTCGGCCCGAAACGTTGCCTGTCTCCTTCGCTCAATCGATGCTGCTGCACCCGCTGAGTTTCTCCAACATTTTGTGTATCCTAGAATGTCACCAGGAGCAGGACAATTTCCACGCAGTGTGATAACGGCGGCGTGGTGTCGAAGATCTGAGCAATTTCTTTTTGCTTTTCATAAATCAGATGAATCAGAAATATCTTTATAGAATAAAAATACCTCAAACCTTTTTGTAAAAATAAGTGCATTGCTTAAAATATTAGTGACATCGCAGAATGATGATTTTACTCCTATCATTGGGAAGAAGGTACAGGAATTTGAAAACTATAACCTCCAGGTTCAAGAATAGCTACTTCCCAATAAGTATCAAGCACTTGAATACTACATAACACTAACCTCTATCATGAACAATGAACTCCCTGGTTTTACTAAGGACTTTGGGATATTGATTTATTGAATTTTTGTTTATTATATATTATCTATGCAAATTATGTTTACTGATCTGTTATGCTGCTGCAAGTAAGAATTTCACTGTTCTGTTATTTGTACATATAACAATTAAACACACTTGACCCTCTTGACTGCAGGTTTAAATAGCAGAATATATTGTGCAGATACCATGAAGGCTATTATTCTCGCTGCTGGCTATGGCACAAGGTTGAATCGTGATCTACAAAATGATAAGAGTGGAGATTTCAAGCATCTTCATGGTATCCCTAAGCCCCTTCTACCAGTAGGACATCAGCCACTAATCAGTCATTGGATGACAACAATAAACAAGATTGACTCGATTGACACAGTTTATGTTATAGTACGTCTACATTTTGATCTTTTCTGAAAAAATGATATTTGTTTGGACTACAAATGTTTAGCTACAATTAATATCTGACTACGCAGGACATAATTTTAACATTTGTAGATGTTGCAAAACTTATAAATGTAGCATCAGGTAAAACAGTAACATGATTGATCATATGGATTTGGAGAGATTGCTGATGCACGTTTACTGCAGAAAAGTGTCTGGATGCATGTTGGTGAAAGCATGAAAAAGAACTATATTAGCAGATTTGTACAATTTTAAGAGGTACTGCAACATGAAGCCTGTGTGAAACCTTTGATGGTTGTAGGATTCGAGAAAGGCCGCTAAACAGGATATTTGGCTCTATAAAAGGGGAATAGAATGCAGTAAGGTTTATATTAATATAAAATGCAAGTTAGGCCCCACGTATAATATAAAGGGTCAAAAAAGGCCAGATTTTTCTCTGAGGAAAGTTAGGGATGACTTATTTAGGATCAATTAAAACTTTTAATTCTGTTAACCTTATTGAATAATGTAAATATATAATTCCTACAACTATGTTACTTATTGCTGATAATCTTTGCAGACAAATGATCTCTATTATGGAAATTTTGAAGATTGGGCAAAGGAGTTCCAACAAGTTAAAGTTGTAAACGATGGAACTAGAAGCAATGAGGTGTGTATTCTCTAATAAAGCCAAAATGTTCAATGAACTGCTGTCTTTCAATAATATTGGATCGCCTATAGAAATTGCAAACACTTTTCTGACACATTTAAGAATATGAAACATTCAACTGATAATTGTTTCTCTTTAATTCCTTTGCAAAAGTGAAAAATACATTCAAATAATATTTATCAGTAATGATGATAATTAACGTGAGTTTTAAGTGACTGCTAAATGCAATTATTCATTAATTTTCAAATTTTATTCTCTATGTGTATACCCAGAGTAAAGATAATGTACGATGAGAACATTAGAAAATTGTAACAAATTCAGATGTATGGATTAGGTCAAATATATTATTAATGTCCTAGAGCCAGTTTTAAATGCTGGAGCTTACTACCCATATGCCTACAAAGCAAGAGTTTGACTGTTCCTCTATCCAGTAGGATTGCAGTTGATTTTCTACTTCAGTGCTACTTAATTCCACTTGATATCTCAAAATATACCCAGTTCTGTCTTAAACATACAATGATAACATCTTAAGTGTTCAGCACTCCTCAGCCCTTGGAAGGCTCACTCCACTTTAAGCTGTTTTTTTTTTCTCATCTCATTCTGAATGGCTATCCCCTTATCTTGATACAGGACCCTGATTCCAGATACTCAAACCAGGGGAATATAGACCATACATTTACCTTATCAAATGTAGTAGTTGTGGACGTACCTTACATATATTTTTAGATTAGCAATTATTACTGTGACAGAAGTTAGAATAATGGCTAATAATAGTCTTGGGTTCATTCCATTGCACTGAAATTCTGCAAATTTTAATACAGTTCAAAAGGAATTTAACATATTAGTTCTGAAAGTAACTTTTTCTTCCAAGGAAAGAAATAAAAGGTAAGGCTTTATATGATTTTCATTTATAAGCTAAAGTATGTAACATTGTTAAAATCTTATATTGTGTAAACCGTTTAAAATTTACAAATTTAAGATAAAGTTATCCTGCCAATGTTTTAAAAAAAAATGAGCTTATTCTATTCATAGGAACGTTTGGGTGCGATTGCTTGTCTTCAGCTGGTCATTACTCAATTTAACATCAAAGATCATATATTGGTCCTAGGCGGGTAAGCAACAATTAAGAATATATTGATTAGGCAATAAAGTTTTAAATCAAGCTAAATTGCTTCAAATATATAATACTTAGCATTTATTTGAATTTATCATATACACACACATAGCAGAGTATCTTAAAATTAAAAATGAATGATCCTATTGCTGTCATTATTATATTTCATTAGTTATCAACACCTGTGATAAACAATTCAATGAAATAAAAAGCTGATTATAAAACTCTAGTTTTTTTTAATACCATTTATTTTGGTATAGAGGAAAGGTTTAGAGGCATACAAGCCAAACGTGGCAGGTGGACTAGTGTAGATGGGGCAGCTTGGTCGGCATGGACGGAAGGGCCTGTTTCCATGCTGTATGACTATGGTTGTAAGTTAGTGGAGGGCTGTTATTCAGATTGGACGCCTATGACTGGTGGTGTGCCACAAGGATCAGTGCTGGATCCATTATTGTTAGTCAGCTATATTAACAATTTTATGACAATGCGGTTAGTATGTTTACAGATGACAACAAAATTTATGGCGTAGTAAACATGAAGAGCGTTATCAAAGATGTAAAAGGGAGCTGAGGGATAACTTTTTCCACGCAAAAGTGGTGGGTATATCGATTGAGCTGCCAGAGGAAGCTGTACAGGCTGGTATAATTTGTTTAAAAGATAATAGACAATAGGTGCACGAGTAGGCCATTTGGCCCTTCGAGTCAGCACCGCCATTCAATGTGATCATGACCGATCATCCCCAATCAGTACCCCGTTTCTGCCTTCTCCCCATATTCCCTGACTCCGCTATCTTTAACAGCCCCATCAAGCTCTCTCTTGAAAGTATCCAGAGACTCAGCCTCCACTGCCCTCTGAGGCAAAGAGTTCTAGACTCACAACTCTCTGTGTGAAAATGTGTTTCCTCATCTCCGTACTAAATGCTTTACCCCTTATTCTTAAACTAAGGCCCGTGGTTCTGGACTCCCTAACACATTTGAACAGGTACATTGATAGAAAAGGTTGTGGAATATGGGCAATTGGGACCAGCTCAGACTATGTTGGGTAGCTTAGACAGGTTGGGCCAAGGGGCCTGTTTCTATGCTGCATAACTTTATGACAAGTGGAATCTGCTTAACCTATGCAAATATTACTTAGACATCCATTACTATAATAATGGATCATTACTATCACAATTTTATCTGCCCTTTTCTTCAAAACGATACCATCCATTTTTCTTTGCTTGTTCTAATCCTCTTTGGTGGGGTGGGAGATTGCACCCTGTTTCGACGAATGCAAACAACCTGGTGTGCACAATCAAATAATATCAAATAGAACAAGTTGTCCTACAACTTTAGGCTGTGCACGCCATATGCAAGAAGAGATCCTTTTTGGACACATATTAGTGGGCTGTTGTTGACACTGATTTAAATTCTGGAATTTCCAATCTATCAATAGTAGATTGCAAGTGGTCCACCACTACCTTTCTAAGGGTAATTAAGGATGAGCAATATATGCTGGCCCAGTCATCCTGATAAAGGAATAAAATGAAAGGAATCTTAAAAATTTCCACAATGAAAGTAGATGTTGTTAAGGGGATTAATGAAACAAATGGATCATAGCAACTTTTTGGATGCCACCAAAAGCCTGATCAAAGATAGGTTTTGAAACGAAGAGGGAATTGAAATGGAAGAACTGGAGAGGAGGGGTGAGAGGGGGTGGAGTTGGACAGATTAGAGAAAGAAAAGAAAGAGAACATTGAAAGATTCTACATGCAATGTCAAGAATTTTCATTTATAGCATCTAAGGGACTAGAAACCAATTGAGGTATGGCTAACAAATCTTGGTCAATATCAGAGAATTTAACTTAAGTTGAAATTTGGCGAAAAGTGCAGTAGAGTTGTGGAATAGTTATACAGGTACACCATCGATTTTCCAATACCATTGGTTCCAGAGCCTTGCCGGATTATCCATTTTGCCAGACCAACAGAGATCATGTAATAATAATAAAACGATACACCTCTGACCCACTAAATCTACCCCTCCCCGGTCTCTAAAGCACCACAGACTGCTATAAACAATAATAAAGAAATAACAATTAACAAAAAAGTAATCACTAACTCTTAAAAAGAGCGTGCAATGCTCGTAATTTAGTCTAGATTAAACGAGGTGCCTGACCATAAATTGCCGGAAAATCGGTGGTGGACCTGTACTTAGTTGGAGATGAGAAAAAAAATTGGGATAGGTTTAATTCACTGCATGTTTAATAGATTGGTCTGGTTTTCACATTGTCTCCTTATTTTTCTCAGAGATACATTGTTCTACGAGGACTTCAGTCTTTCGGATATCCTTGCAAAATTTGATGAGCTGCAGAATATTAACTGCGAAAGCAATTTAGTTTTATCATACCTATGCAAAGATGAAGGTCAACACAAAAATTTATTGCAAAGATTGTTTCTTTCTTGAACTGATCTTTGAGAAAAACTAACATAACTTCTTCTGTCAGCAGAAACAGGAAAGTTTGGCATTTTAGAAATAAATGAAAAGTTCCAGGTCACTGGATTTAAAGAAAAACCCCGCTCCACAGAAACTACATCTCGCAGAGCAGTAAGATTTTTGCTATTACTTAAGCGGACATATCTTGACCACATATAGTTTTTCTTTAAGGAGTTTATTTGGAAAAGATAACTTCGAAAGTATTACTTCATGGCTTGGGCATTCTTGCAATTAAATTAACCTTTGACTTCTTGGTTACAACATTTAGCACATTCAATACTATTTGCCTCAATGAATATTGTCCCGAGTTCTTTATTCACTTTAATTTTCCTTTTCCTAGTGCCCGTGCTTTTACATATATTCGAAAAGTACAGTTCCATTAATTGAAAAATTTCTTCAAGACAAACAGGTGAGATGGAATCAATGAAATTATGTTAAATCTGAATGAAAAGCATTTTTAGGTCATTATAACTGGATAAATATCAGGCAGTTATCAAATTGAAGTAAAATTGTATCATTTAGCTATTAATTAATCGTTTAATCATTTTATGCAAATAATATTCTACAGTTTTGAGCAGAATTTATATTTAAATTTTCCTCTTTAATTTGAAATAATAGAGCATGTACCAGTTTCATATAAACAAGTTCATAGCATAGTTCAAATGTGCAGTAAATATTCCAAAGCTAATTAGTTATTTTTGAAATAGTCTTGATTACATAGATAGTAGAGGCTACATTGAAAACATATGCTGGCATCAAATGTGCTGATGATATCAAAATAGAAATCATCAAAATGATCCCAAAAAATCCCAATAAACTATTTTACTTCCACTACATTTACCATTTATAATTTCTTGGCAAAATATGAGTCATTTATTTCAGCAATTTATAAAATAAAAACCTTAATTGACAATTTAATTTTTTTAATAGAATTCACCATTGGAAGAAAGAGATGCACCTGGCAATTTTTTACTTTGGGTCCACTCAAGGTGAGAGTGCTTCAAGAAATTATTTGTAAATATCATGCCATATTACTACATTTTCCTTTTGTATTGCAGGAAACCAGTGTTCATCCATCAGATATGTGGCCGATTTGATGTTGGAAATCTCCCAATGTACGTTGAATGTACAAAATATTTCCAGAAGTCCTGCAATACGTAACCTGAATGGAAACCTGTTAGTCATTACAGTGAAGTAAAAAAAATAAATTTTGGTAACCATTTCTTGATAGATTTTTTTGTTAACAGGCCTCGAGAGTGAAAACAAAGAAATGGTCTGGCACCATATTTTTAATAAAACCTTCGGACTTTGCACATTCCACGTCATTTAAAAAAAGGTGAAATATTATTGTCACATTGAGCAAATATAAACCAGAATGCACCGTTACAGTCCTCTCATTTTAGTTAGATTGAAAATGGTGTATTTCATTTTCAGGCGATCAGTGGTAGAAAGTTAAATAATGGGATATCCTTAGCTATTAAAATAATATTTGTATAAAATTTATGAAGCAAAATTACATAATTCTTATTCTTTTTGAACGATGCAACCAGAAGGTGTTTGTAAATGACATCAATCACTTCTATGGCAATTGGCATCAAGTAGTATATTAGAAACATCAAACTAGAGTTAATCTGCTTTATTTCAAATGGTCTTCCTCTGAGATTTACTTTGTAATATGCATAAGCTTATAACAGCAAGTGTTTTTTTTTAATTTGCTTTGAAATTGTTACTTAATTGCTGATATTATTTTAGAACAGATTACATTATTTACAAAGTAATTTGAAATGAAAATCAGAATATTTGCAAATTCTTTAAGTGGAACTGACTGGAAAATCTCTAGATTTGAGATGTTGACATAATTTGAACTATTTTTGATAATCATAACCATATACATCTAAAATAACTGCTTCACAATTCTTAGTTTTGTTTTATTAAAATGAAACTTACTTTATCATCTCATTGAGAACTGTAATAGGCATGTCTGTAGTTTGCAATGATGCTTATTATATTTGTGCCAGCCTGGGAGGTGCCAGGTCTCATGTAATTTTTTAGATCAAATAAAATGGTGCAATATTTATGCTGTCTGCTTTCTTACCTTTTAGTATCCATGGGAAATTAAAGGAAACTAATAGATGCAAAACAACTTGAAAATGATAGGTCATTTTTCATTTCCAAAAACCCACCTTGTTGCAATATTTACTAATTTATATATTTTTCATGACAGCATGAAGGAGCTAGCAATGCCTACCTGCCACCACATTGCTAATGATGTGCGTTTGACACTATTAGGCATATTACCACAATTATTGAAATGGTTTCTTATATTTAAGTTTACAGTCAAAGCATGGAAATAGGCCCTTCGGCCCACCAAATCCATGCTGACCATCGATCACCCATGTTCGATGTTATCCCACTTTTGCATCCACTCTCAACACACTAGGGGCAATTTACAGAGGTCATTAATTTATAAAACTGCATATCTTTGGGATGTGGGAAGTAACCAGAGCATACAGAGGAAAGCCATGCATATTCCATACAGTCGGCACCCAAGGTCAGAATTTAACCCAGGTCTCCGTGAGGCTGCAATTCTACCAGATGCATCATGGTGCACCCTACCCAATAATTTACCTTATAATAAAATTATATATAGACAGCTTTCCATAGCGCAGCACTTCCATACTTTAGATGGGTTAAGAGCTTGTAAGGTAGAGGTTGACCTTCATTGGATATGTTGGTGATAGGTTCGTGGAAATACTATTCCGTTACAAAGGTACTGAACTATATTCTATAAATCAGGCAAAGGGAAATCCCTGCATGAATTGTTGCACAGATATACTACTCAATTTCATATTTACTGGACAAGTTACAATCAATAGCAAAGCACAAACATTTGCCACAAATCATTAAAGATCTAGCAATTTGAGGCAACAACATCCTTTACTCTGATGCCTGTTGCTGTCATGTTTCTGGTTTATTGAAACCCAAGGTGTTGGCAGTGGTGTTGTTAAGCTGGCAGAGCTACCCATATCATTAAATAATTCTCATACATCAGAAAACAAATTTCAGATATACAGACAGCAGCATACACCAAGAAGCTAAAATAAATATTTTAATTCTAAATTCCACATGAAACAATTCAGGAAATTTACAATGCACAAACATATTTATTTTTAATGGTTCAATGGGTTTGCTAAACAGCAGTTAAGGATTGGCATACCACAAAAAACCCAGACTTCATCGAACTAAAGATACGGTTTTCAGATATGTTAGTGGTATTAGTTCATAAGGAGCTTCAAATAATATCAGATTTTAGCCAATTTCAATGAAAGCTGCAAAGAGTGGCCTATGAAGATGTGCTGGATTACTGACAACTTTGGTATTTCTGCATTAAAGTATGCCGTACAAACTTAATCAAATGTTTATCAGTTTCATATGTTTAAAATGGCAAACACCAGGAGGTTTTGCCTTGATTACTACTGCAAAATCTGAACCAACAGTTCATGCATGCTGATTTTGTAAGCTACTATATGTATTGATATTGTGGAGCAAGGCAGTTGACAGCTGTAAATTAAAAGTATTTGAACACTATTTGGCATATTAATTGAACAGTAAATGCTGATATTACTTTCATTTCCCAGCATAAATTGTGTGCCCATAAATATTTTAAGTACCATTTATTTTTAAATCTTTGGAAATTTGAAACTGGGTTACATAATTAACTGATGTTAGCCTGAAAAGATAACATTGCCTGTTTACAATAGTGATACTAAAATGATACACAAGTTCTGTAATGATTTAACTGATATATTCGTGTCACTCACGTCTCAAAATGTTGAGGTATCTTGCCCAAATATTAAAACTAAAGTTACAGAAAATAAATAAAGGTGTAGATCTTACATTATCAGTTAAATTCAAGACTAATAATTTTGCCTGGTCAAGTATATTTAAGTAATTTCGGTCTAAATTGGTTTGAAGTAGCCGTTGTAGGGAATAGTTAGTATTTTCTAGATGCTTGTGTGGGGAAAGAAAACAAAACACAAATATGCAACTATCATCATCTTAAATGTATATATCTATATAACTGATATAACTATCCTCCATTTTTGTTATTATTTTGAATTAACGGAACAAACAGCTTCAAATATTATAGCTCTTTACCTTCCAGGATACCTTTACAGAAAAATAACAATGACAACTAATTTACCATGTTTTGCAATAATCTGCTACATTTATCAGAGGCCTTTTCTTTATGATTTTCCATCTTTGATATTCTAGACCCAAACTGCATTGCTCTCTTTGGGAGAACAGCAGATGCAGACAGACCCAGTTCTTTTGCAGCTGCCCGTAGAAGCAGCTTCTCGCCAATCCCACGAGCTAGAGTCAAATCTGCTTTTTCCCAAACAGGAAGCGAGTTTAGAAAAGAAACAACTGCTTCATCCAAAAATGGAAACCTGAAATGATACAAATATATTGTAATATTAATAATTGTATTCGTATCTAGAATTTCCTGGTCACATGTTACTTTTACAATTTTTCCCTGGTTCAATATGAAATATCCCTGATCCCAACAAAGGCCTGACACTGTATTTTACTACATTATGTACTGGCAACTTGAATTAATTCAGTACTCGAGTACAAAATGTTGCCAGAACCAAAGGATGTGAGCTATAGGGAAAGGTTGAGTAGGCTGGGATTCTATGCCTTGGAGCGTAGGAGGATGAGATTATTGAGGTGTATAAGATCAAGAGAGGAATAGACGCACAGAGTCTCTTGCCTAGAGTAGGTGAATCGACGACCAGAGGATAATGGTTTAATGTGAAGGGGAAAAGATTTAATAGGAATCTGAGGGGTAACCTTTTCACACAAAGGGTGGTGGGTGTATGGAACAAGCTGCCAGAGGAGGTAGTTGAGGTAGGGACTATCCCAACATGTAAGCAACAGTTAGACAGGTGCATGAATAGGGTAGGTTTGGAGGCATATGGACCAAACGCGGGCAGCTGGGACTAGTTTAGCTGGGACATATTGGTCGGTGTGGGCAAGTTGGACCGAAGGGCCTGTTTCCACACTGTATCAATCTATGACTAGAAGTGGTGAAAATTCCGAGTACTCAGATAAACCAGATTGGGAGCGGGATATTCTCTATATTCTGAAAGTGGTCTTTCTGAATATTCTGAAAGTGGTCTTATCACTGCATAAGGCCTAATGCAAATGTGAGGAACAGCACCTTGTCTTCTGTTAAGGCATGCAGTAGTCTTCTGGACTCCTTATTGATTTATCCAGCTTCAATCAATTTCAGATTTCTAGCATCTTCAGTTTTCTTTGATTTTTAACTTTCTTTGTTTGCGTCAGAACTGGCCATTTTTGCTGTAAATTGCTGCTGTGAGATATTGGCTCCTCTCGCCAATAGCTCAAACATGACTTGCCATGCATGTCCTATAGCCGAGCTATCTGCACATATTAAGCTTTTTTGTTTGCATTACCACTGCCCATCTACCCCTTTAACCAGAGGTTGACACATCCCATCTCCTTCCACTTTACCCGCAGCTCAAAACTAACGTGCTTTCTCTTTCCCAGCCTGATGAACCAACCTGAACTGTTTCTCTTTCCACAGACGTTGCCTGATTCGAGTGTCTCCAAATTATGGAAAGTTGGCAAATACTAACCTTGCTTCTTTCCCGTGATCCCCAATGACTCTGTCATCTCTTCCAAGGTTACGCGAGGAGATGCGGCCAAGTTCCATCTCCAGTTCTTTGACCAGGCCTTCAAAGCCTGACATTTTGTAGCATATGCGGTGACGGGAATAACCTGCAAGTTGTTCATCGGCACCGATTCCAGTGAGCACTACCTGAAAGCAAGCAGTTATACAGCTTTTATTCCCAAATCTACCATCTGATAAATGAAAATGCATGGCACAGCCCATTCATGAAGCAAACTCTACACTGATTGTTTTGAAATCCTGATGGTTTAGCATCCAGCTCAGTGTGGTCACTGATTTCTATGCTCCTATTAACACACCAGCTTTGCTGAAACTTTATGATACAACTATGTAACATCCAAAAGTGAATAAGCGAGTTCGGTATTCCTACTGCGCATCCAGGTCATAGGTCACTCGCTATAAACATTGTCGGGAGCTGAGCTGCTATGTGTGCACAGACCTTCGTTTCATCTGTATTTTCCAGCTTTGATTGGACTAGGTAAGAAAATACTGCTTTCAAACTATGAATTAGTTGTATTTATTGTTCCTTTGTATAGAGCTACAATGATTTTGTTGTCTTTATCGCTTCATGCTTCGGTGAGTGAGCAAGATCGTGCTGTTGCTTGTGTGCAGGCCGGCTTTTCCTCCATGGTCGAGGTCGGGCCCGGGTCTCCAGCGCTGCTCAGCCATCTCCGCCCCCTCCGGGGCTGCCCTGGGCTGTCAGGGCCCCGGTCCAGGCATGCAGCCGGAGCAGCGGAGAGGGGGGCCCTGGCTCCGGCTCAGCTCTGTTTCGGCTTCCAGGGGGGGCCGTCGGCTGTGCCTCTCTCCTTGTCCAGCGACTATCGGTTGGCCCCCTTGGTGCCAGCGGGGGCCGAACGCCGGTCATCGGCGGGGATGTACATGGGGACTGCAGTGACTCGGTGGGTCAGGCAACACCTCTGGAGAAGGTCTCGACCCAAAACGTCACCCATTCTTTTTCTCCGAGGATGCTGCCAGACCCGCTGAGTTGCTGCAGTGTTTTGTGTGTATCCCAGTTGATGGCTGGTGCTTGGCTTTCGCCGGCGCCGGTGGGGTTAGCCAGCGACCGCTGGGTGGGACGGGACAGGGGGGGGGTGGGTGTGTGTGTGTGTGGCTGGTGGTCCCCGGCCTGTCGGGGAGTGGGTTCCTTGGGAGTTGGAACAGGGTTGGGCTGGTGTTGCCGTTTCTTCTCCGCGCTGGCTGTGGGCCTGGGGCCGCCACTGCTCCGGGCCGGGGTCCCGTCAGCCTGGGGCTGTCGGTTGGCCCGGTGGGAGGCAGAGTTGAGCTGGGGTTGGCGCTTCTTCTCCGCACTGGATGTGGGCCTGGTGCCGCCGGTGTGGAACGCTCGGACGTCTCCGGCCGCCCACCCAGGCGGGGATGGGACACTCAGGTGGGGGGGGAGACAGGGACGGTCCAGTGGCGGTTCAGCAGCTCTTGCAGCGCCGGGGACCCGGGTTCAGTTCTGGCTGCGCATGAGGCGCGGGTCTGTGTGCGCACAGCAGCCGAAAATGTCTCTCCGCTGGTCCAGTCTCTTCCGTCTTCGACTCGCATCTGCCCCCCCTCTTCTCGCTGTTACACCCCGCTTTCCCGCTACCTGGCACTCCTGTTCCTCACATTAAATATTTTTTTACACATAAATTATGAAAAGATAAGAATTTATATAGTTAATACAGCCAGCACTTCGTTCGCTTTTTCTTTATCGCCAATGACCTTTAACAAATCCCATGATTCCATGCATTTTTCAGAATACCGAACTCGCTTATTAAGAAATGTTTTGGGAGTATTAATTGGAATAATAAACCAAAAACCCTGCCAAGATAGTATAACTGCTTACCTTTGCAGTACTGATGTAGGGCTGTGTTCTGTCTCCATTACTGGTGTTGATACCAATGCCTCTTGCAGCAAACCACACTGCACATCCAATGCTGTCGTCTAAAACAGTGTCCAGAGGTTGTACCAAATGACTAATCCGGTGTTGTCTCATCTCTTTCAGTTCCTCTAAAGTGACATTAATTTCTATAAAATTCCAACATCTGGCAGGATTTATAACTTGCAATTCTTTTAAACCTGACCGGCCAGTGATTCGGTCAGGCACGTTAAAAGCAGTCCTCTCTTCAATACCGCCACTGTCATTTTTTGACGTCCCTGCTTCTGATGCACCCGAAGTATTGGTTTGCTTCCGCTTTTTCTTTGAGATCTTCTGCATTTTCCTCTCCCGCTGCTCAAAGGCTACATTCAGTAGGTCAATAGGTTCATCTGGTGGAGCATGACGGTCAGCCAAGGCAGACAGAACCATAGAATCAACACCCCCAGAAAAAAGAATGGCTATTTTTGCTTTATCAGAATCCACTGCATGAGCACAAGCTGGATTTTGGTTTCTTTGTAAAAAAAACACTCGTCGTCTAACAGATTCACTTAAAACATCAATAAATTGATGGACTATTTTTTTCCTGTGTTGTTCTGAGAGATACATGTCAATACTTGTTGCACAATACTTCTTATCTGTACCTGGATCTGGAATACTGCAGTTCATAGGAGTGATGGGGGCTGTGGGGAAAAGCTTGGATTCATTCAAAAGCACAGAAACAAAATTAGGAAGTTCTTCAGTGAACTGAGCTTCCAGGTGAGAAGCCGGGTCATATTCATTTGATACATGTCTCCATGGATACCATGTTATTGCCAGCAAGCTGGCAGTGGGTTGTTTCTGCAGGTCAATTTTATAAAGTCCACATGCTGGCACTTCATGCCAAGGAACACTTGCACAAGTTGAGTGAGAAGCACTCACTGATACAAGGGTAAGGCAAGGATTATTAAACTGCCATAATAAACTCCGCCGGCCAAAATAGTCTCTGCCAAACCACAAGCAGTGAGTGGATGGTTGGTAGTATATAAAAGTCCATGGTCCTCGAATGGATGAAAAGACAGATAGAATGGCTTCTTCGTTGTTACACGAAGACAAATGCTGAAGGATAACCCGAGTGTCATTATCTTCAGGTTTAATTTCAATGCCACCTCCAAACACCTCCCCATTCCAAAGGAGGAGATTGCCCTGAGCATCCTCCATGGGCTGTGGATTCAGGCATCCTCTCATATGCAGCACGTGACCGGAAAAGCAACAATTATAGCCCAGCTCAGGCACCACTCTGGATAATTGTTGACTGCAGTCAGGACCTCTCCGTTGAAGGCTTTCGAGCATTTCCTCTCCCAAAATAACAGGAACATCTCGAGGGGCTAAAACTAACACACAACAAATTCCACACATTATGTGCTTTTTAATTCATCCATATCAATTAATAGCATATATTCTGACACTGCTTTCATTACTTCTTCACTTTCTCTGCATTTTCCAGTTCCTGGTATTCCTTTTTCATTTCATCAAGGGAACCTGTAAAATGTCATTGTTAATTAGATTCTTTGGAGCGTATATCTAACCTTTTATAGCAAAGCAATACAGTACACATTTCGCCAAACCCTTTCGCTTGGTCCGTAAGGCCTACCAGATCTCCCGGTTGCTAACCAGTTTAACCCCCATTCACAGACTGACCTTTCTGTCCTGGGCCCCCTCCATTACCGGAATGAGGCCACATGCAAATTGGAGGAACAGTACCTCGTATTCTCGTTCAGCAGCTTACAACCCAACGGGATGAACATTGAATTTCTCCAATTTCAGGTAACCTCTAAGAACAGCCTCCGTCCTCCTGCCCTTTCTCACCCACGCACACCCGCCTTTCTCCTCGCCCCAGTGCCCCACCTGGACTTGCACCTAATCCCCCCCCCCCCCCCCCCCCCACACTACATTCCTTCCTCTGGCTTCACAAATCACAAATCTTAAAATCCTTTTGTCTCACACCTTGTTTTGTTTTTTAAATCTCTGGCCTTTGTCCGACAATCCCCCTATCAACCCCCTCCCCCTCACCTGTTTACACCTATCCTACTCCGCCTCTATTCCAGCTTTTTTTCCCACCCTTGCTGCAATCAGTCTGAAGAAGGGTCCCAACCCGAAACATCACCTATTCATGTTCTCCAGGAATGCTGCTTGACCTACTGAGTTTCTCCAGAACTGTGTGTCTCTTTTTACAGTATAACTATCGCTTTCACAGAAAATTTCATGCAAAGTAATATCAAATTGATTTAAACTACATAATTATTTTATAAGGAAATCTGCAGTTTAAAAAAAGTTTGGGAAAATAGATACTACCATCTTATTAAATTTATGATTCACACAAAAAAACAGGCAATACTTTTCACAGGCAAATGACTTGCACCAAAGCTTCAAGTATAATAAATGAATTCAACACCAAGTCATGAGTAGAGCATTATAATCAAAAATATAAACACATTAACATGAATAGGAAAAAAAAGTACCAAATATTGTAGTGATTACTCAGCTTGTTCCATAGATTTAGATATTTAAACAACTTTTGTGTCCAATATAATTTAGGAAAAAAAGGTGCAGGAGTAGGCCATTCAGCCCTTTGAGCCAGCACCACCATTCAATATGACCATGGCTGATCATCTAAAATCAGTACCCCGTTCCTGCTTTTTCCCCCATATCCCTTGATTCCATTAGCCCTAAGAGCTAAATCTGACTGTCTCTTGAAAATACCCAGTGAATTGGCCTCCACTGCCTTCTGTGGCAGAGAATTCCACAGATTCCCAACTCTGGGTGAAAAGTTGTTCCTCATCTCAGTCCTAAATGGCCTACGCCTTATTCTTAAACTATGACCCCTGGTTCTGAACTCTCCAAACATTGGGAACATTGTTCCTGCATTTAGCCCTGTCCAGTCCTTTAAGAATTTTATATGTTTCTATAAGATACCCTCTTGTCATTGTAAATTCCAGTGAATACAAGCCATTTCTAAGACATTTATAACAGATCTTTACTTTTCTGGAAAATGTTATAACTGCCTGTTACATTTATATAGGTTTCAAAGCAGTTTGGTACAGGAGAAAATGGGATTATTTATAACCTGCTAGATTTAACATGTAGACCATGTCAAGATTATAATTCAGTACCACTGAGTAATAAGATGTTGAATTTCACATACTACATACAGAAATAAGAATAAGTATTTGCTTTTCTCAGATGAATGTGGAATAAAGATATTACATTACTTTATTACATCCCTGGCAGATGTAATGGCCAGTCATGAAGATGGCTGAAAGAGAGTTAAGGAATACGGAAACGCATTTTTGAAACTGTGGATGAAAATTTACGTGGAAGAGGGAATGCATGTTACACAAGCCTTAATAGATTTTGTTTTACCAATATAAAAATCGAGGAAAAATATAAAACAAATTTCAGATTTTCCACCATTGTAATTTGTTCATCACCTTCACCCACCCCATTTTACGAAGCACCCTCAAAATAACTTACATTTACATTCACTCAGAGTCTGCAATCGATTTGCTACGAATAATATATTGCTATTGCGCTGCCTCTTATACACTTCCTGAAAAAGAATGGGTGACAATTATCAAAACAAAATGATTCATAGTTTTACTTTTTAAAAACAGACATTTTGTTCTATGCAAGTAGCTGGCCTTTTAAATAACTTTATTTATATCTTTTTTCCTTAAATGTGTTGAACTATGTTTCCACAATTCTTTTAAATAATAGAAAATCAAGTTTATTATAAAATCCTCCCCCACCATTTCTGAAGTAAATTCCATCAGCTGAATATACATATTTCACCATTGCATGGGATATTCAATAAACTAGGGATGTTCAATTCTATTTGAATCTCACTGGATTAGAATCTGACCTTGCAGGCAGCAAGACTTTGGCCTGATTAGTGACAGGAAACAGTTGAACACGGGCCATTCAATAATCATCTCCAATACGACAGTTTACTGCACTTGGCATTCAAGGCTTGGGATAAACAAATTCCTGGGAGTTATCTTTGAACAATCTACACCATGACAAGAAATATTCCTATGTTGCGTATTCCACAGAGAGTAAACAACTTCCTGACACCTAAATTCTCTCTACTATTCATAAGAAATAGATGTGATGAGGTTCTCTCTACTGGCATAGAAGAGTGCAGTTCCATAAAGACACAAGAAACTGAAAACTATCCAGAACTAAGTCGCTTGATGAGCACATCATCCAACATCTTCACGGCTTCAGTATAAAGTGGGCAAAATGCAAATTCTGCCGATGGGAAATTTAGAAACTTAAAGAAAGATGACAAATCTATAGCACAGGGAAGTAAATGGATAATGTCAACCAGAGCCCATCAGCAAAGGTTGGTGCAAAAATCCAAGAGCATACCTTCATTTAGAGTCAGAACCAGGGAAAGAAAAGTAAAAATAAAATGGTATGGTCTGCAGTCGAATGCACACAAGGCTGCAGATGATGCATAGAAGAGTCATAGGGTGAAATGCAAGTTGCATGTAAAAAGCCTTCATGGAGGTATAAACAAATATGGTTGAAGGAATATAACATGGAGAAACCATATTATTTTTAAAAGATGAAAAAATGGAAGGTGTTGGTCTTTGGAGGGACCCTAATGTCCTCGCTCGCAAATCACAAAATGAACATTACTCAAAAAAAGGTATAGGTTCAAGATAACATTCAAAACACTATCAACCTTTTGGGAATCAAGGGATTATCAGAGGATGAAAGTGGTGCTGAGGTAAAAGATTAGCCAGGTTCTTATGGAAAGTCAAAGCATATGTGTCGTTTTACAATACTGCATACAAAAATGTGACAAAGGGGCTCAAATTTCTTCAAAAAGTTGACAAGCACTTTATTGGGTTCATGACTAACATAGTATCAACAAAAAATATAAGAAAAGATAGCATATCTGTTATTTGCACTTTATCAATGTATTTATTCATGTGTGTATATACATATATATAATGGTATATGGACACACTGATCTGGTTTGTAGTCAATGCCTACTATGTTCTGTTGTGCTGAAGCAAAGAAAGAATTTCATTGTATTGTCAGGGACCCATGACAAAAAACTCTTTGACTGTTTTGACATATTATGGCAAGTTTCCAAAAATGGCATCAGAATACACAAATACATTTTGTGTAAAGGTTGTCACGTGTTGCCCACCAGTGACCTGGTTGGCACAGTAAGTGCATGTATTTCTTATTCCTTTCTATGTTTATGAATACCACGTGGACCAATAAAATTGCAAACACCGTTTCCACTTCATTCACCTGATCATGTAGTAGAATACTGCATCCATCTGAGTGGACAACGAACGTTACATTATTAGCGAAAACCAAACATTTTCACCAATGTGATCTAAATGAGACATTACCTTATGGATTTAAGCTATCGATGGCTAATGATTCGTCAGAACGTTCAATTTGGGCTGATTTTTTAGTAAATAAAATGTCTCCGTAACGGTCGTTACAGAGCTTCCCGAAGTTGACACGAAGGAATGAAGTTAGCGACTTGGTCCGTACAAATGGTAAACAAGAGATACTGTGTTGCCAAATTGAAGATTGGCTCAGTTTCTTAGTTTTGATGGCCAAGTTATGTCCAAATTTATAACATTTCTTAATATTATAGAGTATCATCGTGGTTGTGACAGAATTTAATTTTAAAGAACTTTAACCTAAGATTGATTTCATTAACTTACCCGATTTTTCTTCAGATTGGTGAGTTCATCAATGAGAACAATTTGTTCTTTTATCTGTGAAAAAAAAATTACACTGAACACTGAATGGCAACGGGATCAAAGAATTTCAGTTGTATGTTTGTGGCAGTTTAGCTTCCCAAATTCCCTCTACCTTGTGCCTTTCTTGCTTTAGGCATTCCTTAAAAAAAAAAATCACTGACTAAGCTCTTGAATTTTTTCTCTTAAATTTTAACTTGCATTGCTTAATATCAAATTGTATTTGCAAATTCACCATAAAACTGTCTGAGAAAATGTTATATTACGATATTACATAGAAACATAGAAAATAGATGCAGGAGTCAGCCATTCGAGCCAGCACTGCCCTTCAATATGATCATGGCTGTTCATCCACAATCAGTACCCTGTTCCTGCCTTCTCCCCATATTCCTTGATTCCACTAGCCCAAAGAGCTCCATCTAACTCTCTTTTGAATGAATCCAGTGAATCCGCCTCCACTGCCTTCTGAGGCAGAGAATTCCACAAATTCACAACTCTCTATTAAAACTACCATGTAAGAAACAGCAACATTCTGTGTTAAAAAAAACATGCAACAACTGAGCCACAAGATTTGTTGAATTAAATGCTCAACCAGAACTATTTCAAACAGTCCTGATACAGGGCTTCAACCTGAACATCAACAATTCCTTTAACCTCAAACCACCACCCCACAGATGCTGCTCAACCCACTGAGTTTCTCCACTATTAAAATGGAGACAAGGAAATGCAGATGCCATAATCTTGTGTAAAAGTCAAATTTATTGTCAAAAAGACAATAAACTCTCTTGACTTGACTTGGCTCTTGAAATTGCTGGGGGAACAGAGCAGGTCAGGCAAAACACATGGAGATCATGGATCAGGTCCTTTCTTTCGAAACAGGTCTAGCGTCTCACATGGAATACCCGTCTTCTGAAAAAGGATCCCAACATCACCTGTTCATGTCCTCCAGACCGGCTAAGAAGTTACTCCATCACTTGATGAGTTTCTGCAGCAGATTGTTTGGTTTATTGCTTCAAATTCTAGCAGCTGCAGTTTCTTGTGTATCAATATTTGAAACATAAATATCCAGATCATCCCCTAAATCCGAGGAATTGATCCAAACAGATTATAGATCCATATTATTTTTAAACGGACACCAAATGCTGGAGTAACTCACAGTCAGGACATGAGCTACTCCAGCATTTTGTGTCTATCTTTAATGTAAATCACTATCTACAGTTTTTTCCTACACACTATTTTTTTTAAACAGGCCTCCCATCTGAAACATTAACCTGCATCTCTCTCCACAGATGCTGTCTGACCTATTGCATGTTTGCAGCATTTTCTGAGTTTATTTTAGATTTGGAGCATTGCACATTTTTTTCTTTGATAGTGAGATAAAAAGCAGTTTGCATCCTTGCAACGAGCAGCGACTGCTGCGTCTGGGTTGCATCGTGGATGATAACCATACCTGCTTGCTGAGCGCTTCCCTCCTGGACGCCTCCATTCGCTCACCTCCTGCACCCACCACGTGGGACACCCGGAAGCGCCCGGGTCCACCTCGAGCATGCGCAGTGGAGGCGATGTGGGCGACGGGCGCCGCGGCCGCCGCAGCGCCCTCGGCGGTCAGCAGGACGGGAGGAGTCATTACATCGGAGGCTGCAAGGAATCAGAAATATCCAGCACAGTCAATGACCAATTTCAAGAGTGTTTTATTGTCATATGTCCCAGATAGAACAATTAAATTCTAACTGTGTGCTTATTGTAGGAATAGAAACTGAATCGTGAACAAAATCTCATCGAGCAGCCTTTCTTCTGAAGTAGAAACTGAAAATGCTGTAAACACATCTGTGGAATTCTCTGCCTCAGGGGGCGGTGGAGGCCGGTTCGCTGGATGCTTTCAAGAGAGAGCTAGATAGGGCTCTTAAAAATAGCGGAGTCAGGGGTTATGGGGAGAAGGCAGGAACGGGGCACCGATTGGGGATGATCAGCCATGATCACATTGAATGGTGGTGCTGGCTTGAAGGGCCAAATGGCCTACTCCTGCACCTATTGTCTATTGTCTATTGTCACACAGCAGTTAGGCAAATAGCTTCACCTGTAACTAGGAACGAGAAAACAAGTTAATTTTAAGTTGATTGATAGGGTTTAGTTTAGTTTAGAGATTCAGTGTAGAAACAGGTCCTTCAGCTCACCGGATCTGTACCGACCAGCAATCCCCACACACTAACACTATCCTCCATGCTATTCAAACAGATCCCTTACATTTGACCGCCCAATATGCAACCACTCACACATTTTTGGTTTAGATTAGTATTTCGAAACGAAACAAAAAATGTGTGAGGTGACGCACATTGGGAGGTCAAATGTAAGGGATCTGTTTTGCATTGGACCTCGGTAAACATGACAATAATAAACCAAAACACAAACCTGAACTTTGTCCCAGAACTCATATCCTTTGATGCCCATTGATGCATGATACAAACTCAGGATTCAATAAAAATAAGTTACGTTAAGAATTGTTTAAGTAATTAAGCTAACAGAATAAATAAAACATCTTCTGAAGAATGTAATGTATTTATAAAAGGCATTAACCAGATTGCATGTTAAGGCATGCCCGTCTTAGCTGCTCCGGATATCAATCCATTATTTATGTCACAGCAGTATTGATGAACAATGCACTCAACAGCTTGCCCAACGAATTCTCACATGTTACATCTAACATATATAATTGCATGTTCCCTGGATTATTGTCAATGTAATCATATTAATAAATCATCACAAAACCACCATGTAGCTTGAAGTGTCATGTTGCAATAAACCATCGATGAAAATCCCCGAGTACATTTTTGCATGAAATTAACAGACAGTAAACCCTCTCAGTAACGGACCTCTATATAATGTAATGTCAATGTAAATTCAGTCTGAAGAAGGGTTTCGGCCCGAAACGTTGCCTATTTCCTTCGCCGATCAGTCTGAAGAAGGGTTTTGGCCCGAAACGTTGCCTATTTCCTTCGTTACATAGATGCTGCTGCACCCGCTGAGTTTCTCCAGCACTTTTGTCTATCCTCTATATAATGCATTTTGGATATAGCAGACTGCTTCCATTGCACCGTCAGAAGTGATAGGAATAGAATTAGGCCATTTGGCCCATCAAGTCTACCCCACCATTCAATCATGGCTGATTTATCCCTCCCTCCTCACCCCATTCTCCTGCCTTCTTCCCATAATCTCTGACACCTTTACTAATCAAGAATCTATCTATCTCTGCCCAAAAATTATATACTGACTTGTCCTCCACAGCCTTTTGTGGCAAAGAATTCCACAGATTCACCACCCTCTGACAAGAAAATTCTCCTCACCTCCTTCCTAAAACAACAACCTCCCCACTTCCACCCGTTACCCAATGAACTACTTCCGTTAGCTGGAGCTTAGACGGCGAGCAGCATGAAGGTGGCATGTGTACCAGACCCGTCCCTGGCGCACCATGTGTGGGGCAGGGGGCTCTGTTGCTCTCTGGTCTTTGAATTCCCTCTTGTTTACACCCCCAATGCCTTGTTTTTTCCCTCCTGGCCTTGGGTTAAACTTTACCCCCCCTTCACTCAGTTAAAGTGGACAATAACGGACATCATTTCCCACCACCCCCCCACCCAGTGGTCCATCATTACAACGGTATTTCCTGTATATATGTCTACTCCTTATTAACCAAGGAGTTCCAGCCAAAATAGAGAGAGGGGGGATGGAAAGAGTGAGGGGAAGCAGGGCAGGAAATTAATCATGCTTCCTCAGTAACGATGAACGGTTGTGCCGCTGTGTGAACCTGGACCTTCTTCTCACTATTGCTCGACATTGGAAATAACGTCTATTGCCTGAGTTCACCTTATTATAAGTGCCAGTGTGGTGATTGCTAATCTGGCATCATAAACGATGCACAGCGTTAAATATTATGTGTTGGGATTTGTTTAGCAATTGAGCTGCTGTGAGCTGGTGCACGGTTTAATAATTGAATATTTAATTACTTTAATATAATGAGTGGATTAGAATCTGCTTCAGCCTAAATGGGCATGTCGCAACATGATTTTTTATGACTTTAAAAAAAATTTTAGATTGTTCAAGAGGCTTTCATTTAGTCTAGCAGCTTAACAGCTCAAAAAATACCAGAAACAAAATATCCCTTTAATTTGGAACAAGTGCAATATCAGTCCATGGGCAATAAACATGCATTCAACATAGGTCGGTCTTTCAATGATGGTTTCATGCCATTCCCTGGTCCGTGTTGCATTGGATTATGAAGATAGTGGACTCAAGGGGGTGATGTTTGATAAAGAATAAAAATATCTAATTTAGATTTAGTTAATTAGTTAAATCTGGAATGGAATACTGCTACCAGTGGTTGTTATCATGAAACCAGTAAAATGTTATAAATATTTACTTGACAATAATATTCTTTACAAAGGAAGATTGGTCAATTTTACTTGTTTGGTCTGTATGTAACCAGACCTACAGAAACGTGATTTATTTTTAACTGCCCCTTGAAGTGGCCTCAGGGGCCATTAAATAGACGAGGAGCATTCACGATTGCTTTTGGAGCCACATAATAAATAGATAAATTGCACACATATACTCATACACGTGTTCAATAATTATTGGGGGTGGGGTGGCAGTAGTGACAGAGGGTCTGCTTGGCCCTACACTCCTGCACCAATTTTCTATGAATGGTTCTTGAAAGTATCTCCCCAATGACATCTCAACAGCATCTCAGAATGTTCAATAACGTGGCTGTGCTAGAAATGCCCACATACTAATAGTGAATCAAAGGCATTTTACTTTAATTCTTCAACACCTTTTATTTTATTTGAAAGTAACAAATATGTGGTAATATTTATCTAAATATGCGTGATTATAAAGATGTTCTAATGTGCAATTACACATTCCTGAAATCGAATGATTTCACATTTCTTATCCTGAGTATTAGGAACAGTTTAGCTTTTTGTGGATTGTTGTTGTACAGTTAATTAAAAAGGGATTAAATGTTGTTGATCATTTCCTAATCCAGTGAAAATTACTCTGTAAAAGGACGAATTATTGAGGGTAAAGGGCCTGTCCCACTGTACGAGCTAATTCAAGAGTTCTCCCGAGTTTCCCCTGATTTTAACTCGGAGAATTACGGTAATAGCCGATCGTAGGTACTCGGGGCTCTCGTGGAAATTTTTCAACATGTTGAAAAATCTTCACGAGTCTTTACGAGCTTACCGCGTTTCCCGAATACCTGCCGTTAGCGTTACGAGCCACTAAGAGACGTCCCGAGCTCCGATGTACCCGCTACGTACATTCTACGTGCTTACCACGAGTTTGATTTTTTTTTAAACTCGGGAGAGCTCTTGAATTACCTCGTACAGTGGGACAGGCCCTTAAGTATTTTCAATGTAAATTATCACTCTGCCAAACACTTCAAAAATGTTTTGTATATCTACGGCTACTAAAAAGTAATAAAGGCATCAAGATGGGAAATATATCAACTATTTGATAAGAATGAACAAGACATGATGGGAAAATTTGCAAAGGAATGGGTAATAGTGTTTAATGCAAATACAGTGGCTTGCAAAAGTATTCATACCCCTTGATCTTTTCCACATTTTGTCACATTACAACCACAAACGTAAATGTATTTTATTGGGATTTTATGTGATAGACCAACACAAAGTGCTGCATAATTGTGAAGTGGACGGAAAATGATACATGGTTTCCAAATTTTATTACAAATAAAAAACTGAAAAGTGTGGCGTGCAAAAGTATTCAGCCCCCCCGAGTCAATACTTTGTAGAACCACCTTTTGCTGCAATTACAGCTGGAAGTCTTTTGGGGTATGTCTCAGCGGGACAGGCAGCATTTCAGAAGAGAAGGAATGGGTGACGTTTCGGGTCGAGACCCTTCTTCAGACTTTTGGTACATTGACTTCATCAGTCAGGATATTGAGTAAAGACGTTGGGATGTTATGTTCCAGTTGTACAAGATGGTGGTAAGGCAACATTTAGAGCACTGCATTCAGTTTTAACTCCCTGCTCTAGGAAGGAGGATACTAAGCTGAAAAGAATGGTGATAAGAGGTGCAAGGATGCTGCCAGGACTAGAGGCCTGAACTAGAGGGAAAGGTTGGGCTCACTAGAACTTTAATCCTTTGAGAGCCGAAGGCTGTAGGGTGACCTTGTGTATAAAATCATGAGAATAGATAGGGTGAATAGGTTCTGCTTGTCTGCTTGTTTACAGAATTAACATCATCCACAATATTAACTTAATGTAAACAATGAATCAACATTAACCAAGAACCAGGGCATGAACTGCTCTTAGGGCAACCAAACTACACAGGGTATGGGAATCAAGCTTTAAGTGGAGTGGAGAAAGATTTAATAGGAATCTGAGTGGCAACTTTTTCACTCAGAGTGTGGTGGGTATATGGAACGAGCTGTCAGAGGAGGTAGTTGAGGCAGATATTATAACAGTATTTAAAAGACACTTGAACAGGAGATGTTTGAGGAGTTGGACCAAATGGGTGAAAATGGGAGCAGGTCAGAGGAGCAACTTGGTCAGCATGGACGTGTTGGGCCGATAGCCTGTTTCCATGTGGTATGACATTATGACTCTAACAGTTCTTTGAGATACTTATACAAGTCCCATGTGTTGAAAGACTTAAAGGCCACGGTTAAAATGCTGTTGCTGCTTCACCTATTTGCCCAGGAACAATGAAACACTTTGCCTGCTGAGGTGATAGGCACATGTGCTAATGGCAATTAATTCTGGGAGAGTGGTGACAATCATTTTCCCAGAGGGGAACAAAACAAGAGGACATAGGTTTGGGATGAGGGGGAAAGGTTGGGAAGTCTGAGGGGAACCTTTTTCATCCAGAGAGTGGCCAGTACCTGGGTGCTGTCTTACATAATGGGTGAAGCGGGGTTAGTGACAGCTTCCAGGAAGCCTCTAAATGAGCACTGAAATACTTTTCAGCCAAGTATGTTTTGCAACATGCAATGAATTTCATTTGCTATTTTAAACAGTCATACCAATAAAAAGCAACAGAACACACAAAATACATTTTAACATAAACATCCACCACAGTGACCCCTCCACATTCCTCACTGTGATGGAAGGCGAAAAAAAGTTCAATCTCTTCCCTTCTTTGTCCTCCCCCATTCCGGGGCCTCAAGCCGTACTCCCGTATGTCTAACAATATTTAAGACACCATGACCTAGAAATTCAGTTACATAATGCTACTCTATTCAGTGTTATGCTATTATAAGCTTGCCTTATCCAGGTGAAATGCAATCATGATAATGCCTTTCTTAATGGGTCGACTCTATCCAGAGTGAAATGCATTAATTAATATTTTCTGAGCCTTTTTCTGAAGTTGCTCAAGCAATTTGCCCAGGCAATCCCTGGCATCAGCCTTGACTGACTGGTCAGCAATGCATGGGGTGAAGTTGTTACTTACGCACTCTTGCTTTTGGAGCATGGTGGCTCCATGAGATCTCGACTAAGTGGCCCTGGAAGTGATCATTGGCAGGCACTCCTGAGCCAACTATGTCTCACTATGCGGTCCTGGATTGGGATATCTCTTCTTTATCTACATTCAGCTCTCTCCATGCCCTTCACCTCTCCTACCCAATGTGGCATTCACCTCCACTAACCCAGCAATCTTGTTTCACGCCCTGTGATTCATCCACCAATCTCCTGACCTCTGACCCTCCAAGACCTATTTTGGCTCTCTTATAAATTCAGAAGTAAAAAAATTCCTCGACATTCGAGCACCAACCTTCAACATGGAGTTTTTCACTGAGAATATGTTATGCTGCAGAAGGGTGTGAATCATAAGTATAACTTGCTCTGATATCTTGGGGCCTTTACCTGCAAGACCTGGAGGAGGTTTCGTTTTCATTGTTATGAAAATGATAAATGGTTCATTTTACAAAGGGTTAACAGAGGTCCAACAATTTAAATTTAAGGTTTAAAACAAGATAACATTCTATCATAGTTTGGTTTCCCTAAGAGCAGTTCATCCCCTGGTTCTTGGTTAATGTTGATTCATTGTTTACACTTAGTTAATATTGTGGATGATGCTCATTCTGTAAACAAGCAGACAATGAGATGATTGATAAAAAAAAAGGTAGATACCATGGGAAGGGACTGCGTTACTGAGAATTCTGTCCATTTCTGGCTGTGTGATACTATGACTTTATGTTTAGTTTAGATTAGTTTAGAGATACAGCGCAGAAACAGACCCTTCGGCCCACTGAGTCATGCTGACTAGAGATCGCCGTGCACTAACACTATCCTACACGAATTAGGGACAATTTACAATTTACAGAAGCCAATTAGCCTACATACCTGTACGTCTTTGCAGTGTGGGAGGAAACCGGAACACCTGGAGAAAATCTACGCAAGTCATGGGGAGAACGTACAAACTCCGTACAGACAGCATCCGTAGTCAGGATTGAACCCGGATCTCTTACGTTGTGATGTCTTAGAGTAAATTCATCACAATATAAATAGGGACCAGGTATCATAACTAACTGAGGATGGCTGCACAGAGGTGATATCCCTCCAATCCCTGGATATGCATGTCTATATTACTAAAAGTCTGATCTTGACCGCTTTTGGCTCGCTATGCTGTGATTTCGGAGAGAACGCCGCAACCTACTGCCATCATTTTTGGCCACCTCGCTCAGAGCCCCACTCTGCCATCCTGGACCAGAGGATTTTTCCCATCGATGAAAAATCAGAGAGATATTAATGTTGTTTTTTAATTTGCCATTCTCTTTCCTGCCCCTGCTGGTGGTAGGGGGGAGGGACTATAAAACCCGGAAGTGGTGTGACTCACACAGTCTCCGCAAGATGGAGAAAGCCAGAGGGTCATGTTTCTCTGAGCTCTGAATTACACTGAACACATCTACTCAAATGTGAGTGCCCTTAACGTGGTTTGAAAATGAAAATATGGTTGGTTTGAAGTAAAAGGGCACTACTGCAAATGGTGGTTTGGGTGCTTTGGTTTGAATTTTAAAGGCACTACTGCAAATGGTGGTGTGGGTGCTTTGGGTTGAAGTTTAAAGACATTACTGCAAATGGTGGTTTGGGTGCTTTGGGTTGAAGTTTAAAGGCACTACTGCAAATGGTGGTTTGGGTGCTTTGGATTGAAGTTAAAAGGCACAACTGCAAATGGTGGTTTGGGTGATCTGGCTTGAAGGTAAAAGGCATTACTGCAAATGGTGGATCGGGTGCTTTGGGTTAAAGTAAAAACGCACTACTGCAAATGGTGGTTTGGGTGCTTTGGGTTGAAGTTAAAAGGCACTACAACAAATAGTGTTTCAGGTGCTTTGGATTGATGTTAAAAGGCACTACAGCAAATGGTGGTTTGGGTGCTTTGCGCTGAAGTTAAAAGGCACTACAGCAAATGGTGGTTTGGGTGCATTGGGTTGAAGTTAAAAGGCACTATTGCAAATGTTGGTTTGGGTGCTTTGGGTTGAAGTTAAAAGGCGCTACTGCTAATGGTGGTTTGGATGCTTGGGGTTGAAGTTAAAAGGCACTACTGCAAATGGTGGTTTGGGTTGATGTTTTAGAGGCACTACTGCAAATGGTGGTTAGGGTGCTTTGGGTTGAAGTTAAAAGGCACGACTGCAAATGGTGGTTTGGGTTCTTTGGGTTGAAGTTAAAAGGCACTACTGCAAATGGTTGAAGTTAAAAGACACGACTGCAAATGGTGGTTAGGGTGCTTTGGGTTGAAGTTAAAAGGCACGACTGCAAATGGTGGTTTGGGTGCTTTGGGTTAAAGTAAAAGGCACGAATGCAAATGGTGGTTTGGGTGCTTTGGGTTGAAGTTAAAAGGCACTACTGCAAATGGTGGTTTGGGTGCTTTGGATTGAAGTTATAAGGCACTACTGCAAATGGTGGTTTGTGTGCTTTGGGTTGAAGTTAAAAAGGCACTACTGCAAATGGTAGTTTGGGGACTTTGGGTTGAAGTTAAAAGGCACTACTGCAAATGGTGGTTTAGGTGCTTTGGGTTGAAGTTAAAAGGCACTACTGCAAATAGTGGTTTAGGTGCTTTGGGTTGAAGTTAAAAGGCATGACAGCAAATGGTGGTTTGGGTGCTTTGGGTTGAAGTTAAAAGGCACGACTGCAATGGTGGTTTGAGTGCTTTGGGTTGAAGTTAAAAGGCACGACTGCAAATGGTGGTTTGGGTGCTTAGAGTTGAAATTAAAAGGCACAACTGCAAATGGTGGTTTGGGTTCTTTGGGTTGTAGTTAAAAGGCACAATTGCAAATGGTGGTTTGGGTGCTTTGGGTAACTTCCTGTTTGCACTCTATATTGATTTTAGATCTACCACTTATGGCTGTGAATTTTGGCCATCTTACTCAGTCCCCCTCTGCTCAGCAGGTGCAGAGGATTCTTCCCATCAATGAAAAATAAAAGTGTAATTAGTGTTTAAAAAATGTTGAGAATCTCTCTCTTGTCAATCGTGCCTTTAAGGCCACACCTTTTCCGGTGGGAGGGGGAGGGGTTATAAAACCCGGAAGTGTGGGTGTTGCTCAGTCTCTGCATGATGGGGGAGGGAGAGGTCACGTCTCTGTCTGAGCTGTAAATCAACTGAACCCACTGAATGTCTACTGAACGGTGAGTTTGGTGTTTTGTGTGGTTTTATGGTGGTTTCACCCTAATGAATTGGTATGAAACTGCATTTGAATATGGTGGCCTTGCACCCTGCATGAAATGGTATGAAACTGCATTTGAATGTGGTGGCGTTGCACCCTGCATGAAATGGTATGAAGCTGCACTTGAATTTGGTGGCCTTGCACCCTGCTGAAAGTGGTAAGAAACTGCACTTGAATTTGGTGACCTGGCACCCTGCTTGAAATGGTAGGAAAATGGATTTGAATTTGGTGGCCTTGCACCCTGCTTGAAATGGAATTTCAAGGAATAGCCATGAGTCAACTGCCAGCCTACCAGTCGTGAGTGAGCTGCCAGCACATCAGGCTTGAGGGACTGAGCTGCCACCCCAAGAACCCATACCAGCGCTCCAGAAAGCCCCCCCACTGGACACCAATATTGGAATTGGTGGAGAGGTGGAATATTGTGTCGGGGGACCAACCCTCCCGTGTGTACATGGGACCCAACGTGTCCCACTTAGTCTAGTATCAATTTAAAAGTCTCTTAAACATCAACTATCAAATCTGTGTCCACCACTTCACTTCACTGTGCACATCAGGCACCAACAACTCTGTGTAAAAATCTCGCCGCACACACCTCCTTTCGAAATTTCCCCCCTCACCGTAAAGTTATGTCCTCTAATACACAATAGGCAATGGAGGTGCAGGAGTAGGCCATTCCACCCTTTGACCATACCCAGACTCCGCTATCTTTAAGAGCCTTATCTAGCTCTCTCTTGAAAGTATCCAGAGAACCGGCCTCCACCACGCTCTGAGGCAGAGAATTCCACAGACTCACAACTCTCTGTGTGAAAAAGTGTTTCCTCATCTCCGTTCTAAATGGCTTACCCCTTATTCTTAAACTGTGGCCCCTGGTTCTGGACTCCCTCAACATCGGGAACATGTTTCCTGCCTCTAGTGTATCCAAACCCTTAATAATCTTATATGTTTCAATAAGATCTCCTCTCATCCTTCTAAATTCCAGAGTATACAAGCCCAGCCGCTCCATTCTTTCAGCATATGACAGTCCTGTTATGTTATGTCCAATCTTCCAGGACCTTGCCTGTGACTAGAGAGGCTGCAAAGATCTTGTTACGGCCCTGACAGTCTTCACTCTTGCTGCTCCCAGTAACCTGGGATAGACCCCTTTGGGTCCTGGAGATTTATTCATCTTAATGCTTTTCAAGATCTTTGATAATGTGCTAATGATTCATCGACATCAACTGGATGCTACTGATGCCCTATAGGTGGCGCTTGATTGCAACTCCTGAGGGAAATGGGAAACCCCTTGCTATAGAACTTGAGGTAGGCTTCTATAAGATCAATGGCCACCTGATTTTCTGGAAAAAACTGGGTTAATACACAATCTATTAACTTTCATTTTGAAGGGTTATTGACAAAATTCTTCCACGGTGTTTGAAAACACTTCAAAGTGTTTGCTTGCTACTCGTTCGATATCTTAAATTGTTTCTCTGAAGAAATGCCCAGGAACAAGTATCTCTCAGCTCTGTCCCTGCTTGCCTTTCTTACTACTTTTTTTCTTCTGCATATGTGATTGGATTCTCTTTACTTGTTTTTAACCTGGAATGAAAAAATCTTATTATGTATTGTCATTCACTGTGTTGCTTTAGTTTAAAGTCATTTCACCGTTCAAAGGAACATTACAACCATTCAAAATGTTTGTAAGCTAACTGTTAATGCTGCTTGTCTCCATATTTCTGATAATGCTATTATCATGTAATTTGGAAAAACATTATTTTTCTACTAGATTAACACCTGCTGCTCATTGAAGCAAAAATGTGAAGGACCCTTCAAGTTGAATCTTCACATTTGACAAAGACTTCATTTGTTGGCTTGCCACCACAAAATACAATTATACAAAGTACATCAAGACACACAAAAGTGCCTCAAGGAAGTGATGCCAACGTGATATAAACCACAAGCATCTCTTTGTTATTTTTGCCACTGTAAGCAATAATTAATGAGGATGTGGGCTTGAGTGCACATATCATAATGTATGGACAGATCCATGTGATTATCATGTGATGACCAGACAATGTCATGTTAAAGGAAGACCAACTTTCTTGATTTCACAAAGTCCCAAACACTTTTCAGCCAATTAAATCATTTGTACAGCAATTACTTTTGTAACATACGTACACTATTAAGAATAAAGTATAACTTTTTTGGTGAATATTTTGACCAATGCTCAATGTTTTATAAAATAGTATTGCTGTATCCTTTATTCAAATGCAAATCTTACTAATTCAGTCATGGATCTGAACGGAACAGCGGTGCTGGCTCGAAGGGCCGAATGGCCTACTCCTACACCTATTGACTATTGTCTATTGGAACAGCCTGTGGCCAATGTATGAAGACAGTGAAAACTGAAGGAACTGCCGATGCTGAAGAAGTCTGGTGGGGGTGCAGTTTTAGCGAAGGAACACTGGAAGTGGTGGCGGGTGGCGGGGATAGGAGCGGTTAGAGAAGGTCTCAAGAAGTGTCTCAACCCGAAACATCACCCATTCCTTCTCTCCAGAGAAGCTGACTATCCCACTGAGTTACTCCAGCATCTTGTGTCTATCTGCAGATGCTAGAATCTTGTGTGGAACACAAAGTGCTGGAGCAACTCAACGGGCGAGGCAGCATCTCTGGAGGACATGGATAGGCGACAGTTACTTTGGGACCCTTCTTCAGACTCAAAGATGAGGAGAGCAGCAGAAATAACAGACAGGGAGCAGTGAGAACATGTAGACAGTGGTCATACTTCTAAATGTGTTGCTTCCAATTTTATGGGCATCTTAGAAAACCGTTAAGCCCTTGAAATAAACAATGACAATAAAGGCATTCAATTCAATTCAATTCAACTCAATTCGAAAGATTTAACAATAAACAGCTTAAAGTCAATTAAGAATATGCTGTCTCATGCTTAATTTTAGAAGAGCAGCCTTCTGCACAAATGAATCATTGGTCCGTGGTAATTTAGCAAATTGATAGTGTGTCGGAATGATAATTCTAATCATGTATTGTCTTTCCGCTGACTGTTTGGCACGCAACACTACACGTGACAAGTCATTAACCAGCTTACATTTTCAAACACTGAGAAAAATTACCATTTGCTTGTGAGAGGGATAAGTTGATTGAGGATCAATATTAAATGTTAAATCTGATGATGGCAAAAGACAGGAAAATAAAAATGACTGACATAAAAGATCGCGGTTGTTGGAATTTGGAGCAAAGAACAACCTACTGATGGAACTCAGCATTTGTGGAAAGGATGGTTTTGGTTTGAGGCCCTGCATCGGGATTGAGAGTGTGGAGGAGGGAGCGCCATAAGTGCCGGGGGGAGGGGGGGGGGGGGGGGGTGAGCCCGGCAGGTGATATGTGGAATCAAATGGGGCTAGATGGGTATATGGAGCTAGGTTGGGGAGTGGAAGGGAGTGGCAGAAGCTGAGGTGATAGTGGAGCCAACTTATGGAGGGATAATACGCAGAAGGAACCAGGTGATAGAGGGGGATAGATATGATGAACGAAGTGAAAATAATCATATTGAGTCTGAAAAAGATCAGAATCTGAATCTAAAAAGAGTCTGAAATTAGTCTGAAGCAGGGTCTCGACCTGAAACGTCACCCATTCTTGTTCTCCAGAGACGCTGCCTGTCCCGCTGAGTTACTCCACCATTTTGTGTCTATCCTCAAAAAGAATCACAGGCAGGTAACTATGTAGGTGAAGGACAGATGGAACAAGATGGGACAGTATGATAAGTCTAGGTAGCAAGGAGAAGGAGGAATAGAAAAAGTGAAGAAAGGGAGAGAGATTCTGGGTGAACTGGTGTGAGTGAGAAAGGAACACTGGGGGAATAGATTGCCTGAAGCCAGAACATTTAATGTTCATGATGTTTTGCGATGAACATCCCAAGCAGACGTTGCTCTTCTTGTTTGAGTTTGGAATTATTTCGTAAATTTGCAAAGTAATTAAAAAAGGAAATGCTACTAGACAGGTAAATATAAACATAGTGACATAAGTGCACTTGTTACTGGATTGCACTTTAAAGGTGATGGTAGGCTCCAGGGTAACATGAATTAAATTGAGTTTTACAGATGATTACTTGTGGTCTGTTTTTCAAAGTATCATATTTTTAAATTCATGTTATTGTCTGCCTGCTTGGATAATTGATTTGGGCATAATTATTATGATGGTTCTTTGTTCTTCCAAATTCAGGCATATCGGTGTAACAAATTAGATCCGTTTTTACATCCTTAACTTGATTTCTTTTTAAGTCAGAAAATACGTTTAAAAAAATCATGCGAAGTGGTAACCATACCACCACAGTATTTTAATGAATAATATAATAAACATAAGATTGAGAAGAAAGAACCATTACTAAAAGGGAAAAAGCGAGAGCAAAAAAAACAATTCTGCCACTCATACGAATGAATGTATGTGTGGATGGAGGACTATTGCACTTAATAATATTATGGGAGCTTGATCATATGCATGGGTGGCCATAATGTGAGCAATGGAATAATTCTCACAGCCATGCTGATAATATTTTCCCCTCTCTTCTGCAGTACTTTGCCCTATGCTTATTTCTAATATTTTGGTCGCCCAATTTTCCATGCCTGATCTTGGACAATCATCCGCTCCAGTGTCACAAGCGCTTGCATTTGTACTCGCAGATCAATGCAAAGCAGTGAGAATCCTATCCCTGAGGTACACAGGCCAATTGTAATGACATCACTCTTCTGGCTAAAAGCAGCAAACTCAGTCCAGCAAGCACATTGTGACTTTGTTGTCCATATGGGTCAGCTGCTCAAGGCCTCTCCCAAGGGAGAATGGGAAACCAAGAAAACAATTAAAATTATTGTTTTTTTTAATGTAACTAGAATGGAGGGAAGGAGAAGAACAGCACCGAAAAAAAGTTGGGAGCCTCTGAACCGCACATTGTCATTGTTTCGATTTACAGTTTTTTCATTATTTTATTTATCTTTTGAACCAAATCTTTAATTTATTTAATAATTTTACTTGAGCATTTCATTGACCTTTGAAGTACTTCACCACATATGATGTGTTTTTGGTAATTTCAGAAGCTGTAATAAGATGCTATACAACATAAGTATTTTGCGCCCCTAGTTTAGTTTAGATTAGTTTAGTTTAGAGATGCAGCATGGAACCAGAACCTTCAGCCCACCAAGTCCATTCCCATCATCGATCATCCATTCACACCGGTTCAATGAGATCATACATCCACATCCACTCTTTGCACACTTGACGCACTTCACAGAGGCAAATTAAATTACAAACTCGCAAACTTGGTACTGGACCCCAAGGAAGGGAGTTTGTGGAGCGCTTCCGTGATAGATTCTTAGTGCAGCTTGTACTGGAGCCTACCAGGGAGAAGGCATGGATTTAGTGTTGTGTAATGAACCGGATTTGATAAGGGAACTCGAGGTAAAGGAGCCATTAGAAGGTAGTGTCCATAATATGATATTTTAATCTACAATTTGAGAGGGAGAAGGGAAAATCGAAAGTGTCAGTATTACAATTGAGCAAAGGGGACTATGGAGCCATGAGGGATGTGTTGCATGGCCATTGCTGACAGGAAAGATACCCTAGTAGGGATGACAGTGGAACAACAATGGTAAGTATTTTGGGGAATAACACAGAAGGTGCAGGATCAGTTCATTCCAAAGAGTAAGAAAGATTCAAAGGGGAGCAAGGGGTGACCGTGGTTGACAAGGGAAGTTAGGGACAGTATAAAAATAAAATAAAAGTATAACACAGCAAAGATGAGCAGGAAGCCAGGGGATTGGTACATTTTAAAGAGCAGCAGCAACTGAAAAGGCAATACGGGGAAAAAAGATGAGGTACGAAGGTAAGCTAGCCAAGAATAAAAAGGAGGATAGTAAAAGCTTATTTCGGTATGTGAAGAGGAAAACATTTGTTAAGACCAAAGTTGGACCCTTGAAGACTGAAACAGGTGAATTTACAATGAGGAACCAGGAAATGGCAGACGAGTTGAATCTCGACACAAACAATCTCCCTGATATACTAGTGGCCAGAGGATCTAGGGTGATGGAGGAACTGAAGGAAATTCACATTAGGCAGGAAATGGTGTTGAGTAGACTGATGGGACTGAAGGCGGATAAATCCCCAGGGCCTGATGGTCTGCATCCCAGGTCACTTAAGGAAGTGGCTCTAGAAATTGTGGACACAATGGTGACCATTTTCCAATGTTTTATAGATTCAGGATCAGTTCTTGTGGATTGGAGCATAGCTAATGTTATCCCACCTTTTAAGAAAGGCGCACAGAGAAAACAGGGAATTATAGACTAGTTAGCCTTACATTGGTGGTGGGGAAGATGTTGGAGTCAAGTATAAAATATGAAACAGCAGCACGTTCGGATTGCAGTAACAGGATTGGTCCAAGTCAGCATGGATTTACAAAGGGATAATCATGCTTGACTAATCTGGAATTTTTTGAGGAAGTAACCAGGAAAATGGACAAGGGAGAGCCAGTGGACGTGGTGTACCTGGTTTATCAGAAAGCATTTCATCAGGTCCCACATAGGAGATTAGTGGACAAAATTAGAGCACATGGTATTGGGGGTAGGGTACTGACATGGATAGAAAATTGGTTGACAGACAGGAAACAAAGAGTAGGGATTAACAGGTCCCTTTCAGAATGGCAGGCAATGACTAGTGGGCAGGCATGTGCCGTGAATAATTACTCGGGGTAGGCACTTGGCAGTCAGTCGACCTTTAAAAAGCATAAAAACCAAGTACGCGCAGAAAATCGTAAATCCGCCCATGCGCAGATTGGTCCTGTAGGCAGTCAGTCGACTTTTTAAAAAATCTTTAAAAACATGCTTGCGCAGATTGGTCTCCTTTTCTGTGGCCATGCGCAACACCTTGACTGCAGTCCACGGTGCAAAGGCAGGATTTCAGTTGACTTTATTGCCCATTGTAAGTGATGGCTTGAAGCAGCGTCCACGGCATGTGAGTTGAACATAGTTACGCGTATTACAAATACTGCTTATGAAAGGCACGGGAGAATTACGCCAACTGTAATAAATACTGGGTTTAGTAAATGAATTAGACATCTTTACTATTTATATTTAATAATTACCTTTTTATAATTTTAGTCAGAAGAGGCACTGCCTACCTTGCCTACCCTGACGGCACGTGCCTGCTAGTGGGGTACCGCAAGGCTCGGTGCTGGGACTGCAGCTATTTGCAATATACATTAATGATTTACATGACGAGATTAAAAGTAATATAAGCAAATTTGCAGATGACACAAAGCTGGGTGGCAGTGTGAACTGTGAGGAGGATGCTATGAGGATGCAGGGTGACTTGGATAGGTTGGGGGAGTGGGCAGATGCATGGCAGATGCAGTTTAATGTGGATAAATGTGAGGTTATCTACTTTGGTGGCAAAAACAGGAAGGCAGATTATTATTGGAATGGTGTCAAGTTTGGAAAAGGGGAAGTACAACGAGATCTGGGGGTCCTTGTTCATCTGTCACTGAAACTAAGCATGCAGGTACAGCAGGCAGTGAAGAAAGTGAATGGCATGTGGGCCTTCATAACAAGAGGAGTTGAGTTTAGGAGCAAAGTGGTCCTTGTGCTGTTGTACAGGGCCCTTTGAGACCACACCCGGAGTATTGTGTGCAGTATTGGTCTCCAAATTTGAAGAAGGACATTCTTGCTGTTGAGGGAGTGCAGCGTAGGTTCATGAGGTTAATTCCCGGGATGGCTGGACTGTCATATGTTGATAGAATGGAGTGGCTGGGCTTGTATACTCTGGAATTTAGAAGGATGAGAGGGATCTTATTGAAACATATAAGATTATTAAGGGTTTGGAACGTTATGGGCCTGTACCACTTCGGCGATTTTTCAGGAGACAGCCAGCGACTGTCAAGTTGCCGGCAGTCGCCTGAAAAACCGGCAACTAAACGGCGACTGTCAGAGTGGAACACACACACACACATTGCTTCCTTCACCAGCCCGTTATGCAGGCGAGGGACAGGGCAAGTGGGGGGAGTGCTGTCTGAGTGAAATGCACACGGTGCAAAGCCGTGGTGATACAGACACACACCGCGACGAACAGGAAGGTTGGCGCTGTAATTAAGATGGCTAAAGCACAGTGTATGGTAATTCCTTTAAAATAGGGGGGATGGGAGGGGGGGAGAGGGGGGGGGAAAGGGGGGGAAAGGGGGAGAAGAATAGTGAAGTAGGGAGAAGGAGTGGAGACAACTTTTAAGAAGCCACATATACAAGGCTGTGAAGCTCGGTAGACATTCTTGGTTCTGAAAACTACTGTTTTTTTTCCCAATGAGCCAATGAACCTCACTGGTCAGCACCAGCTACAAACTTTGGGAACCTATGAGAACCTTCAACCCCCTGGCAACCCATTAGGACCTCTTGGCGACCCACCTACGGCACGAGAATTCTCACTGCTCTCCATGGCGGCTTCATTCTAGTCGCTGCTAATTTTTCAACATGTTGAAAAATTTGTGGCGACCATAATGAGGCCGTGACTAGTTTCCAGAATGTGGGAACTCCTCCTGCGCATGAAGGCGACTCTCCAGCAACCACCCGCGAACATGTGGCGACCGCAGAGTCTCCTGCAGTCACCTAAGTGGGACAAGCCCATTAGATAGAGCTCTTAAAGATAGCGGAGTCAGGGGATATAGTGAGAAGGCAGGAACGGGGTACTGATTGTGGATGATCAGTCATGATCACATTGAATGCCGGTGCTGGCTCTAAGGGCCAAATGGCCTACTCCTGCACCTGTTGTCTATTGTCTATTGTCTATCTCTGGGATGTGGGAGGAAACTAGAGTACCCGGAGGAAACTCACGCATTGCTGAATAATTTATTTAATATTATTGTCATTTTGTTTGTCGCTGAATTGTTCTATATCTATCTATATTACTAAAAGTCTGATCTTGACCGCTTTCGGCTCACTGTGCTGTTATTTCTGAGAGAACGCCGCCACCTACGGCCGTCATTTTTGGCTACCTCACTCAAAGCCCCCCTCCGCCTTCCTGGACCAGAGGATTTTCCCCATCGATGAAAAATCAGAGAGATATTAATGGTTATTTTTTTAATTGCCATTCTCCCTGCTGCCCCTGCAGGTGGGAGGGTGGAGGGACTATAAAACCTTGAATTGGTGTGCCTCACTCAGTCTCTGCAAGATGGAGGAAGCCAGAGAGTCACGTCTCTCTGAGCTCTGAATAACACTGAACACATGTCTACTCAATTGTGAGTGTCCTTGATGTGGTTTGAAAATGAAAATATGGTTGGTTTGAAGTAAAAAGGCACTGCCTGCAAATGGTTGTTTGGGGGGGGGGGGGGTTTGGGTTGAAGTGAAAAGGCACTACTGCAAATGGTGGCTTGGGTGCTTTGGGTTGAAGTGAAAAGGCACTACTGCAAATGTTGGCTTGGGTTCTTTGAGTTGAAGTTGAAAGGCACTACTGCAAATGGTGGCTTGGGTGCTTTGGGTTGAGGTCAAAAGGCAGTACTGCAAATGGTGGCTATGGTGCTTTGGGTTGAAGTTAAAATGCACTACTGCAAATGGTGGCTTGGGTGCTTTGGGTTGAAGTTGAAAGGCACTACTGCAAATGTTGGCTTGCGTGCTTTGGGTTGAAGTTGAAAGGCACTACTGCAAATGGTGGCTTGGGTGCTTTGGGTTGAAGTTAAAATTCACTACTGCAAATGGTGGCTTGGGTGCTTTGAACATCTGTCATCAAACATTATGGCTTACGGCTGTGATTTCTGGCCATCTTACTCAGTCCCCCTCCACTCAGCAGGTGCAAAGAATTTTTCCCATCAATGAAAAATAAGTTATCAGTGCTTAAAGGTTGAGAATCTCTCTCATGTCAATCACGCCATGAAGGCCACACCTTTTCCAGTGGGAGGGGAGGGGGTTATAAAACCCGGAAGTGTGGGTGTGGCTCAGTCTCTGCATGATGGGGGATGGAGAGGTCACAATGATGTTTGAGCTGTGAATCAACTGAACACACTGAATGTCTACTGAACTATGAGTTTGGTGTTTTGTGTGGGTTTTATGGTGGTTTCACCCTGCTTGAAATGGTATGAAACTGCTTTTGAATGTGGTGGCCTTGCACCCTGCATGAAATGGTATGGAACTGCATTTGAATGTGGTGGTGTTACACCCTGCAAGAAATGGGATGTAGCTGCATTTGAATTTAGTGGTCTTGCACCTTGCTTGAAATGGTATGAAACTGCACTTGAATTTTGTGGCCTTGCACCCTGCTTGAAGTGGTATGAAACTGCACTTGAATTTGGTGGCCTTGAACCCTGCTTGAAATTGTTGGAAACCACTTGAATTCAGTGGCCTTGAACCCTGCTTGAAGTGGTAAGAAACTGCACTTGAATTTGGTGGCCTTGCACCCTGCTTGAAATTGTTGGAAACTGCACTTGAATTCGGTGGCCTTGCACCCTGCTTGAAGTGGTAAGAAACTGCACTTGAATTTGGTGACCTTGCACCCTGCTTGAAATGGTAGGAAAATGGATTTGAATTTGGTGGCCTTGCACCCTGCTTGAAATGGAATTTCAAGGAATAGCCGTGAGTCAACTGCCAGCCCACCAGCCGTGAGGGAGCTGCCAGCACATCAGGCTTGAAGGACTGAGGTTGCAACAGAATTTCGTTTGGAATTGCATATATCGATGTATTTCTAAATGACAATAAACTTTGTTTGACTTTGAGCTGCCACCCCGAGAACCCATACCAGTGGTTCAGAAAGCCCCCCCACTGGCCACTAATATTGCAATTGGTGGAGGTGGAATATTACGTCGGGGGATCAGCCCTCCCGTGTGAACATGGGACCCAATGGGTCCCACTTAGTCTAGTATTTATTTATAATTCATATCCTTCTTTGCTTCTGTTTCTTTGATGGCTACAGCATTGTAAAGTGGAAGGTATGAGAAAAATGGATAGGTGTAGGTGGGAGCTGAATGGTGGGCTGAAGGGCCTGGATTTGTGGTTTATGGTTCTATGTCTCCACAAATATCCAAGATGCTATAAGCGCAAACAAGGGTCAATAAAGAATGAAAACAGATCCACCGTCTCAGTGGACCATCTGTCATCATCATAAATTATTGCCAATCCACTCTGTTCAATCCCCTTTTATCTATATAACCTCCTTTCTTCTGATCTGGATAACATCGTTCTAAAGGCACTTGCGGTGATGAGACCAATGCCCTGGAAGAAACATCAAAAACGTTTGGGATGGTTTCTACAAATGGTATTAAATAAGAGACTAAATGCTTTCAGAATTTGACAAAATCAATTTCCAAATTCTTGGATACCTTTCAGAGCTGAAAAGAAGCCAATTCAAGGCATTGACATTTGAAAAGTGTATGAAATTACTTAAAATTAAGAAGCTCATAGATTGTGTAATTCAAAATGGACTTGCAATAAAAGATAGCTCCCATTTGAAGTCATCATGCCCTGATAGCAATGTTCCCTGGATCAATGTTCCCTGGATCAATGATCCCTGGGGAAGAAAGAATTGTTTCTGTTTCCAAATTGTTTGAAATTATGTGGCCAGCCTTCCCTAAATGTGTTGACATGGAATAATTAATCAGTAACCATGATAATCAGCCCTTTAGTGATTTTGTAAATCTATATCGGGTCATAAACAAGTCTACTCTGCTGCAATGGAGAAAGCAAAGGTATTTTAAAGCTGATATTCTATGAGCTGGGAACCAATCTTTTTGCTTTCCTGTGGATGTTTCAAAGCGAGCCACTACATCCCCAGCAGAAAGGCTGAAAGGGGTGGGAGCTCTATATGAATCACACTGGGACCAGAACTCTTGGCTACAATTTGAACATCTGTGGGCTGAGAAAATGTGACCTTTGATTAATAGTGAATGATTCTACATCTACAGCCCACATCCTTTTGGCATTAGCCAGTTCAGTTTAGTTTGTTGTCACATGTACCGAGGTACAGTAAAAAGCTTTTGTTTGCACTTCGGAACCAAGACTTGTTTAGATACCTCCAACTGAGGGATTATTACAATAAAAAGATAAAAAGGGAGGCACTAGAAGAAAATAATCCAGTGATAAAAGTGATAGTTAGTGCGTATCATCAAAAAACATTAAGGATTATTTCTAAACTTTATCATAGTTTAATGGAATGTCAAGCTAAAACTACATTTGATGTAAAATTTAAGCGGGAAAAGGAATTGAACATTACAATCATTGAAGGTAGGCGTGCAGGTGCAGCAGGCTGTGAAGAAAGCGAATGGTATGTTGGCATTCATAGCAAAAGGATTTGAGTACAAGAGCAGGGAGGTTCTACTGCAGTTGTACAGGGTTTTGGTGAGGCCACACCTAGAGTATTGCGTACAGTTTTGGTCTCCTAATCTGAGGAAAGACATTCTTGCCATAGAGGGAGTACAGAGAAGGTTCACCAGACTGATTCCTGGGATGGCAGGACTGTCTTATGAAGAAAGACTGAATAGACTCGGCTTGTACTCGCTGGAATTTAGGAGATTGAGGGGGGATCTTATAGAGGCTTACAAAATTCTTAAGGGATTGGACAGGCTAGATGCAGGAAGATTGTTCCTGATGTTGGGAAACTTAGAACAAGGGGTCACAGTTTAAGGATAAGGAGGAAGTCTTTTAGGACCGAAATGAGAAGATCTTTTTTCACACAGAGAGTGGTGAGTCTGTGGAATTCTCTGCCACAGAAGATAGTTGAGGCCAGTTCATTGGCTATATTTAAGAGGGAGCTAGATGTGGCCCTTGTGGCTAAAGGGATCGGGGGTATGGAGAGAAGGCAGGTACAGGATACTGAGTTGGATGATCAACCATGATCATATTGAATGGCGGTGCAGGCTCAAAGGGCCGAATGGCCTACTCCTGCACCTATTTTCTATGATTCTATGACAATCTCAGAAGAAGAATGGCATCATATGTGTGTAACACTACAGACATCCACTAATTCACAACATTGGAGAGAATTTAATTGGAAAATTTCGATTTGTTTCTTTATTACGCCTAACATAAAAAGCAAGCAAATTCTAAGGCAGCAAGCCTGCTGGAGGCAATGTGGTCAAACAGACGCAAATCGTGCACATATCTTCTGGAGTTGCCCATAAATAGAACCATTTTGGGACAGAGTGTATTCAGATTTAACAGAGGTATTAGGATATATAGTCTCCAAGAAGTGTTCCATTTTACACCTGGGTAATATAAATACAGTGGTGCTGAAGGAAGATCATTATTTGGTTAAAATCCTACTCACAGCTGGCAGAAAGGCCATTACAAGAAACTGGCTTGCAGCGGACAGACCCAGACTTAGACAATGGTTAGACATAGTACAGGAAATATTAGTCATGGAGAAAATGACATATTCTCTAAGAGTGAAAGTAGACGAGTTTAACAGAAAATGGGAAAAATGGATTAGGTATAGAAATAAAGACATCAACACTGTATAATTTTATTGACAATAATGTAAGTTGTTGGAAAATGTTTTAATATTAAAATAGTTCTGTATACTGCATCGTTAATTGTAAACTGAACCCCCTGCCACACTGTTGTACATTTCATTGTATTGTTGTATGTTTCGTTGTTATATTTGTGTTTTATTTGTGTACACATAAAAGCAATAAAAACTAAAGTGGAAAAAAAAGCTTTTGTTGCATGCTAACCAGCCAGCGGAAAACAATACATGATTACAATCAAGCCATTCACAACGTACAGCTATATGATAAGGGGATAACGTTTTGTGCAAGGTAAAGTCCGATCAAAGATAGTCCAAGTGTTTACGAAGGAACTGCAGATGAAGGAAAAATCAAAGGTAGATAAAAATGCTGGAGAAACTCAGCGGGTGAGGCAGCATCTATGGAGCAAAGGAATAGGTGACGTTTTGGGTTGAGACCCTTCTTCAGATAGTCCAAGGGTCACCAATGAGGTAGATCGTAGCTCAGGGCTGCTCTCTGGTTGCAGCAGGATGGTTCAGTTGCTGATAACAGCTGGGAAGAAACTGTTCCTGAACCTGGGGGTGTTTTCACACTTCTATACCTTTTGCCCGATGGGAGAGGGGAGAAAGAGTGACCAGGGTGTATGAGTTCTACATGTTGGTCACAGACTTTGAATGATCTGTATACAAAAACAACCAGGTAATTTTACATCTCAGACTCAGTCAGCCTCATTCTTTACAAATTATTTTTGTCCCTTTCTTACTCCTGCCAACATTTATGATACTCCATTTATCTAAGTTAAATGGCATCTGCTGCATTGCCCCCCCAATGAGTTAATACATCCCAATTTCTGTTTCGTACTTGACAAGAGTTTACAGAAACTATCTTTGACTCTAATTAGGTGTCTTCCTGAGCACCTGTCATAGCTCTATAAGTAGCCTTGGGTATGTAATATCTGGAACTGGAGTTTCATCAATATTTTGTTTGATCTAATTATGATGAGTTTATTTTACATTAATAAGCCGATGCAATGTAGATGACCGAACAAATGAAACATTAGCAATGTTCATGGCACCAAAAATTCACATGAGATCATCATTTATGGCCCCACCAAAACTAAAAGTCAGCTTTTATCTCCCCAGAAGAGCCTTTGGATATCTTACACAGACCTAAATTGTCTTCTGACCATGCTGTGGCAGGAGAAACGTCTGCTATTGTGACCCAGGCATTGGAGGAACATCACCTTATATTTCGCTTGGGCAGCTTACAACCCAGTTGAATGTTGATTTCTCTAACTTCGTAACCTTTGCTTTCCCTCTCTCTCCACCCCTCCCCCATCCTAGTTCCCTGACTAGTTTCACTAACTTCCTGATTAAACTAGAAAGATTGTATGCCTCATTCTGCATTTTCCTTGGTCACCGTTCCCTTTGATCTGTGTTTTCACACCTTACTCTTCCATTGCTCTCTATATCCCTCTCCCATGACTCTCACTCAGGAAGGATCTCGACCCGAAAAATCACCCATTCCTTCTCTCCAGAGATGCTGCCTGTCCAGCTGAGATAGGGACATCAGCGGGACAGGCAGCATTTTGTGTCTATCGTCAGTGTAAACCGGGAATACTGCCATCTTTTCTCAAAACAGCCGTGGATGCTTTGTCTTCCTTCAGTAACTTCAGATATTTTCTCCTGTTCTTCTGTGAATTGAATCGCTCAAGTGTTCGGATGGCCTTCTGTTTCGGTGTAATCCTTTTCTGTGCACTCCTTCTCAAATGATTTTTCTTTTTGCCTTTGGGCCTTTAGTTAACCGTTGAGATATATATGGTTTAATTTTACTGGTCATTGGTTTTAAATTGTCCTCAATCATTGATTGTCCATCAAATTTGCCTGACCCCTTCACCATTTCTATAATATGAACCATTTTACAATCCAAGACCAAAATCAGTTTGGCTATAGCCTCAGAACGGCTAATATCAATCTATTTCATTAAGATTAAACATGTTTCTCTCACATATATCAGAACAAAAATTGATGTTGGTAGGATCATAATTTCCATCATGAAATGAACAGAGGCTATTTGAGGAGCCCACCTACTGGGTTTTTATCAGAGCAATACAGAGAAAATTGCCCATTTCTCATTTTCACAGTTCCTTGATAGCATTATGACACAAAGATATTGGTTTCCTTCCCATGTTTGTAGTAACAATGGGAAAAGTCAATGCAAATTCATCTCCTAATTTAGCTGCAGGCTCCCTAGTGAGACACTTGATAATTTTAATCAGTGAACAATGTTACCTCAAAGTCAGAGAAGTGGACATAGAACACAACCTGCTCCCATGACGACATCACATGATTTCCCAAGCACTGGCAATGAAGTAATATAACTTTTCTTCACTTCTCTGATTAAATTACTGCTGAGTCATTTCACATGAACATTGTTTTCTGTTCCTTAGTGCTTCACGCTGAGTCTAGTGAACATAATGGAAAGAGTGGGGTAAGTCATAATGCAGCATCACTGGAAAAATAATCCAATGGAAATGTTTAGGTTGAGTGACCTTTACACATCAGGTACCATTGGGACATGGCAATGTGAGGTCCAATGACATAGGCACCAAGTATAGGCACCAATGGGATTAAAAATCTACTGCATGTAAATGCATACACACACACAAACATTATACACACATATGCTCACTTAGACTGGTTGGTTGGTACAAATGCAAATGCTCCTGATTGCAGGTAGGCCAGTCCTGGGCACCCTGACCACCCACACTTTGACTCCCTATCTCACGCCTCCTTCCACCCACAATCTCCCCCACCCCCACCCCCTGCCCTTACCAATAGACAATAGACAACTATTGACAATAGGAATAGGCCATTCGGCCCTTCGAGCCAGCACCGCCATTCACTGTGATCATGGCTGATCATCCACAATCAGTACCCCGTTCCCGCCTTCTCCCCATATCCCTTAGCTATATTTAGCTATCTTTAAGAGCTGTATCTAACTCCCTCTTGAAAGCATCCAGTGAATTGACCTCCACTGCCTTCTGAGGCAGAGAATTCCACAGATTCACAACTCTCTGGGTGAAAAGGATTTTCCTCATCTCCGTTCTAAATGGCTTACCCTTTATTCTTCTTACATCTTACCCCTTCCTATTCAGACATTTCCTTCTATCTTCCTTCACCAGGCTGTCCTCCATTCTCCCCTCCTCTTTTGTCTGGCTCTTTTCTCCTTCCCCTTCCATTCCCCCCTCCACTGACTGGTTCTTCCCTCTTGCCAAGTTCTCCAGTACAAGACAAATCACAGGGAAATCTTCATGCATCATTGTTGCTGCCTGAAGTTGTTCAAAACATTGCAAAAATATTTCTGATGGTCAATCAACTCTGGCTGGAGTTGGCCAAACCACCTTTCCCCTGGTCCCTGTGGCTTCACTGTCTGAAGCCTATATTTCTGCAGGGACCTAAATGATGGTACTTTCTCCTGGGCCTCCTCCTAAAGCTTCAGTAAGAGTGTGGCTGCTCTGCTGATACTGACTGATGCTGGTGGGGTTTGATCTTTGGGTGTGCTGAGGAGGTGTAGTTGGATCCTGCCACCTCCATTATCAGGCAACGGGTGATGAACAAACACAACACCTGGTATTTCTCAATCTTACAAACACATTTGAGAGGGGTGCATGTTCCTTCTCAAGTTTGGTTACCCTTAGAGATTTGTATCAATTTGGTAGAAATTGGAATGCAAGCCTTTATTGTCCAAAATGTCCAATCCCATTACCAAATAAGTCAAGCAAACCTTGGCTTCATAGAAACATAGACAATAGTTGCAGGAGTAGGCCATTCGGCCCTTCGAGCCAGCACCGCCATTCAATATGATCATGGCTGATCATCCAAAATCAGTACCCTGTTCCTGGTTTCTCCCCATATCCCTTGAATCCTTTAGCCGTAAGGGCGAAATCTCTTTTGAATACAACATACTTCGTTCTACTCATTCTATTTAGCTGCATCATTATAACTCCCCTCCGACAAGCTATCCCCCAGAGAGGAGGTGATCTACAGGAAGAATAGAAAACAGTTAAACCTCCATTGCTTCCAATCCAGAACCAAGGTCACACCAACGTCTATCACTCAGCTCCAATATATGGGCAATGCCTCTTCATGCATGGGTTCAGAGCAGAACTCCAACTCATCGTTGACCCATGCATTAAACCATATGAGAACATAGGAGTTAAGCTAAATGACAACTAAACCAAGGTCTTTCAATTACCCATCCCCAAAGAACAAAGACCGCTCACTGAAAATACAAGAAACCCGGGAAAAAATGGACCACTTTCCAGATATGGTTGATGAAACACACTTTCACGTTCAGAGTGTCTGCAAAAGGTTTGACAATCTGCGGCGCAGAGCTAATGAATATTAGGATCTCAAACCAAGCACAGAACTTATTGTCTAGTCATACTGTCAAAGAGAGATACGCCATCTGACCATCAACCACCCATCTCCACTAATCCTACATTAATCTTACTGCATAGCAATGATTCTCTTGAGTGTTTCTGAGGCCAGAAGTTAGGCAATTTGCAGACCTTATTTTGCAATGTACAGTATCAGGGTTTCTCAGCATGATTACAAAACTAAATCAGGGAAGCCAAATTCTAAATGCCAGTCATTATAGTTCACAGACATTGCCAAAAGGAACAGACCAGCACTAGGGTGGAAAGGTCAATTATCGCTGTCAAGTATGGTTCAGGGAAATTATCACATGGTTATGTACAGAGAAGTTAAAACCATAATAATAAAACCAGTCCAACATGAATAGCTTTATTACTATATTAACTGTAAACCAATAACCATTGGAACTACAATTTAAGATGAAAGAATGATTGAACACTTTATGCTAGCCATGCCACCCCCGTTTCCCTTGTAATAATTTATTCCTTTGATTCACAGAAGTAACATTAAAACGCCAGAGATGATAAAAGCCTATCCTTCTGCATCTATTACATTTATTTGGTCCACGGAAGTTGGTTGGGTACATACCTGTAGAACCTTGACCAGTCCAGCACAAGAACAGGCCCGTCAGCCCACAATGTCAGTGCCGAACATGATTCCAAGACCATTACTTATCTTCCTGCACACCATTATTACTAAAAGTCTGATCTTGGCCGCTTTTCGCTCGCTGTGCTGTGATCCGAGAGAACGCCGCCACCTGTGGCTGTCATTTTTAGCCACCTCACTCAGAGCCCCCCTCCGACTTCCTGGACCGGAGAATTTTTCCCATTGATGAAAAATCGGAGAGATATTAATGTTTTTAATGTTTTTGCCATTTTCTCTGCTGCTCCTGCTTGTGGGATGGGGGAGGGACTATAAAACCCGGAAGTGGTGTAGCTCACTCAGTCTCTGCAAGATGGAGGAAGCGAGAGGGTCATGTCTCTCTGAATAACACTAAACACATGTCTACTCAATTGTGAGTGCCCTTAATGTGGTTTGAAAATGAAAATATGGTTGGTTTCAAGTAAAAATGCACTGCAAATCGCTGTTTGGGGGGCTTTGGGTTGAAGTAAAAATGCACTGCAAATGGCTGTTTGGGGGTTTGGGTTGAAGTAAAAATGCACTGCAAATGGTTGTTTGGGGGGGTTTGGGTTGAAGTAGAAATGCACTGCAAATGGCTGTTTGGGGGGGTTTGGGTTGAAGTAGAAATGCACTGCAAATGGCTGTTTAGGGGGGTTTGGGTTGTAGAAATGCACTGCAAATGGCTGTTTGGGGGGGGGGGGCGGTTGGGTTGAAGTGGAAATGCACTGCAAATGGCTGTTTGGGGGGGGGGGGGTCTGGGTTGAAGTGGAAATGCACTGCAAATGGTTGTTTTGGGGGGGAGTTGGGTTGAAGTGGAAATGCACTGCAAATGGCTGTTTGGGGGATTTTGGGTTGAAGTGAAAATGCACTGCAAATGGCTGTTTGGCTAAACTTCCTGTTTGCATTATATTAGATAAAACGCTACCATTTACGGCTGTGATTTTGGCCATCTTACTTTGGCCCCCCTCAGCTCATCAGGTGCAGAGGATTCTTCCCATCAATGAATAATAAAAGTGTTATTAGTGTTTATAAAATGTTGAGAATCTCTCTCCTGTCAATCACGCCATGCAGGCCACACATTTTCCGGTGGGAGGGGGAGGGATTATAAAACCCAGAAGTGTAGGTGTGGCTCAGTCTCTGCATGATAGGGTAGGGAGAGGTCAGAACACTGTCTGAGCTGTGAATCAACTGAAAACACTGATTGTCCACTGAACTGTGAGTGTGGTGTTTTGTGTGGTTTTGATGATGGTTTTATGGTGGTTTTACCCTGCTTGAAATGGCATGAAACTTCATTTGAATGTGGTGGCCTTGCACCTTGCATGAAATGGTATGAAACTGCACTTGAATTTGGTGGCCTTGCACCCTGCTTGAAGTGGTTGGAAACTGCACTTGAATTTGGTGGCCTTGCACCCTGCTTGAAGTGGTAGGAAACTGCACCTGAATTTGGTGGCCTTGCACCCTACTTGAAATGGTAGGAAAATGGATTTGAATTTGGTGGCCTTACACTCTGCTTGAAATGGAATTTCAAGGAATAGCTGTGAGTCAACTGCCAGCCCTCCAGACATGAGTGAGATGCCAGCACATCATGCTTGAGGAACTGAGCTGCCACCCCAAGAATCCATTTGGCCCACAATGTCCATACTAGCCCTCTGGAGATGAGTAGTACCTGCAGCCAACAACACCCATACCAGCGTTCCAGAAAGCCCCCCCCCCCCCCCCCCACTGGCCACCAATATTGGAATTGGTGGAGAGGTGGAATATTGCGTCGGGGACCAGCCCTCCCGTGTGAACATGGGACCCAACGGGTCCCACTTAGTATAGTGACCTATATCCACCCTGCATATCCCTATGCCTATCCAAAAGATTTTAAAATGTCACTAACGTATCTGCTTCAACCACCACGCCAAGCAGAATGTGTAAAGATTTTCTTACAGTCGATCCAGACTACGGATGTGTACGGAGTTAGTACGTTCTCCCCGTGACCTGCGTGGGTTTTCTCCGATAACTTCGGTTTCCTCCCACACTCCAAAGACGTACAGGTTTGTAGGTTAATTGGATTGGTAAATGTAAAAGTTAACACTATCCTATAATGGGTATAGGATCGTGTTAATGTGCGGGGATCACTGGTTGGCGTGGATCCGGTGGGCCGAAGGGCCTGTTTCCATGCTGTATCTCTAAACTAAACTAAACTCCAGCGTTCCAGAGAAAACAATCCAAGTTTGTCCAACTTTCCTTGTAGCTAATACCTTGTAGCTGGTAGCTCCTTGTAGCTAATACAGGCATAATTCTAGTAAACCTCCTCTGCACCCTTTTCAAATTCTCCATATCCTTCTTGTAATGGGGCAACCAGAACTGCACTCAATACTCCAAATATAGCCTAACCAAATTCCTATAAAGCTGCATCATAACTTCCTGATTCTTATACTTAATCCCCTGACCTATGGAAGCAAGTATACAATATGCCTTCTTTACCGCTCTATCTACTTGTGTTGCCATTTTCAGGGAGCTATGGGCTTGGACCCCAAGATCCTCTCTAAATCAATGTTGTTAAGGGTCACACCATTAATTGTATATTTTCCCCTTGCATTTAAATATATTCCTTTCTTTCCTATCGCCGAGCTTCAATTAATCCAATTAATTAATTCAGAGCTGAGCTCCAAGCCATCATTGACTCATTCATAAGAGACTCATAAGAGAATATAAGGACTTACACTAAATGTCTGCAAAGTAAGTATCATTGCAACAGGAACAAAGCTGTTCTTATGTCTGGATGTCGGGGGTTTCAAGCTTCTGAACCTTCTCCTTGAAGGCAGGAGAGCGAAAATGGAATTGTCAGATTGTCAGGTATCCTTGATACTTTCAGCCTGACTGATGTAATGCATTGTGAATATGGACTGTATGGAAGATAGTGAAGAGCCTATGATGAACTGGACAGTGTTCACCATTCAATGCTGGTTCAGACACTCAAGAGCAGAGCAATTGCCATACCAGGCTGAGGTGAAATACGTTCTATAGTGCATCTGTAGAACTTCGGGAGCACGCTTGTGGACATGCAGAATCTTCTTAGTTTCTTAAGAAAGTAAATGCAGTGATTTGTTTTCTTGATCACCACATATGTGTTGGGACCAGGTTGGTTTGTAGGTTGTATGTATGCCTAGCAATGTGAAGTTGTCAGCCAATTCTCCAGCAGTTCCATAGGTGAGGGAAGGTTTGTGTTCACTCCCCCACTTCCTTAGGTCAACATCCAACTTTTTAGTCTTGCAGATATTAAAGACAAGGTCAGTGTTCTGACACCATGGCACAAGATACCCAATTTATTTTCTGTTTTCTGTCTCATCATTGGAATACAGTGTTCTTGTTGTATTAGAGTTTATTGTTCTTGTTGATCTGGCCAACAACAGTGGTATTATCAGCAATCTTAAAGATCGAGTTGATGCTATACAAGGGAACACACACATCCATGGGTGGACAGGAATTACAGACAATCCTTATGGGCACTGGTATTGAGGATGGAAGAAGTGTTACTACCAATTCAAACCAACTGAGGTCGGCCAATCAGGAAGTTCAGAAGCTAGTTGTAGAAGAAGGTTGGAAGGCCAAAGTCCAGAATTTAGAGATAGGCTTATTTGATATTATGGTGTTGATGGCTGAACTGATATCAATGGGTAGCATCCTGGCATCCAGGTATTCTTATTCTCAAGATGATCCACAGCTACAGTAAATGTACGAGATTGTATATTCTGTAGACCTGCTTTTTCTGTAAAGGGTTTAGATGGTCCAGGAGACAGGCACGGACGATAGTTCTGATAGTTTTTGTAGGTTATACTCATAATAATGTTCCAGATCTTTGATATCATGAAAACATAACTAATAAAACTTTAAAACCATTAATAGTCCAAGTGGCTGACACTCAGTGATGTTGTAACATGTAAATGAATTACAGGGCAAGAACATGAATCAGCTGATATACTGAACTAACTTCCCCTTAATCAAGTTCAAGTTCAAGTTCAAGTGAGTTTGTTGTCATGTGTCCCTGATAGGACAATGAAATTCTTGCTTTGCTTCGGCACACAGAACATAGTAGGCATTTACTACAAAACAGATCAGTGTGTCCATATATCATCATATAAATACATACACACATGAATAAATAAACTGGTAAAGTGAAAATAACAGATAACAGATAATGATCATAGTATTGTCCGAGCCAGGTTTAATAGCCTGATGGCTGTGGGGAAGTAGCTATTCCTGATCCTGGTCGTTGCAGTCTTCAGGCTCCTGCACCTTCTACCTGAAGGTAGCAGAGAGATGTGTGATCAGGTTGGTATGGGTTCTTGATGATGCTGCCAGCCTTTTGGAGGCAGCGACTCCGATAAATCCCCTCGATGGAAGGAAGGTCAGAGCCGATGATGGACTGGGCAGTGTTTACTACGTTTCCTCGCCAGGGCGCTCAAGTTGCCGAACCAAGCCACGATACATCTAGGCTACCGATAGATTGTATATGCTACCACTTGTAGCAGCCACACACTGGGGAACGAAAATACTCCTGAATCCCTTTTGGATCTATTACAGACTATTCTGCATCAATAGCCCCTAATTCCCCAGGTTGCTCCTCTATGCTTACCCTTTCAAAGTCTTTCATATCTTGTTTATCCAATTTCTCCTCTTTTACAGTTAAAAAAAGCTCCAGCATGTAAATTCTTAATAGCTAACCCCTTGGTTCTTGATTCATTCTAGTAAAACCTTTTTGGAATATTCATCATTATCTCCATATCCTTTTTAAAACATTCAACCCAAACAGTCCACAATATTCCCACTTTGATCTATGCAAGGATTTACATTTTCAGGATGATATCTGTTTTTCTGTTGTGTTCCTCGTAAAATGAATTACTTTGCTTGACATACCTTTCAATTGATAGATACCCATCTTTTTTTTGTTTTTTGTAAGCAATATAAATGTATAGCCACTGACCCTCCTGCCCCCATACCCAATTTAGAGCTTTCTTTCTTATTTTTTCCTACAAAAATGGACCAATTCACATTTACCCTCATTGATATGCATGTGCACAGCCATTTTATCAGTTTCTTAATGGTTTCCTACAGCTTTTCACGTTTTTACTTTATTCTTATGCTTTATTCACGCATCTCGTTTGAGAATTTTTGAAATTGCATTTTTATAATTTCGCTTGCTTTATTATAATTCAAAATCGTACGCAAGTCTGTATTTCTAGAAAGTAGCCTGAAATTAAACTGTTACTTGGAATGGTGACTTTTCATTCGCTGCCAAATTAATTCTGACACCGCCAGGTCATACTTTCAACACTACTTATCTTCTTCTGTTCATCTCATCAACCTCCTCCACCCTCTCTCTTCCATCCAATATTTACATCGCCCTCACTTTCCGTCACTCACCCTTTAATGAAACGACCATGGGTTACACAAAAAGCTGGAGAAACTCAGCGGGTGCAGCAGCATCTAAGGAACGAAGGAGATAGGCGACGTTTCAGGTCGAGACCCTTCTTCAGACCATGTTCCCTCTGCGATACTGCACAGCTTTCCTTCTGTCTTCCCTTCCGTGAAGTGCCACATTTTCCACTTTTATCATCCTTTCCCATCTCCGTGTCCCAAACCCAAAGGTACTCAGTAATAACCATCTGATTGCAATGGTCACCCCTGCAGTCACTTGTCCCTATTGAACACTATGGGTGTTATCTTGCAGGTAATTCACGAACAACATGGACCAACTCTTTCAGCAGTTCAGACAGCAGATATTAAAACACAAGACCTGCACCTGCCCCCATAACATTCAGTCTGAAGAAGGGTCTCAACCCAAAACGTCACCCATTCCTTCTCTCCAGAGATGCTGCCGGTTTCGCTGAGTTTCTTTGAAGTGGCAGGGGCATGTAAGGGGAGAACCTCGGAGTAGCAACTGGAGAGAAGTATGATCTGCAATTATTTTATCCAAATCTAGACCCACAAACTGCATCCAGCTGTGGTGCCATTCCCTGGAAATGTCTAGAGTTATCATGTGCCCTTTTTTATAATGGAATATGATTATGCTCTGCTGCATTTTATTGTTCCTATGCAGAAAAGGAACATGTATTACAAGCTCCCTCCAAGAAACACCTTCCAACACCTTCCAACAACACCTTCCATCATGGCAGCACGGTGGCACAGCGGTAGAGTTGCTGCCTTCCAGCGAATGCAGCGGTGGAGACCCGGGTTTGATCCTGACCACGGGTGCTGTCTGTATGGAGTTTGTAAGTTCTTCCCGTGACCTGCGTGGGTTTTCTCCGAGATCTTCGGTTTCCTCCCACACTCCAAAGACATACAGGTTTGTAGGTCAATTGGCTTGGTAAATGTAAAAATTGTCCCTAGTGGGTGTAGGATAGTGTTAATATGTGGGGATAGCTGTTCGGTGCAGACCCAGTGGACCAAAGGTCCTGTATCTCTAAACTAAACTAAAGTTCTTGCAAAGTATGTTTATTTTTTTCTCTCTGTGGTTAGGAATAAAATTAGAACATGACATGTGAAGATTAGGGAAATTCCTTTACGTAGGTCTCTCCCTGTTACTATCTCAGTACTCTCTTGCTTAATAACGTCAGGGTGGCCTTCTCAAATAGAGGTGAATGTGACAGTCTCTTTCTACCCTCTCCAGTGCTGTTTTTTTTTTTTGTTAATATTTTTTATTAGAAGTAAATATATTAAGACAATTTAAAATGTGAGAAAAAAAAACCCAAAAGAATATACTATTCATCACATACATTCTTAATATTTTTAAAATTTACAGTCATTCTTGTTTTTACTTCTATGTTTTTTATTATTTTTAATATAGAAAGAAATTAATAGAAAGAAATAATAAAGAAAATTAAAATAAGAGTAAAAATAGAAAATCAATAATGTGAGTGGAGTTTTAAACATTCTATTCTACATTGGAGATATATCAGTGATCTATTATATATGATTCTTCATCCATTCCCCGTCCAGGTTTCAGTCAGGCCCTCGAACCGAGCCAATTTGTCCCTTTAGATAATCAATAAATGGAGACCATGTTCCTCTAAACTGGTCCAGCCTGTCCGAGAGGACAAGTCTTAATCTTTCCAAATGAAGTGTCTCCGACATTTCTGTAATCCACATTTTGATAGTGGGGGAGGTAGGACCTTTCCAAAATCTTAATATTAATTTTTTTACCAATTATTAAATTATAATCGATAAAAATGTGTTTTATTGTTAGTGATTGATCAGTTTCTAATATACCTAATATGATTAATTTTGAATCTGGAGACAAATTTGTATTAACTACCTTCGAAATTATCTTAAAAATTTCTGACCAAAAATTAGTGAATTTTATACATTTGGTAAATGAGTGCGTTAGGTTGGCTTCTAGGTGTTGACATTTATCACATATAGCAGAAACATTTGAGAAAATTCTGTTTAATTTGGACTTTGAGAGATGTAATCTATGTAAAATTTTAAATTGTATCAGAGAGTGTCTGGCATGTAATGAACAGTAGTGTATATGTTGTAAACTTTCCTCCCATACTTCTAAACTGATTGTTTGTCCTAATTCACTTTCCCATGCTTGCCTATATATTTCCGACGGTGGTGCATCATTTTCCAATAAAATATTATAAATATATGATATTAATTTTTCTGTGTTCGGGTGTTTATTTAAACATTCATCTAGAATTTCTGTCTTTCTATTTCTAAGTTCTTGTGTATTTGATTTAACATAATCTCTAATTTGTAAATATCTAAAATATTCTTTTGAGTGTAGTCCATACTTTTGTTGTAATTCTTGAAATGAAAGAAAAAGGTTTTCCCTGTAGAGATCCCGTAGCTTATTAATTCCATAATTTTTCCATTGTGAAAAACCTTTATCCATCCTAGAGGGTTTAAAAGTAATATTGTTTGCAATATGAAGATCCAGTGGTATACATTCCAATTTTAGAGATTTCTTTAATTGTTTCCAAATACGTATCCCATTTTCTATTATTGGGTTTCCTCTATAAGTTTTTTTATGTAATTTGGTATTAGCAAATAGAATCGAGCTAATTTCAAAAGGTAAGCAATCTTCCTTTTCCATTTTTAACCAATTCGGTTGTATATCTAATTCTTCCAACCAAAAATTCATATTTTTAATATAAACTGCCCAATAGTAAAACATAAAATTAGGCAGCGCTAAACCTCCACATATTTTTGCTTTGCATAGATGTTTCTTATTTATTCTATGGCTCTTATAATCCCACATAAAATTTGTGATTATAGAGTCCACCTTCTTAAAAAACATTTTGGGAAAATATATCGGGATCATTTGAAATAAATATAATAATTGCGGGAGAAAAATCATTTTTATCGCGTTTATTTTACCTAACATTGAGATAGGTAGTGTTTTCCAATATAGGATATTAAGTAATTTATTCAGTAGAGGTGGGAAATTAGATTTAAATAAAGAGTCATATCTTTTTGTTACATAAATTCCAAGATATTTATTTTTTTCATTTGCTATCGTAAAAGGGAATCGTTGTAATATGTGTGAGTTATTTCCCGTTATTTACATAAGTTCACTTTTATTCCAATTAATTCTATATCCTGAGAGCAGACCAAATTGAGTTATTAAATCTAGCAGGTTAGGAATACTAATTTCAGGCTTTGTAATACATCATCTGTGTATAAAGAAATTTTATTTTCAGTTTCTTTGGTTACATACCCGTATATTTCAGGGTGTAGTCTCACACGCTGTGCTAATGGTTCTATTGCTAACGCAAAGAGTAGTGGTGATAATGGACAACCTTGTCTACAGCCTCTGAATAAATTAAATTTAGTTGATAACATTTGGTTTGTTAGTATTCTAGCTTCTCCAGTGCTGTTCTGCCAGTTGTTACTCTGGGCTGCCTTGTCCTAAAGGCAGAGTGGCTGGTTAAGCTATTTAATTACTGCTGTGCCAATCAGTTATCCCTTCTGTTGCAAGGCAGCCTAATGAATGTTTGGTCATTTTTCACATGTAGTTTAATATACAATACAATATGATAGAACTTTATTTACCCGAGGAGGAAAATTGATCTGCCAACAGTCATAAAAACACAAAATACACAAAACACTTGAAACATGAAATTAAAGTGATGAGTGGAAAGGCTTGGGGATATGCAAATATTGGGGAGGGGCTGAGGTGAGGGGGAGGAGTGTCAGTCTCAGTCCACCCCATGACAGAAGGAGGAGGAGTTGTAAAGAATGATAGCCACAGGGAAGAAGGATCTCCTGTGGCGTTCTGTCCTATAAGCATTGATGGATGCTTGATAATCCTCCAAAGTTGCTTCGGCAATCTACCAGGCCCTAAAAGGTTAAGCATTTGGGATGGGGTGGGTTAAGCAGGTTGGGATTTAAAATTTATCCCAAGAATCCTGTCAGAAATAATATAATACTTTGTCCAATATGTTAAAAAAATCACTCAATGTTTATGTAGTCATACAGCACAGATATTTGCTCTTTGCCCCAACTTGCCCAAGCTGATCAGGATGTTGATCAAGGTGCCTCGTCTACACTAGTCCCATCTGCCCACATTTGGCCATATCCCTCCAACCCTTTCCTATCACTGTACCTGTCCAAATGCTGTTTAAATGTTGTTATAGTACCTGCCCAAACTACATCCTCTGGCAGCTCATTCCATACACCCACTACCCTCTGTGTGAAAAAGTTGCCCCTCACATTCCTATTAAATATTTTCCCTCTCACCTTACATTTCTTTTTATTTATGTAGTTATTTATTTATTTTTATAGAATCAATTGGACAAGAATAAACCAATGGCATGAGAGTTATACAATTTTCGTACAGCTTCATTTTTAACATTTTATAAATTGATAATAAAACAAAAAAAAGAGAAAAAAGGAAAGAATGAAGCAAAAGAAGAAAGATGCAAAAGAGAGAGAAGAAAAGACCCCTGAACCACCAAAGAAGTGCGAGAAGAAAAAAAATAAATAAAGGAAAAAAAGATGGAGATATACCCCACAGTCCTCTCCCTCCCCCCCCCCCCCCCCCCCCACCACCCCCGCTCACCCATCCCAAGCATGGGTTTTAAATTTGTGTTCACCAATCCTGTTGTTGAAGAAATTCAGTGAAAGGAGACCATGTTTTGGAGAATTGGTGTACTTTATCATCCAAAACAAGCCTAATGTTTTCTAAATGAGGTGTCTCGGACATGTCAGTAATCTTCACTTTGGGAACTGTTGTCCTTTTACAGATTTTTAGTAAAGAGTTTTTTCGCAGTTATTTGGCCATAGTCAAGGAAGCATCTTTGAAATATCGTTAACTTAGAACAGGTCTCCGGCATTCCTAAAGTTATTAGTTTTGTATCTGATTCCAGTTTAATTTTAAGTGTTTTGGAGAAGATATCGAATATTCCCATCCAGAGGTTTTGTATCTTTATACAGGATGCAAAGGAATGGGTTAAGGTAGCTTCTTGGAGGTGACATTTATCACAGATAGGGGAGACAGTTGGGAAGAACTTATTCAATTTAGTCTTTGAATAGTATAGCCTATGCGGTATTTTGAATTGTAACGGGGAATGCCTGACATTGAGAGAGCAGTAATGTATGTATAGTAGGCTTTCCGTCCATATATCTTTTGAAATTGATAAACCCAACTCGTCTTCCCATGCTCGCCTATACATCTCAGAAGGTGGGGGATCCACATTTAAGAGAGTGTTATAAATGTAAGATGTCAACTTACTTGTGTCGACATGTCTATTCAAACAATCGTCTAATATATCTGGACCCATAAAAGGACAGCCTTGTGTGTATGTTTTCACATAATCACGGATTTGAAGATATCTAAAAAGATTGTTTGCTTTCAAATGATATTTCTCCTGTAGTTCTTGAAAAGAGAGGAAAGTCCCCTTTTTATAGAGGTCTCCACAGTTTTAATTCCTAGGTTTTTCCATTGAGCAAACGCCTTATCTAAAGTAGACGGTTTAAACGAGGGATTGGTAGCAATAGGCAGAAGAAGACACAAATTTCTCAGTTTAAGACTTAATTTCAACAGTTTCCAGATACGTAGGGTACTGTGTATTATCGGATTTTGCTCATACATTAATCTATTCAGATGTATTGGAGACGGAAGAATCGAGCCTATGTTAAAAGGCAAACAATCTTCCCTCTCCATTTTTAACCAATTTACCTGTTGACATGTATCTTCCATCCAGAAAATTATATTTTTGATGTTAGTCACCCAGTCGTAGAAAAGAAAGTTAGGGAGAGCTAATCCTCCATTTTCTTTGGATTTACACAAATGTATTTTGTGTATTCTGTGGGTTTTGTAGTCCCAAATGAAGTTTGTAATAATAGTCAATTTTTTTGAAAAAACTTTTGGGGGAGATATATCGGTATTGATTGAAATAAACATAGGAGTTGTGGAAGGACTCCTTGTCTTTATGGCATTTACTCTACCTATAAGGGAAATAGGGAGTGTTTACCAGAATTGAATGTGGGCATTTAGTTTCTTAATTAGTGGAGGGAAATTTGTTTTAAATAGGGAGGTGTATTTTCTAGTCACGTAAACTCCGAGATTTCTAAATTTTTCGGTAACAATTCTGAGGGAAATTTTTGGAGTTGAGAAGGATCTTGAGCTTTTATTGGCATAATTTCACTTTTATTCCAATTTATTCTACAGCCTGAAAAGGCACCAAATTGTTCTATAATGTTTAATACATTTGGGATACTAACTTGGGAGTTAGTAATGTATAAAAGTACATCGTCTGCATATAACGAAATCTTATTGCTGGTATATTTAGTGTTATATCCATGAATACCCAAATGTACTCTAATACTCTCTGCGAGGGGTTCTATGGTTAACGCGAATAACATTGGTGAAAGGGCGCCTTCTTGTCTGTTACCCCTGGATAAGTGAAATTTAGGTGTAGAATTTGGTTTGTCAGTATTCTGCCTGTCGGATTATTATATAACGGCTTCACCCATGAAATGAAGTTTTCTCCTAATTGGAATTTTTCCAACGCTGTAAAAAGATAAGCCCATTCCACTTGGTCGAAAGCTTTTTCTGCGTCTAGAGAGATTATTGTTAAATCTTCGTTTGTCGTTCTGTGCGAGTATATTAAACAAACGTCTCAAATTGTTAAACGAATGTCGCTTAGGTATAAACCCAGTTTGATCTGGATGTATTATTTTACTAATAAACAGGCTTAAGCTGCGTGCCAAAGTCTTGGCTAATATCTTCTGGTCTGTATTTAAAAGAGCTATTGCCCTATATGATCTAGGCTCTTCAAGATTTTTATATTTTATTTGGGATAAGTGTAATGGTTGATTTGGCCAGGGTTTGTGGTAAATTCTGGTCTTTAATAGCTTGAATATAAATGGCTCGTAAGCGTGGGGAAATTGAATCATTGAATTTTTTGTAAAATTCATTACTAAACCCGTCCGGACCTGGCGTTTTCCCAAGATTTAATAGTCTCTACAATGTCTTTTGTTGTTATCTCAGCACCTAATTCATCTCGTTCCTCCTCATTAAGGGATGGGAGGTTGCAATTTTCAAGAAAACTTTTCGTCTTTGCAGGGTTGGCTGTTGTGTTTGATGAGCATAGTGTTGGATAGAATTTTAAGAATCTTTCATTAATATCTCACCTTACATATCAAGCACAACTTTAATATTTCATTAGTTTGTTTAAACTTAGCCAACTTGTGAGAAACATCAAGTTGTAGCTTTATTGAATGTTGATAAACTTACATGAAGAACCTTCTATTTCAGTTTTGCTGGATCCCGAAGTGATGTCTTCTGATTGACAAAATGGGGCTTGTAATCTAAAGCAAGAGTAATCTGCATTTTAAAGAGAAAGAAGCTTTAACATTTGGTGAATGATACTTGAAGCATAAACCATGCCTTCGCTCACAAAAACTGGTCACCTATTTGTAGCTTTATTTTTCATTACTTGTTTCTGATTTCATTTTCCACTTACTTGTTTTGATTTCTCTGGTAAAATAACAGATTTAAAGATCATTGTTTATTCTAGTTTGTTCATTCAATTAAAACTTTAGCTGTAGTTACTCACACATCAATTTTAATGGAACTTTTAATCAATGTGAATTCACCAGGTTATTGGGTGTTCTGCTCTTATAAATCAAGTTATTTACTCATTTACACTAAGATATGATATTCCAGAGCCTCTACAAAGGATCCATCTTAAATTGGCAAAAAAAAAGCAACTCAATTATTCTTAATACCTTTACAGAAAATGTAATGGTTAAAAAATTTAAAAGTAATAGGTCTGGTCCACTTAGACGATTTTTTAGGCTAGGCTGTCGCCACATGGTCACCAGCATGTCGTCTGTATGGTCGTGAGTTGTCTCCTCAGTCGCCCAAAGAATCATAGTGGTTTTCTGGTCGCCGCTAGATTTTGAAAGGTTCAACACTTTTCGGCAACAGTCGGTGACAGTTGGCTTGACACCAATGAGCGTAACTTGACTTCTCCTGACGTAGGTGCTGTCGTAGGTTGTTGCTAGGATGACGTAGGTTGTCGCCAAGTGACGTACGTTGTCACCGGTGCTGAGTTTGGTGAATTCCATTGGCGACTACCAACGTCAAACTACGTCAACCGGCGACAGGTACCGGCGACTGAATTGTCAAGTTATCTTCAGTTGTTGCCGACAGGGTCATACCTTGTCATAGCTTGTTGCAGGGCGGACGTAGGTTGTCATAGGTGTGGTCGTAGGTGGACGTCCTAATGGGTCGCTGGTTGTCGGTAGCTTGCCGTAGCTTGATGTTGACTCGGTGGTAGGTTGTTGTAGACATTGTCATAGGGAGGGTCCAGTCGCTGGTTTTTCGGTGACCTGCTACGACTATGACAGTCGCCAGCAGTCGCCGAAAAATTTGCCTAAGGTGGACAGGCCCTTTACTCTTAAAATAACAAGACAGATCTGGGGTAACCTCATGAGCAAAATAGTCCAAATGGAAATGCAACATAAGGCATATGGTCAGCCATGATTGAATGGCAGAGTAGATTTGATGGGGTGAATGGCCCAATTCTGCTCCTGTAACATGAATTTATGAACCTATCAGAAATAAGTAATAGTATCTCAACATCAAACTTCCATTTTAACAATCAACTGTATTTTGAATAACACAAATGCAAAACACTGTAGATGTCAGAATTCCGAAATGAAACAGAAAATAGTAAGATTAAATGAGAACTTATCAGTTTGAAGTTTGATCTTTATTTTATGAGGAGTTACGATGAGGAATTACGTGAAGAAACCCCGCCAGGCACAAGCGCGTCATACTTCAAAGCAGCGGCGTGAAAACACAGAAACTATAGTCGAAGTGATATAGTAAGACTCAGAAGACTAGAATTACCTGATGATCTTTGCGATTATGAGGTGACGGGAGCGGAGGGCACGTCATCCCTCATCGTAACTCCTCATAAAATAAAGATCAAACTTCAAATTGGTAAGTTCTCGTTTAATCTTACTATTTTACTTTGGAGTCACGTGAGTAACTACGTGAAGATTTCAAAGCTCTGTGATTTCATGCCGTAGATCTATTCCACACGACACGCTGCTTCAGTTGACACAGTTGTGAATATATAATATATTGAACATTGCTTTGAATTATCCACTAATCATTTTTTAAATAACAAAACAGTAATAACCCCTCTGTCCCAGGGGGAAATTACAAATGAAATTTAGAAAGAAATCAAACCAAACCCAAAACAGCATGCCCAAAACCTTGCATTGTCAGAACAGGTTTATCATAACATTTGGAGAAGGTTGCCTCCTTAGACCATCCTGCGGCCCCGAGGATTTGGTCTAGAGGCACAACCTGCACCTTCGCTGCGGATGTTGATGCCGCCCTGGTGGAGTGAGATTTACACATGAGTGTCTTCTCCAGCACAATCCAAAACCTGTTTTAACCATCTAGAAATAATTTGCACTGACACCTTTTTCATGAGGTTTTTTCTGGCTGATGAGCATTGCTGTCTCAGAGCCTCTGAGGCTCTTAGTTACCTCAATATATTGACTCAAGTGCTTGACTACACATAACGTTTGGTCAACGGGGTATGCTTTAAGCTTACTTTGGTTCTGGCCATTCCTGGCCTGCTTTGTTTGATTAAATCATACACATAAAACGTAATGTTATCTACAGAAAGTACATCCTATCTAACTGTAGCTTTTGCAATGTTTGAACTCGTTGCGCTGATACTAGCACCATAACCACTTTAAGTGTTAACTTCTGAAAAACAGTGACGTAATTGGAGCCCATTGCTGAAGCAGTGTGAGAACTATACTGACATCCCAGATTTCAATATATCTAGACTTAGGATGGTTCTTGTTAAAGATTCCTCTCATGAATCAGGATACTAACGGATGAGACCCGATAGATTGTTGTTCTGAAAACTGCCCTAAATAGGAGGACAAAGCACTCCGAGTACTATTAATGGCACTATAGCTCAAGTGTTCATCAAAATGCAATGTAGCAAGGAACTCCAATACATCCGGAATGCTTGCAGTACAATAAGATATATCTGACTGCAAGCAGATATCTCTCATTTCTTAATATGAGACACATATTGTTCTTAAGTGCTATCTCTCCAAGCTGCAGTTATCACATCCATGGTCCTACTTGACAGTCCAAACCTTGGAACGGTCTGGTCAGAACATGCAGATTAACAAATTAATACGATCATGTAACGGATGACTTTCTCCTGTTACTGGATGCACCAACAAATTACTGCAGTTGGGGCCAGCTATGAATGGCTGAGTCATCATTCTCAACACCAATGGGAACCTGTGTAGGCCAGTCCGGAACCACCAAAACACCTGAGGCGGAGTCCTGCTCTATTTTGGTGAGGCATTGCCTAATGAGGCAGAATGGGGGAAAAGCGTAAAAGAACATACGTCCACAATGTAGCGAGAATGCATCCATCGCTAGTTCTCCTGGATCTGTTCCCACAAAGCGTATTTAGGCAACTGGTGATTTAGCCTGGATGCAACAGATCAATACCTGGCAAACCATAGCGGCTGACAATCATTTTAACATCAGGATTTATCATCCATTCCATGTTGTCATTACATTTCCGTGACCTATTGTCTGCCACCACATTATCTCTACCTGGTAGGTAGATACCTGAGGCCCAGATATTTCTGGAATACACCAGTCCTAAATGGGTTAGCCAGATTATCACATGATACTAACCTTATTCCTCCCATGTGATTGATATAGGCTACAGCCGTGGTATTGTCAATCTGGAGCTGAACATGTAAATATTCATTGCTGAACAAAAAGATTTTAACCCATAGAATGCCCCTAGCAATTCTAAGTGATTTATACAATGCCTGTGCATGATTAAACCCTCTTGCACACTCCATCTACCACCACAGCTAGACTCGCTGTCCATGGCTCCCCATTCAAAAGCACTCACATCTGTTTGTAAAACCACTGAAGGTTGTTGAACCAAAATATTTTTGGTAGTTTGTGCCACATTGATAATCCACCATTGTAATTCATCGATGTCTCTGGCTGGCAACTGCATAGGTCTATCAAAATGACCTGCATGTTCTTTAAGTGCTTCTTGACTAGCCCGTTGCAGACTTTGATAGTGCAGGGGTCCAAACTCCACTGCAGGGAAAGCCGCCACCAATTTGCCAATAACACTGGCTACTTCCCGGATGGAGGAGTGTTGTTTTTCAGCGAGACTAGTACAGACCTCCCTGATTTCCACAGCCTTGGCTGTAGGCAAAGTCACTGACATATCAACTGAATCAATGACAAACCCCAAATAATCAAATTTTTGGGATGGTTCTAACTTGGATTTTTGTTGGATGGACCAGAAACCTTAACCTTTCAAACAGGTGTTTGGTTGCTGAAACCGACTCCTCAGCTGTCTCCTGTGTGTTGCTTATGATTAAGATATCATCTAGATAAGCCATTACAATGTGATTCTGGGCACGAAATTGGTTTTAACAATTTCGTGAACAACCTAGGAGCTGAGGTCAACCCATTGGGTAATGCTTTAGTTGCCACAGCTGTCCCATCCAACTAAATTTCAAGTATCTTCGATACTGATGATGAATTGGTACTGAATAATATGCATCTTTCAGATCTATTGTTGCCATATAACAACCTTCTGATACCAGCTGTTTAGCTGTATTGAAGGTGTCCTGTTTAAAAATGCCATGCTGGACATAGGAATTTAACTGAATTAGATCCAGAATAACTCTACATCTAACATCTTTTTTCTGTCTGGGGAATATATTGGACACAAATTGTTGAGGATGATATGTCGTCCTCTTTATTACCCCCTTTTTGGCACAAATCCACAATTTCTTCATTCACTTGCTGAGTTTCTGGTGCAGAAAACCCAATACCCGACTAGGCATATTTTATGCAGGTGGATGAATTCCTGACATAAACTCTATTCGAGACCCTGAGACAGTGTCCAGTATAAACAGATCAGATGTTATGCAGCACCATTCATCATAAAATAACTGCAACCTACCCCCAACCGGAGGTTGTTCCCCAGAAGATTTATCCTGAACTGAATGAATCATCTATAGTCGACCTTGGAGTTCTTGTCTTATTCGCTATACTGGGGTTGTAATTGGCGTATATAGGTGGGTAATACCGCCGTCCCACTGGCCCCACTCTGCTTGGCCCTGCCCCTGGATCTGACCCCCTTCATGCCGAAACCGACCTGCGAGGTGGAATCTTGGCAGAAGGGAAGTCGTTTTAATGAGGCCTATTGGCTTGGCCTCATCCTCCAGGTCTTTGACTTGTTTGAGCAGGTCCTCCCCAAATAAATAATTTGGTGCTTGAATATTGGTCGACCTGCATAAAGCTGCAAATCGCGGGTTTAGTGTAGGTTTTATGGCTATTTTCCGGATGCAATTCACTTCGAAAGTGCATTACACAGCAGGGCCAGCATATCCTGTTGTGTGCCGGACATCGGTCCCCTCCGACCATTTTGCTAAAAGCCGTGATGCCTGCTCCCACCAATTTGAGGGCCCGCTGGAAACGGATTTCTTGTCCACGCATCGTTGCACTCATTTGTGCCCAGATAGCAGAGTTCACAGTGGGCACTTTGAGCAACGCACAATTCACAGGTGTTATGTATCGGGTGGCTGTTTCTTCATCTTGTAATTGGTGAGAGGCCATGTAATTGATGTTGGCTGCCAGGTTTTCCTCTATGGCCTCACCAGTACCTTTCGGAATAGCAAAGTTCCTTGCTACATCCGGGATACCTGGAGCATGGCTCATGTGGTTTGGTGTGTGCCCAAAAGCAGTGACACCAACTTCAGGGTCAGACTCCTTCTGACCTGGCTCTCCCGAGTCTTGCTCTAGGGAGGTCTTTTCCAGCCCTAAACAAGGTGCTGGAGAGGGTGATTCCCACTGGTATCCATAAGCAGTGTAGTCATCTTCGCTGTATGGGCCTCTGCGACAGGCTGGGTGGGGAATCCTAGGAGCATTCGACCCCGATTGAATTTGCATGGCTCATTAAGTTTGGAGCATTTCTCCATTTGGTTGAGCCGTCCCCATACCTTTATATTAAAAGGAGGGGAGTCTTCCACATCATCAGACCCATCAGATAAGATGGGCCATAGAGACTTTCTTTAGGCCTTCCTCCCTGGTGGTGGCCTCAGTGCCCTGAAGCACTGGAACTGATGAAGGCAGTTGAGCTGCCGGTAGAAACAGTAGCCAGTATTGGAGCTGGCATTAGCGCAGCCGTTATCTCCCAACCCGATCTATAAGCGGTAACAGCGGAGCCGGCATTAGCGCAGCTGGTATCTCCCGACCCGATCTATAAGCGGTAACTGCGGCCCCGTGCATTCCGCTCCTACTACGGCAGTTACCTTTGCAATATCCTCCATACCACTAACTCTCGCGGGCTCCCGAGCCAGACTTACAGAGTTTAAAATACTCGCAGGAAGGGTTTAACATTGACTTACCTGCGGGTAGCTACTTACCGCTGGTGGAGCTGCGCTCTCCAGCCCATCGGTGTGCCATGCGTTGGACGTAATGATATGCATGCGCCTGGTGGGGCTTCTTCACGTAGTCACTCACGTGACTCCGAAGTAAAATTGCCTAATAGCTGTAGGGCAGAAGCTGTTCCTGAACCTGAACATTACAGTTTTCAGGCTCCTGTACCCTTTTCCCGATGGCAGGGGTGAAATGAGTGTGTGTCCAGAGTGGTGTGGGTCACTGATGATGCTGGCTGCTTTATTGAGACAGCAACTCCGGTAAATCCCTTCGATGGTGGGGAGGTCACAACCCGTGATGGACTGGGCAGTGTTCACCACTTTTTGCAGTCTTCTTCACTCCTGGGCATTCAGGTTGCCTAACCACGCCGTTATGCAACCAGTCAGTATGCTCTCGACCGTACACCTGCAGAAGTTCAACAGAATCCTCTCTGACATTCCGAATCTCTGTAATCTTTTCAGGAAGTAAAGGCGTTGATGTGTTTTCTTTATAATTGCATCAGTGTGCTGGGTCCAGAAAAGATTGTCAGATATATGCATGCACAGGAATTTGTAGCTTTTGACTCTCTCCACCATCTTCCCGTCGATACAGACAGGTTTGTGGGACCTCTTCCTTCCTCTTCCAAAGTCCAGTAGCAGCTTCACCTCTGTAATCAGGTTTCCGAATGGTCCTTCCATTAGCTAGGCTACAGTCTGATTCTCTTATCCCCCGTTGCACTCATTGGACTTTGTCTCTGGAACTGACACGCTACAGTGCTGTGAACTATATTCTGCACTTCGTATTTTTTCCTTCACTCAACCTATTGTACTTGAGTTTCATTTGACTGTATTTATGTATAGTATTATCTGATTTGGTTGGATTACATGCAAAACAAAGCTTTTCGCTGTATCTCACAATAATAAATTTACAAACTGTACCTATCCACCAAGAAGAAGGAGCTAGTTATTGACTTCAGAAAGTATGGTGGAGTACCATCAATGGTTCTGAGGTGGAAATGATTGAGTGCTCAAAGTTTCTAGGCGTAAATATCACCAACAATCTGTCATGGACCAACCACATTGAAGCTATAGAAATAAAAGTACACCAACACCTCTACTTCTGCAGAAGACTGAGGAAAATCAGCATGTCTCCAATAATTCTTGGAAACCTCTACAGATGCACCTTAGAAAGCATACTGTCAGGTTGCATCACAGCTTGATTTGAGAACAGCTCCGCCCAAGACCGCAAGCAATTGCAAGCAGTTGTGAAAGTAGCCCAGTCTATCACACCCCGCCATTGACTCCATCTATACTGTACATTGCCTCATGAAAACTGCCAACATAATCAAGGACCTTTCCCACCCTGATCATGCCTTCTTCTCCTCGCTCCCAGCCGGAGGAATATACAAAAGCTAGGTATGTTGCAAAACTTACCTTTAGCAGCGCTGCAGTTCTGCCGCTCCCCGTGTGCGCGACTTTGGCGCCTTTCAGAGGGGGGTGGGTTTAAAGTGCCGTTTTTCGACAGACTGGGATAATCGATGAATGTCGGGCGATTTCGTCGCGGAAGAAAAATCGCTCCGACATTTCATCAAATCGCTCCGACATTTCATCAATAAATTACTCTAAATTATTTATTAACTAGAGTAATTTAAAAATCACCTTCAAAAGCCGTGAGCACCGACAACCGGAAGGATTTTCCGTAGGGGAGAAAAAAAGGTAAATAGTTTATTTTTATATTAAAAGTTGGTTTTTCGGGAGGCTTTAATAATATTTTTATGTTGCGAAATGGGGTCCCAAAAAATCTATGAACAAACAGTATTTTTCCTCCCGACTTCACCGCTAACCGCAACGTTCCAATCCACTGCATTCCACTAAAACCCACTCGCTAGTTGATTTAAATGGCCATTAATTTACAGGAATCAAACACTAAATTCCTTCCATTTGGCCCAGAAATTCATGAAAATGAGATTTAAAAATTATGTTATATTGTGGATTATTGTGTGAATGTTATTTGGACACTTAAGCAATTTAAAAAAAGTTTATCTTTTCTTAAGAAATGGATAGATGTTTAGATCTACTCATTGAATTTTGTAATTAGCTACAATTAGATAACTAACAATTATATGCTTTAATTTCAGGTCATCCAAGTAAGATTGTTTAATATTTGTTTCAGAATGCTTCAATCTATAATAACTGAAAATTTCATTGAGTTCTCTTAATTTTTAAGAAAGTTATGGGCTTTTAACTTTTCCAGATCACAGCTTTTGAGTTAAGTCAATTGAAAGGCAATGGGGAGCAAGATGCTAATTTCCGAGTATGAAAATGGCCATAACTTTCTTAATACTGAAGATGTGAAAGTAAATTAGGTGTCAAATTAAACTTATTTTTATGCTTTATCTGATGGGATAAATTGCAGACTTGATTTTTTAAATCTCAAAATTTTGTAACATTGCTACAAAAGCTCAAAATCGCGTATGAGGAACAGCTTCTGTTATCACACTTCTGTATGATCCTTCCGTAAACTAGGATACAGTCCAGATTTTATAACCGACATCACTGCCGACATTTGACGTTTTCTCTGGAACTGTTATGGTACAATGCTTAAACTATATTCTGCTCTCTGGCATTTTTCTTTTTGCTCTGCCTTTTGTATGTGTGTAGCTTCATTGTTTCATGTATATTATCTGATTTCATACAAAAGCTTTTCACTGTACCATGGTACAGGTGACAATAACAAACCTAACCCTAAACAGTCTGGAAAATCTGCTGGTCTGGCCCCACCAAAGTCTGGACTGTGCTGGATTGTCAGAGTCTTGCTGTCTATTGATTATGAACGATTATTAACAACTAGATGCACTATGTGAAATAATTTTTGTGCACCATTGTTTCAACCACCACCGTTATTGAATGTTGTTCACCTTCAGTAAAGGATATTTAGTTAACTCTATGCTTAAGGTAGAGTCATAGAGTTGTAAAGCACAGAAAAAGGCCCTTCGGTCCACCATGCCCTTGCTGTACATGATACTGTTTCCCCTGCTCCTCTTTGAAATTACTGGGTTCCCTTTTTTACTCATCTACATTGATCCAATTTACCCACATTAGGATTGCCTCTTTCTATGCTTTTGAGTATTTAAATTTATGTCTGAATGCTTCTTAACCAAATTAATTGCAACTGATACCACTAGTGCATTCGGAATATCAACCATTCTCTGTGTAAAACAAAACTTACCCCCAAGAGCCTCGTTAACCCTCTGATTTTTCACCTTAAATCCATGCACTATAGTTCTTGCTGGCTTATCAGTTACCTTACTGAAAAGCAACTCTGAAGAACCTATGGACACTGAAGGTGGAGAACCTGGAAGCAATGTTATTCCCATGAATCTGGAAGCAATGTTATTGCCATGAATCTATCTTCCTGCTCAATAGACAATTCAGGAGTAGGCCATTTGGCCCTTCGGGCAAGCACCGCCATTCAATGTGATCATGGCTGATCATCCCCGATCAGTACCCCGTACCTGACTTCTCCCCATATCCCCTGACTCCGCTATTTTTAAGAGCCCTATCTAGCTCTCTCTTGAAAGCATCCAGAGAACCTGCCTCCACCACCCTCTGAGGCAGAGAATTCCACAGACTCACCACTCTCTGTGAGAAAAAGTGTTTCCTCATCTCCGTTCTTGGTCCTGGTCCTTCTTGGCTTTAGCATTGTCAGGGCTGGGTGGTGGAATCCTAGTTAGCCAAGGCACGGAGTGCTCTGTATTTGTGGAATTAACCTTTCACCTGATTTCCACACATTTGCTCTCACAATGCATCTTTCAAATAGCATATTGCTCATGAAATGTCCCCACTGCTGTATCAAATGCAGTGGCCGTTCTCAGACTATATCATAGATTATAAGATAAAGTAAAAAGAGAAACAAGAAATTGCAGAAGCTGGTTTATAAAGAAAGACACAAACTACTGGAGCAACTTAGCAGGTCAGGAAATATCTCTGAAGAACATGGATACGCGACCGTTTATGCCAGTATATGATATTCCCTTCTCGTTCACCAATGTTCTGCCTATTTCACACATGTATAGACATTTCTGAATAAAGAGTCAAGAGTGCTTAATTGTCATTTGTATTGACAAGGGAACAATGAAATTCTTGCTTGCACCAGCATAACAGTAAACATAATACACATTGATAATATATCATAGAACAGCACAGGAACAGGAAAAGGGGGATAGTGAATGGAGGCTCAGTTAGAGATCACCTAAAATCGCAGTGTTCAAAGTTCATACTGTTGGGTTGTCAGTTGCCCAAGAGTAATATGAGGTGCTGTTCCTCCAGTTGCATGTGGTCTCACTCTGGCAATGGAGGAGGCCCAGGACAGAAAGGTCAGTATGGGAATGGGAAGTGGAGTTATAACTGTTAGCAACTGGGAGATCCTGTGGGCCTTGGCAGACCAAGTGCAAGTGTTCAGAGAAATGGTCACCAAATCTACGCTTGGTCTCGCCGATCGCAACTATCACTTATCTACTTGCACATAACCCATATCCCTCCATTACCTGCATATCCTAGTGCTTATCCAAAAATCTTAAAGAACAGACAACATAAATTATAATGCACAACAAATCAATACACAACACCAATATTAGTGCAACATAAATCCTTAGTGCAGCCGATCATGATCATTACTAAGCAGGTTATCGAGGCATGGTGATACAGTGTGGAAACACTTCGGCCCATCCTGCCCACACAAACCAACATGTCCCAGCTACACTAGTCCCACCTGCCCGCGTTTCGTCCATATCCCTCAAAACCTGTCCTATCCATATACCTGTCCAACTGTTACCTAAATGTTGGGATAGTCCCTGCCTCAAATACCTCCTCTGGCAGCTTGTTCCATGCACCCACAACCGGTTGTGTGAAAACGTTACCTCCTCAGATTCCTACTAGATCTTTTCCCCTTCACCTTAAAGGGCCTGTCCTACCAGCATCCGACTCCAGGTGATGAGCGCGACCAAACCGGCAGCGGGGGCTGCGCGGAGGTCGGGTGATCCCCTGTACAGGGCCGTTCCCACCAGCATGCACCTGCATGCGGCAAGCACGACCAAACCGGCAGTAGGGGCCGCGCGGAGGTCGGGTGAGTGGCGCAACGCGGTGCAAAGTGAGGCGAACTTGGAGCAAAATCTAAAGGTAAGTTCGCCAGGACAGAGAGGGACACACAGAGAGGGGCACAGAGGCACACACACACAGAAGGCCACGGAGCCACACACAGAGAGGGTCATGGAGGCACCTACAGAGAGAGTCACGGAGGCACGATGTCAAGGCGGTGTGTAATGCGTCGAGGCGACTGCGAGCCAACAAGCCATTGCCATGCGGAATTTTTGAACATAGTCAGTTTTTCAGAGCCCCGCGCGATGTCGGGACGAACTCCGCACAATTCCGCACGGCTCCAGCGATCGAAGTGGGACCGGCCCCGCGATGCCGGAGGGCTCAAGCGACCACGTTAGGTCGTGCTCATCGCATAGATTTGCATGCTGGTGGGACAGGCCCTTAAGCCTATTTCCTCTGGTCCTCAGAACTGATGTGGCTGCTTTAAGCCTAAGATAGACACAGAATGCTGGAGTAACTCAGCGGTACAGGCGGGCAGCAGCATGTCTGGAGAGAAGGAGGAGTGGGCGACGTTTCGGGTCGAGACCCTTCTTGCTGCTCGATTCTCCTACTCCGGGCAAGACAGAGACTCAGGTGCATCTACCCGATCTGTTCCTCGGTGTTGTTTTTACTGAGAGGAGAGGATGCGGGAGCAGGTCTGGGCGGAGCGGAAGGGAGCGGGGAGGAGGAGGGGTTCTCCAGGCTTGTGTGGACATTTGCGGTGTCGAGCGCCGCGGCTGCAGTGTGGGCTTGGCGCGGCTCCAGCTGTGCACGGAGCGACCGAGGCACGTCACGGGGCCGGGCTCTCTCTTCAGGAAACAACTTTGATCACAGGTTTCAAAGATCCCAAATGATGTGATCTTTTGGGATTCGGTTGCCGGACCGCGCAGCTGCTCCGATGAAAGTGGCGGAGTGTCGAGCCGTTCTTTTATTTTAGCTACAACTCTTTTCAGACTTCAGCTACAGTGCTAGCTAAGTCTGGAAGCCCAAATAGCAAAACATCCGGCTGCGCTTTATTATTTTTTTCCCAGAAACTGTTTTGCTTTGGAGAGGCAAACAAATCTTTTTTTTTAATGAAAGAATAGTGTTTTAGAGTCAGAAGAGCCAGAATCGAACTGATAACAAACTGTCAGGTGTGGGAAAAACAAAGTCTACCTTGAAACATGGAGAAGTCGGAAAGACGGGCGAGTAAGAAGGGGTGTTGTGGTAAGTTGATGACAACCCATCACTTGGACTATTTTACACTTGAGACTATTTAATACATTCAGTTAATAAGCATCAATATTGGTTAGGGACAAATTAAGCTGTTTTTAATTGCTGTCATTTGAAAGTAATATATATGTTTTTGTTCCTCCTTGAATGACAGCTTCTTTCCTGGGTTACTTCAAGACCACTCGGTTTCTCATTTACCTGTGTCACGGACTGTCTACATGGGTAAGTTGGGCTGCAAAGCCCAGGGTCGTGTTTGCTTCTGTTTCCTCCTTTCACAGGCTAGTGAGGGTAAGGACTCATCTGCCAAACCTCAGTCATGGATTGGTGTGAACGTGGATTGGATTGGGTCAGCCTGACCGTTGGTATTAAATGGTAATTGTGTTTCTTTGTGCAATCGTGTTTCTATCCAAACAGATCAGATAATACTATATATAAATAAAATCAAGTCAAACGCTACAAAGGTAGAGCAAAGGGGCAGATACAGAGTGCAGAATATAGTTCTCAGCATAGTAACACAACAGCTCAATAATTGTGTAGGAAGGAACTGCAGATGCTGGTTTAAAGGGAAGATAGATACAAAAAGCTGGAGTAACTCAGCGTGACAGGCAGCATCTCTGGAGAGAAGGAATGGGCGACATTTCAGGTCTGTCTGAAGAAGGGTCTCAACCCAAAACGCCACCCATTCCTTTCCCGAGATGCTGCCTGTCCCGCTGAGTTACTCCAGCCTTTTGTGTCTATCTTCAGCTCCATAATTGTGTGGTCTTACAGTCCATGTTGTGAATCTGCCAAACCTCAGTCATGGATTGGTGTGAAGTCTCCTCAGCCTGACTGTTGGTATAAAATGGTAATTGTGTTTCTTTTGAAAGCAGTTATTTTAACCGGTATTTTGCTGGTCCTCTTGAATAAAGTTGAAACTGCAGGATGAACTTCGAAAAATTGCAGCTGAGATATGGATAGGATGGGCAATATTGTGGGACACTGATGTTGATGTTTTATCAATCATTTCAAAAGTCAGTAGATATTTGCAATAGTAAAAGATATTTTCATATTTTGCTCAAACATATTTTGCTTGGCTTATAATGGCTTAGATCTATTATTTTTACTGTACCGAGGTACAGTGAAAGGCTTTGTTTTGCATGCTGTCCGAACAGATCAGTCAATACTATACTTAAATACAATTGTCAAACTCAAGTACAAAGATAGAACAAAAGGGAAGATACAAAGTGCAGAATATAGCATTGTAGCACATCAGGCCCATAATTGTGTAGTCTTTCAGTCCTTGTTGAGAATCTGTTGTTGTCGCTCCTCATTCATAGCCATCTTCCTTCGGTGAGCAGTGGGGAGTGAGAAGGGATGGCAGTAATAGCCTGGAGCAGGGCATTGAAGCTGCTTTGTTCCTTCTCACACCTGGTATGGAGGAAGGCAAGGAACCTGACTCTCAGCCCAATCCATTTTCAGGAGCAGGGCAGGCAAACAGGGCATAAAAAGCTTTGCAGATGATCTATCACACTCATCATTTCCCCCCCTGCTCTGACAGTCATTGACCCATCCCCGCTATGTGATGGTCTCAGCTGACTCTCTCTCCACCAGAACAGAATGAGCAGGTCAGTACTGGGCACTGAACACCTAAACTAATGCCTAATTTTGGAGGAATCTGCAAAATCACAGTTTAATCCATCAGAGGAAACGATATCTCCGTGACTTTCCATAACTATTCACATAGAACTTATTGATTTCAAATTTCAGATATTGATCAGGTGGCCTTTACAAACAATTAATGCGATCTAATTGAAACATTAAGAAAATAACAAGGTAAATTCCTCATTCATCGGGGAATATAATGTAGGGATGAGACAGATGAAAAAATATTGTTGTAATTTTCTGGACAAGACCATGGTTTTTGGAAGGGGGTTGGATAACTCTTGAAATTAATTTCCAACCCTTGGAGAAACAGCAGAATATTGGGACTTACTAAATTATTCTTGGAAAATCCAGTCTGAAGAACGGTCTCAATCGAAAACGTCACCCATTTCTTCTCTCCAGAGATGCTGCCTGTCGCTCTGAGATACTCCAGCATTTTGTGTCTATCTTCAGACCAAATACATCCTGTGTTCCCGAGAGCAGAATTTAGACTCGATGATGTTTAGTTGACCGAATCTGATGTTCTTGCACATCCTTGAAGAATGTAAAATGAAATTTTAAACATTTGAAATGCAAATGTCGTGCTTCCCTGTTCATGGAACCACAATTTTGAGATGGGATGTTTGGATTAATCAGGAAAGACTTTGTGTGAGGAAAGGCCTTACCTCTCACTGAAATGGAAATTTTATTTTGATTTGAGAAGGGAATTTATTAACCTAATTTCCTGGGAATGTGACTGCAAATAATTAGGAATTTCAATCGACTGCTTCATTTTAAATACACTGGAATAGTAAAATGAAAAAATGTTTTTTTTGTTATCTTATTCTTAACTTTTTACTTAATCAATTAAAATACATTAGTTTGAATATCAATTAGGTTGACAATTAGGTCTCTGAATCAAAGTTAGAACTTGAAGGTTGATGGAATTTAATACAGATAAGTGTGATGTGTTGCATTTTTGTACGTCCAACAAGGGCAGGATCTACACAGTAAATGATATGCCTTTGGGTAGTGTTGTAGAGCAGAGGGATCTAGGAGTACAGGTGCATGGTCCCTTGAAGGTCGAGTCGCAGGTAGATAAGGTGGTCAAAAATACTTTTGGTGCTTTGGTGTTCATCAGTCAGAGTATTGAGTATAGAAGTTGGGAGCTCATGTTGCAGTTGTATAAGACGTTTGTGAGACCGCATCTAGAATATTGCATTCTATTCTGGGCACCATGTTATAGGAAAGATATTGTCAAGCTTGAAAGGGTTCAGAAAAGATTTACGATGATGTTGCCAGGACTAGAGGGTGTGAGCTATAGGGAGAGGTTGAGTAGGCTAGGTCTCTATTCCATGGAGTGCAGGAGGATGAGGGGGGATCTTACAGATGTGTAAAAAATCATGAGAGGAATAGATCAGGTAGATGCACATTTTACTTCGGAGTCACGTGAGTGACTACGTGAAGAACCCCGTACAGCCGTTCGTGCGCCATTGCGTCAGACGTTTTTCGTGCAGACAGCTGTGGAGCAGCGCAGCTCCTCCATGGTAAGTCTAAAAAAGTTGCAGGTAAGTGCTATTTTTCTTACCTGTTCTAGGTCTCTGCAGGAACCTCCGGGGTTTCTGCAGTGGATGTTCGCGATAGCCGACAAGGGAACCAGCCGAGGGCTTTGGGGGGGGAAACCCTGGTCCGACCGCGGAAGCGGAGAGCTGGGAAAGTCGGGTTCGCGATCGGAGTCACTGATAACGCGGTCAGTGACTCCACAGGTTGGGTTCCCGGGTAGGGGAAACCCGAGAATAGTGCGGTTTTAGACCGCAGTAGTCCCCAGGGGATGGGGTTTAACGGACCTGAACGGTCTGCCTGGGTTCCCGGGGAGGGGAAACCCAAGCATATGCGGTTCTAGACCGCAGTAGTCCCCAGGGGATGGGGCTTAACGGACCTGAACGGTCTGCCTGGGTTCCCGGGGAGGGGAAACCCAAGCATATGCGGTTCTAGACCGCAGTAGTCCCCAGCACATGGGGTTAAAACTAACCTAAACGGTTAAGCTGGGTTCCCGGTGCAGGGGAAACCCAGGTATATGTGTGGTTCCCAGACCACAGTAGTCCCTAGGTAATGGGGTTAATTCACATAAATCATTAGCCTGCGTGCCATGAGGGTACCGTGAGTATCTATTTATATATATATATTATATTTATATGGATTCCTGGTGAGGGGAAATTCACCTATGGGGTTCTCAAGCTACAGTAATCCCCAGGATATGGGGACAACTGACAAAATAGTCAGTACAATTGGGAAAGTTGGGAGATTTCACCTCTAGGAATTAATTTAGAGAGCAGCACTTTTGGGTAGGGCTGCTTCATGGGAATGTCAAGTTATGGCAGTGCCAGCCTATGGGAAAGGCTGTGTCAGCAGTACCTTTGTTTAGGACTGCTAATGGGGATGCCAAGCTATGGTAGGCTCGCCTGATGGAGAGGCTGTGCCAGCAGTACCTTTGCTCAGGACTGCTCATGGGGATGCCAAGCTATGGCAGGCTAGCCTATTGGAGAGGCTGTGCCAGCAGCACCTTTGCTCAGGGCTGCTCATGGGGATACCAAACTATGGCAGGCTAGCCTATTGCAGAGGCGGTGCCAGCAGTACCTTTGCTCAGGACTGCTCTAAGGGAATGCCAAGTTATGGTAGGCTAGCCTATTGGAGAGGTTATGCCAGCAGCACCTTTGCTCAGGGCTGCTTGATGAGAATGCCAAATCTATGGCAAATACTGGGCTATGGGAAAGTCCGGGCCAGCAGCTACTTTGTTCAGGGCTGCTTCATGGGCACTAGGGGTACCTTGTTAGGGCTGCTTTATGGGGATAGCAGTTTAGTAGGGTATTCCCATTCACAGTGATCATGGGGGATGAGGAGGCATTGTTAGGATAAGGCAATATAACAGAATGATGACAAAAGTATTCAAAGAAAACTATACACAGTTTAAACGTGCTTGTGCTAAAATCCGCTGTCTAGTCTCAAACTATATTTGAGAAATTGGGCTCCTCTATCCAGTTAGATTAAGTCCTATCAAATAGATTTGTAGGATGTTGGGATTTGCTTTTAGGTATTCAATTGGCCATGATGCCGGCCTGGGCAACAGATTGCAGTCAATAAGACTTTGGTAACAGTTGTTGGTATAAAACAGTTCTAGTCGTTGGACTAATTGTTAAGTGCATAGATGCAATTCAGGTGTGTAAGTAGTGCAACAATTATTTTGTTAAATGGTTGATTAGTAAGTGCCATCTAGGTCATTGTTAACACCAGCTGAAATTAATAATGTCACGATGATGGACAAACAGTGTTCATTACTGCTCTAGTAGTTGTTAGGTAAACCTTTTATTCTATTGCAAATTGGTGCTAATGGCCTAAATGGGAAATGGTGTCAGCAGAGCTGTGTAGCAGGCCTGCTTTATGGCTCCCTCATGTAAGAGGTGAGCATGTGGGATTGGTATAGTTTAACGCCGAGTCTGAGGGTATAGCCATAGAGCATGCCCAAGAGATCGGGGCATGTGCCAGAGGTCTATGCCTGACAAGAAAGTTACCATCCCAAACACAATATGCAGTGAACACCGCTCTCAGGGGGACATTACATTTGGCTGCCGAATCCTCTATTCAGGTAAGACTTTTCCATAGGTGTAACCTGGAGGGTGAAGCACAAGCTATTGGAACAAGCAAGGTTTCATAGTTCTGGCAGCAATGCATCCCATGTCTTTTTTGGCAGTAGCGGTTCACTGAAGTTGCTGGCAGCATGAAAGCTGGCCAGAGGTTCCACGCACTGGACTTGTGCTACTCTACAATTAAGGGACCACTTGCAGTTTGGTAAGGTGTATACTTAGTTATACAGTACAAATGATTGAGACATTATCAGCTACTTTGAACGGTAAATGTAAAATGTACAATATTGGGTTTCAAGCAGGTTAGAATTGCACAGGTTCAGTATAAGGACCAAGATTGTCTTGTTAGACTGGCTCGGAAATCGGGCCACAGTTGCTATTTAAGGTAGTTACCAAGTAGCTGAAAGATCATCTCGAGTTTGGAGATGGAACAGATTTGCATGACTTGCCCAAAAAGTTCTGTTATTAGTATCAACTATTTATAGACTCTACGGGCATTGTATGGGCTATAGAGTGATTGGACAAATAAGCATATTGTCATGCTCATGTTCAGGTTGATGCATTGTGATGATGGCATATGTTAGTCACGAGGGTGCAATCGGTTAAAGAATCACTGGAATGGTTACATAATTTTGTTGCCACAGGAGAATCATCAAGTGTGGGTAATGGCAACACAGAGTTGGTGTTGAATCGCACTGTATTATGAAATTCTGGTTCAATGGAACACCTAATATGAATATATGTGTATACATATGTATGTTGGTTTCATGTTTATTTCACTGGTTGCAAAATAGTTGGCATAGCAGTGGCAAAAGATACATTCTCGCCAAAAAGGAGCAGGTGGGTCTTTTATGGCTACCTCCATTTTGTCTCATCACTCAAGGTTTCAAATAAAGTCATTAAGAGGCTTTAAGTTCTTATTGTGTGATTATGCAAATTGATTCCCGATTTGTTGCAAATAATTATATAACCTTATTGGTTATTTTAAACTTGAATTTGCTTGTTCAGCCTGAGGCTTCGGAAATCAGATGTTTCATGATAAACTCAAATTTATGTTCTGCAGGTCTAACAAACTGTCCTAAGGTTTGGGTTGTTACATCTATCCTTCTATGTGTTCAAAGAGTTTGCATAGCACCAAACGGCTATATTTTCTTTTCCAGGAGATGAAAGAGTTTGTTATGCTAATGTTCCATGAAAAATGGTATTGATTGCTAATGTTTCGAGTTCATGCTAAATGATTGTCTGTTAATTATAGAGTAATACGGCCATTAATTGGCTCAATGAGCTTCCTCATTGAATTGGCTGTAACGAACAAGACTCGCTGTCGGGTCCACACCGGTTATCAAGGGGTAGGATAGTTTCAACATAGGTCCCAGGACCAGTATAATGCCATATGCGATGTTGATATCTGTGAACACTATTTCACCAGGAGGCAGCAACTATATCCTTAAATTTGGCTGGAGTTTATTAGGTAGTTATCCTTCTGGCACTGGTTTAGTGCAGCAGGTTGTCGCAAAATAATTGTGATGGTACAGGATGATAATGTCTGTAAATTATAATATATAATATGTTATAAATACTTGAGCAGACCAGAAGGGGGTCAGGTCTCAAAATAGTCACAGGCATACCAGGGGACCTTTGATAAGGTAAGCACACATGTATACAACAATATGTCAAGGTCATCAGGAGCCTTGGAGTTCTGAACTAGCAATGTTGTTAGTCACAAAGAATTTGGGAGAACGTATTGTTCATGGCATTCCAGATGAGGAAAACGGAGTTGTGTTATGCACTAATGGATTCTGTTTCCAGATCTCATTCCACCAGGGCTGCTACAACATCAGCAGCAAGGGTATTTATGTTCCGCTGGGTCGCATTGTTGCGGCTGGAGTATGGTCCATCGAATGAATCTCCACACATCTGTAATGACCCATTGCTGAACCAGGAGTATTGTTAACTCTATTTATGTTCTGGTTATATGTTCCATCTGGGTGAGAGATGGAAATATTATTGTTTCATTTAAACAGCATCGGCATGTTTTACATCTATGTTATGACTGTATGCATTATGAATGTTTTCCCTTCATTTGTCAATGAAGCAGCTGTGGTTGTGTATCCTCGTTTCACACGGCATGAAATCACAGAGCTTTGAAGTCTTCACGTAGTCACTCACGTGACTCCGAAGTAAAATAGTAAGATTAAACGAGAACTTACCAGTTTGAAGTTTGATCTTTATTTTATGAGGAGTCGAGTTGAGGGACTACGTGCCCTCCGCTCCCAGCCCTCATAGATTTCATCTGGTAGTTCTAGTCTTTATCTTACACTATACTTCGGTTTGCTGTGATTTCACACCGTTGCTTTGAAGATTGACGCACGAACGGCTGTACGGGGTTCTTCACGTAGTCCCTCAACTCGACTCCTCATAAAATAAAGATCAAACTTCAAACTGGTAAGTTCTCGTTTAATCTTACTATTCTCTTGCCCAGAGTAGGGGAATCGAGGACCAGAGGACATAGGTTCAAGGTGAGGGGGAAAAGATTCAATAGGAATCCGAGGGGTAACATTTTCGCACAAAGGATGGCGGGTGAATGGAACAAGCTGCCAGAGGAGGTAGTTGCGGCTGGGACTATCCAATCGTTTAAGCACAGGTTTGGAGGAATATGGACCAAGCGCAGGCAAGTGGGACTAGTGTTGCTGGGACGTTGTTGGCCGGCGTGGGCAAGTTGGGCCAAAGGGCCTGTTTCCACACTGTATCACTCTATGACTCTAAGCGCACTCCAGATGTTGGAAGCTGTCACCAAGATTAACCTCGGGTGACACTTCCTTGTATCTCTGAGGATTTTTTTGTTTATTGATTCCATTGGGTTTTTTTGGGGTGAAACGTGAAAACGAAGCCTTGCTTGGTTCTTCAGTTGAATGTACAAAACACATAACACCATTCAAAAATGTGCAGTAAGTTCTCTCTGGGCAACATTCCTCATTCAACCAACATATTCAAAGTAAGATCAATGGCTATTTATTTCATTGCTATTTGTTGAACCTAGCTGTGCATAAATTAGAACAACTGAGAGTGCATTCCAAAGGTAATTTATTGACAGTGGGAAATCCTGAAGACAAGAAAAACTCCATACAAATTCAAGTTCTTGTATGTTTTGCTAAATCTACCAAAGGAAAAAAGATGCCATAATCAGACTTTAAAGGCATAGAAAGTAATATGTCACATACAAAATTCTCGCAACAGTTTGCCTTTCATCTTATCTTAATTTTTTCCAGTTTTTTTTCTCTTATGTGATATAATTTCTTAATGAAAACCTGCATTGCATATTGCTTGTGTGTCCCCTTGTATTTTTCCTTTTTTACATGTTGATTCTGCTTTGCAATTATTAGTTTTGCTGAATGTCAGGTCTTCTTTCTGTTTTGCATTTTTTAGTTACCGGGAGATTTAGTTTAGTTACGTTTACTTTAGTTTAGTTTATTAGGGTCACGTGTACCGAGGTACAGTGAAAAGGTTTTTGTTGCATGCTATCCAGCCAAAGAAAAGTCTATATAGTTACTAGGAGATGGTTTAGTGTTGCTGGAAAATAAATGGCTTTCCTGTGCCATAGGTTCATTATACAGAATACAATTACCATTACAATGCAATATAAAAAAGCTTTTGATTCTGTTGAAAAAGTTCTTGCATCCCATCTTTTCTCCCCCAAAATATTATACAGTGAGCATTTGCTGAAAGCATTTGTCTGGGCAAGCAAGTCTGTTTTACAGCTAATCGAACTTTCACCCAGAAAGTTTTGCAATTGCAGATGTTTGGTGGTACTCTTTTAATCTGCTTTAAATTAATTTGAGATATGATTCAGAGCATTTGAGATCCAAGAGTACTATAGTTTCCTTTTTGATTTTTTAACACTCATGTAATCGTGTCTATCAGCAATATGAGCCTATTCTACCAGGACCAACAACTATGCCAACTTGTGTGTTGTTCGAAGATTTACTAATTAACCCAGCTCCATTTTCATCTGAAATATTTAAGCATGTCATAAAACAACACCACTATTACCCATGGAACTCCATTGGTCACAGGCCTCCATGCCGAATAACATAATTTCTCCACCCCACTTTGTCTTTGTTGGCCAGGCAAAATTTGAATCAAATCTATCAAATCATCACAGATATTACTGAGACACTACATTTAGAAAAAATAAGGCTTGTTTTGTCTGACAAATCAGATCAATTTTCCAAAATATGGTCTCCATTCATTGAATTTCTTCAGCAACATAATGGTTGAACACAAATTTAAAACCAACGCTAGGGTCGGGTGAGCGGGCGTAGGGAAGGGTAGTGGGATATATCTCCACTTTTTTTTTCACTTCTTCATTAGTTCAGGGGTTTTTCTTGTTTCTTTTTCATATCTTTTTCGAAATTCTTTCTTTTCTTTCCCCTTTCTTCTACCTTTCCCTCTTTCCTTTTTTTCTTTTTTCCGATCTACTTATTAGTATATAAAATGTTAAAACTTAAGCTGTACGAAAATTGTATAATTGTTATGTCGATTACTTTCTCCTTGTACAATTGCTTCTAATAAAATAATATTTAAAAAAAATAAAAACAAATCTGTCAAATCATTGTGGATCTCACTTGCTTAATCTTCTAGATCAGCCTACCATGAGGTACCTTGGCTTTACTGAAGTCCAATTATATAATATCCATTACATTACCCTCTTCACTTCCTCAAAAAACCTAATCAAGCTTGTAAGACCCATTCTCCCAACACAAAGCCATACTGACTATCCTAGTTAGACTATGCTTTTCCAAATATGACTGTATCTTATCATAAGAATCGTCTCCCACAAATGCTCTGTCACTGACGTAAAGTTCAGCAGCCTACAATTTGCTGGATTCAATGCTCTCTTAAATAAAGAAACAATATTAGCTATTCCCCAGTCCTCTGGGACCTCTTTCCTTTATAATCAAGGTGAGAGATACAGCTTGGAAACAGGCCTTAGTAACTTGTAAATGGGTTCCTCGAGTTCTCTGTTGGAATTTATCGTATTTAGTTCATTGCTTTTATGCAAATAGAAACATATTCTCTTTATCTATTGTTATGGGCTATCATTAACTCACCCCCGATATATTCTTTCTCCAAAAGAATAGAACCTCAAAAAGTTTACTTTTTCATAGGTGTAACCTCATTGTGCTTGCATCAAGTTCGTAAATATTTTATGCACTCCCTCCACTATTTATTTCTGTTATATCATGCTGACCTCAACTGTATGTGGTGCACTAAAAAATCCCAACATCATGTGACTACTCAGGGCCAGCATGGTTTTCTCAAGGGAAATCAAATTTCTTTTGATAAGATATAGAACAAAATGTTATGTTGTTACATTGGTCTAAGGGTTTGACGACAAAAATGTAAGACAGGGTATTTTAAGATTGGACATCAGATTAGTTAATGGTCAGAAAACAAAGAGTGGAATTAAGTAGATCTATGTAAGGTTGACAAACTGTCACTGATGGGGTATCAAAGGGCCCTCCATTATAATAATGTATTTGTAAATGCAGGGACCTCATTCAACTTCTCTGATGATATTATGCTTTGATGAAAAAATGGACTATTAGGATATAAAGAGTTGTCATTGAGTGGACTACAAGAAAATTGGTGGAAAATAATGGTGGGAAATGTGATTTTTTTTCTGGTTTGCTAGTTAAAATAAAAAAGCAAAATACTTATTAAATTATAAGCTCTAGTAAAAGTTGATGTACAAGGGACTCATAGTGTGTGAGTTCATAATGCACACAAAGTAAATGTGCAGATAACTGAGTGATTAGAAAGACAATTGTATATTAATCTTTATTGCAAGGAGGTCAGTATACAAAGGCAAGGAAATTTTGCTAAGACACGAAAAGTTGCTAATTTTGCTAAGACCCGTATCCACCTATCACTTCCCAAGCTTTGCCCCATCCCCACTTCTCTTTTCCAGCTTTCTTCATCCTACTCCATCAGTTCCTCCAGCACATTAATGTTTTGCAGAAATTGCATGGAAATCTTTCAGAGTACTGAGCTCTGAATAAAGAGAAGGACAAACTTGCTTTGGGAGAATGCAATGTAGATTGATTAGTTTGATTCCTGGGATGAGTTGGTTGTCCTTTGAGGATTGAATGTGGAAAATAGCTATGCACTTATTGGAGTTTAGAAGTGTGAGGGATGATCTAATTTAGGGGGATTGACAAGTTAGGTGCTAAGAGGTTGCTCCTGCTTTCTGCAATTTGTTGAAATGAAGGCACATATACTTGTTACTTCTCAAGTAATGATGTAAAGATCTCCATGGAGAAGCGATTATAATTTGCAACAAAGGTATCGAGAGATATCTTCTTTTATTTTTTAAATTTAAAAAATATATATTTTTTTATTAGAAGCAGTGTACAAAAGTATAAAACGCGGCATATGATATAATACATTTATTGTACAGCTTCCATTTTAATTTTAACAAAGATGAAATAGAAAAAGAGAGAAAGAGCAAGAAAGAAAGAAAGTGAAAAAGAAAGTGAATGTGTAAGAATAGAGCCTCTAAACTACCACATGAGTGAAATCAAAGAGTGAGTAAGCAAAAACTTAAAAAAAATAAAAAGACAGAAACGAAATAAAAAGGAAAATAAATAAAAAGGCAATAACAAAACAAAAAGGAAAAAAACCAAAAAGTGTTGATATACCTGCTTCATTTCTCGCCACACCCATCACCCAGTCCGTAAATCGGTTTAATTCCAAAGTTGTGTTGCACCGTACTATCCCTGCAATGAATCAATGAAAGGAGACCATATCTTTGAAAATCGCTCTGATTTTCCTGCTAAGACAAGTCTCATACCTTCAAGATGTAGCGTCTCAGACATGTTTGTAATCCACATTTTAAGAGTTGGGGGAGATGTATTTTTCCAAAATTTAAGTATACGTTTTTTCGCCATTATCAGGCCAGAGAGATATCTTCAAGATACGAATTATAGATCGTTGGAATTCTCTACCCCAGGAATCGAAGCCTCAGTCAATTAATATTTTCAGTTCTGAGAGCACCAGTGCATTGAACATTAAGAGAATCAGAGATTACAAGGATTAGATCAGAAAATGGATTCATGGTGTAATGTCAGCTGTAAACGTTGAAAGGTAGGGAAGGGTGGAAGGATTGCAGGTGTACTACTGCTCTGTATTCTTTTGTTCCTACATTATGTGCAATCTAACAAATTAGGATTCAAGTTTAGTATAAACTCTCTGCTGTTAAATTCTGACATGGATCTGGAGTTGGATGATCACAGGATCATCTGGCATGCTGAGAGAAAAATAGATAGGCGTTTTAGTGAGGTGGTTTACCATAAAGAACAGATTGTGTAGCAATGTCCAAATGAACGGAACACTACACAGCCAAGTGGCCCATCGTTCACAATAACAGTGGCAGACAGCACCTCCGCACACGGTGACAACTGGTGTTTAGGTATTTTGTTCCTATGCAGATCTTGATTCAGCCACCTATTCTTTCCATTTCAAAAATAAACATTATTCATTAAAAAATGTATATGAAAAATACAGCAATGGGGCCATGGCTCTCAATACATTTAGAGTGTTGGCCTTGTGAGGTGATGCACAGGGCTCCTCATGTGCAGTGGCAGAAGGACCTTAGACTCCAGTCCTTCCCCACAAATACTTTACATTACACCTTGTGCGTAGGGGAGAGGGTAGGGTTGAAGATGTCCTGGTTGGGTTGCTCCAAGGCCTGGCTAAGTTAACCATTTGCAAGTAACTGCGCCAGGTGGACGAGGGCTACGCCCGAGACGGCTGCCTGTCCCTTTTCCAGGGTTACATCTGCACCAGGACTACGCGCTGTCCACGAGTGCCCTGGGAGATTTTTCGGGACCGCTGGGCATGCTTAATAAGGATAGTGATATAGTTGTATAATAGTATATTTAGTATTGAAGAATGTTTGTTTGCCGTGTTATGGTGGTGGGTTTTGTTTTGATTTATTTCATACTGTACATATTATTGTAAATAATTCAATGAATTATTTTTGTTCTAAAAAACAAACTGTACTTTGGCTGACCATGTTTCAATGTGTCCATTGGCACATATTCCTACAGCTTGGAAAGTGGTGCTCAGCAGCATTCCCTTACCGACCGCTCTTTTTAGTGGAAGACCAACAAGTTTCACCCACATTCATCTTATTGCATCTTTTTACCCTGTTACCCAATGAGAACGATGATCATTCACTTTCTGATCCTGACATCTCTCGGTATAAATGAGGTTGTTCAGGCAATATTTTCCCTTTAGGAAAGTCATGTGGGAGACACGAGGAACTGCAGATGCTGGAATCTTGAGCAAAACACAAAGTGTTGGAGAATCTCAGCGGCTCAGGATGCATCTGCGGAGGGAATAGACGGGAAATATTGGGTCGGGACGCTTCTTCAGATGTTTCTGGGTCATTAGTACCTTTTAATTATATTTTCTACTTCACCAAAGATTTCATTATTTCCCCTCTTATTGAAACTAAGCTTTTTTTTGTTTCCCGGATAGTAGTTTTCCTTTAAGTAATCATCACATCAGCTCATTGCCTGTGCTATGTCACTTTGGTATTGCAGTCACTTATTTTAAATGTGTAGATTGAACACATTTGGCCAAAGATTTTATGCTGTTTATGTATAATAAATGTATTCAACTTTTCTCCTCTATTTTCAACGAAATTATATAATTTCTATAATTTCTACTCTCGATGTCGTGTTTAATTCAGTGACAAATACTGAAGCAAAATAATTATGTAACATTACTTCTCTTCCTCGATGTTTGCCCTAAATCTTAACCCGTCTGCACCACAATATTTCCTTTTTTTTGCTGGTTGGAATTCAGTGTTGAACATGTAAAACATGACTTGAACCTGCATGGAAAATTGCTGTGTCAATGGAAATGGAATGCAAGATTGCTGGAGAATTTTGTGTATCAAATGCAATTGGGAATAGCTGCAGTCTGCTCAGAGTGACAAAGTCCAAGCCAATCAAACCGAATCTGAAACATTCGGCCATTTCAACAACTGCTTCTGTTGTTGAAATGGCCATCACTCACTATAGTTCTTGTCAGTGTTTGAACAACCAAGTGTTTCAGCTGTGAAAGAAAAAGTTTTGTAACAGGATTGAATATACACTTTCGCATCTGACCAGATACAAAGTGTGCTTACTGCCAACCAAGAACAGTCCCGTGCATTTGATGGAGTGCAATTAAGAAGGAACTGGATAAAGTAGAAAAGAAAAATGACATGCTTGTGAAATTCTAGTAAATGAGTGAGCCACTTTAATAGTTGTTGTTCTGAAGACAAACAAAACCGTGTGTGAACACTAAATCGTGCCACAGATTACGAGCAACATCTATCACCATTTTTGCTTCATTTATGCATGTAATCATGGCAAGATCCTTAACAGCACATGTGCAGAAGGATCTTGAGGTCCAAGCCCCCAACTCCCTGAAAGTGGCAATACTGGTAGTGTGGCATTGAGTAAGAGTCAGGAAGTTATGATGCAACTTTTAGGACTTTGGTTAGACTGCATTTGGAGCATTGTGTGCAGTTCTGGTCGCCCCAATACAGGAAGGATGTGGAGGCTTTGTAAAGGGACCAAAGAACATTTATCAGAATGATGCCTGGATTTGAGGATATCAGCTACAGGAAATGGTTGGACAGACTTGGAATGTTTTCTTTGGAATACTGAAAGTTGAGGAGAGCCCTGATAGAAGCACATGACGTTATGAGAGGCATAGATAGGGTAGACAGTTGCACCCTTTACCCGAGATGGAAATATCAAATAATAGCTTTAATGTGAGCAGAGCAAAATTTATAGGAAATGTGCAGGGGAGGGTTTTTACAGGGTTTTTTTTTGTGGGTGTCTGGGAAGCAGGGGTGGTGGCGGAGGCAGATACAACAGTGGCATTTAAGAGACTTTTGGAAGGGTATATGGATATGTAGGGAATAGAAGTATATAGATTATGAACAGGAGATAAGAGTTGGTCTTGGCATCAGGCCCTGTGCTGTTCTATATTCAAAAGTATTTATTAAATTGGACTTTGCCCACACCTACACAACCAAATGTTAACCAGATTATCGTGAGAATCCAATCATTAATGCACAGATGTCATTATTCATGCATGAGGTTACCCTATCAAGTCAAGTTTCCACCCAAGATCTTCCAGGCCACAATGGATAAAATCTTGCAAGGACCAGATCACTCCTGGAGTAATCAAAACAATCTATGATAACAATTAAGGTATCCACAGTGTAAATTGCAGGATAATGCTATGTTATGTTGTGCAAGGTAAAGTCCAAATAAAGTTCAGAGGTCTCCAATGAGGTAGATAGTAGATCAGGACCGCACTCTAGATGGTGAGAGAACAATTCAGTTGCCTGAAAACAGCTGGGAAGAAACTGTCCCTGAATCTGGAGGTATGCATTTTCAAACTTATATACCTCTTGTCTGAGGGGAGATGAAGTGGTGACCAGGATGAGACTGGTTCTTTATTATGTGGTGCGCTTGCCAAGGCTGGTGTAGATGGAGTCTATGGGTTTGTGTGATGATCTGGGCTACGTCCACAACTCTGTAATTGCTTGCAATCTTGAACGGAGTTGTAGCCAAACCATACTGTGATGCATCTTGATATAATGTTTCTACAGTGCTTCTGTAGAAGTTGGTGAGGGTTGTGGTGAGAAGTTGGTGGTGCTAAACCACTGAAGCCTTCTAAGGAAGCAGAGGCATTGGTGTGATTCCTTAGCCATTGCTTCCATGTGGCTGGTCTAGGGCAAATTGGTTGTTATATTTACTATTAAGAACTTGAAGCATTTGACCATCTCTACTTCAGCACTGGGATGTGTGTACTGCTTCACTTCCTGAGTCACTCCAGTCACATCTTGTGACTTCCAGATTACGAAGTTCTCAATCTCTTTCCTGTTCTCCGTCTCGTTGCGATTTGATATCTGGCCCACTGCGGTGGTATTGTCTGCGAACTTGTAGACAGAAGAGAGAGAAAGAAACAAGTAGAAAGAAGAGAATCGTTACCTCAATGCGAAATTAAATGATTGTATTTCTGCAAAGAGAAATAGCGTTCCTCGGTTTGAAGGATACACTACAATTATTGAAGCTATCACTAATGCGCCAAAGCCTGAATACGTAGCAAATCTAAAGTCATATCTGAAAATATGCAGAATGATGAAGCTCCTTCCACATCTTGTGACTGTGGTGCTCACACGCTTGCATCACCTTTTGAAAAAGGAAGTGAAAATGTGAAGCAAGCAGCCATAAAGTGGATGCAAGAAAAGTTGAAAGTGAAACTTATCAGCTCATAAGGTCAAAAGTGATAGGAGTAGTATTAGGCCATTCGGCCCATCCAGTCTACTCTGCCATTCAATCATGGCTGATCTATCTCTCTCTCCGAGCCCCATTCTCCTACCTTCTCCATAACTTCTGACACCTGTACCAATCAAGAATCTATCTCTGCCTTAAAAATATCCACTGACTGTGCGTCTACAGCCTTCTGTGATAAAGAATTCCACAGATTTACCACCCTCTGACTAAATAAATCTCTCCTCATCTCCTTCCTAAAAGAACATTCTTGAATTCTGAGGCTAGACCTCTAGTCCTAGACTCTCCCACTAGTGGAAACGTCCTCTCCACATCCAATCTATCCAACCTTGCCTTGTTCACTACAATGCTACAATTGGGCTGGATTTGGCATGTGATGTGTCAAGCTTTCAGGTAGGCGATGGATCATGTGGTGATAGACGGTGGTAAGAGAAACTCATTGCTTCACCTCTTATACTTTGTACAAGGAGCAGGTGCAATTATGCTTTCCAAGAAGGATGCACTTGGAATAGTGTTTGGTACCAAGAAATTTCATGAGTTTTCATCAGCAGACCTTCCACCTCATTAACATATCATGAACCACTATAGGTGATATTGTATCCAAAATCAAGAAAACAATTACTATGGTGGCATCAAGGATGCAAAGATGGGCAGAACTGAATTGTACAACCGTACTAAAAAAAGATACAAAGTGCTGGAGTAACTCAGCAGATCAGGCAGCATCTCTGGAGAACATGGACAGGCCACGTTTTGGGCCATGCTGATTGTCCGAGAGGGAAGAAAGCTGGAAGAGAGGTGGGGCCAGCAAATGGTGTGGATACAAGTGATGGGGTAGGAGGATGTGACTGGCAGATGATTGGGCGAAAGTCAGAGATGAAAAGACAAAATGTATGAGATGAGGATAGAAGAGGTGTGAAATGTGACGTTAGAGGAAGGAGGGACAACAGGAAGGGGGAAGGGGATAGTGAAAAATGGGTGGACCTCCAGGTGGGGCACAGGGAAAAGAGGGAGTAAAAGAGGTTGGGGTCGGGGGCAAATAGTCTATCTAAATTGGAGAATTCAATGTTCGTACCATTGGGTTGTAAGCTACCTAACATAATATAAGCTGATGTTCCTCCAGTTTGCGTGTGGCCTCACCCTGGCAGGCACAGGACAGAAGGGCCAGTGTGGGGTCGGGAGGGGAGTTCAACAGGAGGGATTGGAACCCAACAGTCACCGGTCCTCTAACTTTCTCCCTCCTATTACAATCAGTCTGAAGAAGGGTCCCGACCCATGTTCTCTAGAGATGTGGCCTGACCCACTGAGCTACTCCGGCACTTTATGGGTTGCTTCGATGAGCCAGCAAACTTAGCTGAAGAAGAGTAGTTGAATTTAAAAAAATGCTGTGACACTATTCAGAAAGAATGCAGTTTCAAGCAAAGTGAGCTATTTGGGTTCTCAGGAAATCAAGGTTTCATAAGTGGGAGGTTTAGGAGATTAGGGAAACCAAGTTTTCATGAAGATCAAATGACCATTCAAGGTTGGATGGTGAACCACAGTCTGAGTTGGATCCAGGCCAAAGTGACAGATGACAAACCTTCTTGTGGTTTCAGAACCAAGTTGCCCCAAAGTGCGAGGAGATAAGAAAAATGCTGAAAATCTGTTAGTAAACTGTATACCTTAACTGGTACATGTGACAATAAACTGACCTTGAAACACAACAGTCCGTGGCAATGAATTCCTCAGATTCACAACCTACTGTCTAAATAAATCCTTCCTCATGCCCATTCCAAAGGTACATCCCTTTTATTCTGAGGTTGTTCCCTCTGGTCCTAGACTCCCCCACAACTGGAAACATTCTCTAGGCCTTTCATTATTTGGTAGTTTTCAAATAATCACTTGATGGAGATCTTCGGTTTCCTCCCACACCGCAGACGTACAGGTATGTAGGTTAATTGGCTTGGTGTATATGTAAATTGTCCCTAGTGTGTGTAGGATAGTGTTAATGTGTGGGAATCGCTGGTCGGTGTGGACTCGGTGGGCCGAAGGGCCTGTTTCCGCGCTGTATCTCTAAATTAAAGAACCCTTCCATTGTACTGGCAAATGACCTGGCCTCATTTACTCCAATGATGTGTGGCCAGTAATGATACAGCTGTCTGACTGTGTGGGCTGAACAAGTTGCTTGCATGTGGGTCATCTTCATTCTACCGTCACTGGTAGAGCAATGAATTCCCAAACAAATTAAAAATGCCATTTAACTGGACACTTGTAATCAAATGTTTAATTTGCTCGAAATTGCACTTTAATTTATGATATGTGCTGAATGGAATCTGTGCTTTGTTCCAGGGGGATAGAATGTGGCACTTTGCAGTGTCAGTCTTCCTGGTCGATCTTTACGGCAACAATCTGCTTCTGACAGCTGTCTATGGACTGGTCGTGGCCGGGTCTGTCCTGTTGCTGGGAGCCATCATTGGAGATTGGGTGGACAAAACCTCCAGGCTGAAAGGTCTGAACTAGCGCAACAGTGTTTTATTATTGTGTACAAACCTTTTAAATGGATAGCTTTGAACAACAGAGCAGCAGCAATTCTCCATGCATTGCAAAGTTGTGCAAGGTTTACAGCAATGCAGATAACTTTGTACAATAGTCTAGTATTCTGTTGCAGAGACATGAAAACAGGAGTAGGCCAGACAGTTCATCGAAACAGCTCACATACTCTACTATAACATGACTGAGTAGTGCTTCAACACCATTTAACAGCTTTGTCTCTTTCCATTCATACCCCTTCCCCAACCAAAATCTACGTATTTTAGCCTGAAACGTTTCATTTGAATCACCACCCATGGTTTTTGGGTTGGGCTTGGGGTTTGGGGTTTGGGTGAGTTCCAGATCTCACACAATACATTCTGTGAAGGGAAAAAGGCCTCCCAGTTCCCTCCCAAATGGCTAAAATCCAATAATATGCCAATAGCTTCTTTCAAACAATCTATCCCCTGTTCTATTGAATATTGCTGTTGTTAGAAGCAGTCATTATCATTATAAAAACTTAATTAGATCAGACCTTAATCATCCAATTTGAAGACAGCTTTATAAAACCTGCTGAACTTTAATGCTTTCGGCAAACCCACGTGTTAGCGTAGGAAGTCTTCCAGAGATCCTGTGTCCAAACAAGTCCTCCACTGGGGTCTGACCATGCTCACTGAAACCGAGGAAACATTTGCCCAATCTCATTCAGATAAGGCTCACCTGTTGTTGGACCTGTGTACTGGTTTTTGGTGAACTTTGTACCTGGACACTTAAGTTGCTTTTGCTCCAGTTCCTGAGTAGGAGCTGTGGTGGTGGGGGTAAAGATGTTTGCATTTGTTAACGACTGGAAGCAGGCATTGTCTTGGAGCTGGATAGACTTGTTTTAAAGCTTGGATTTTGGACCCAAATTTGGTCCGAATTTCCAGAATAAACATGGCTGATGCTCCTGAAAATCTTCCGATCTACTTAATGCCCATCTCCTGCAGCAAAATAGGGAGGAACCCCTTTTGTAGTGAAGAGAATCAACACCATGTCGTACTCCCAGCCAGCAGTTCAATGTTTGGAGATTAGTGGCAGCTACTGCAATGCTGTGCGACCTCCTTAATGAATGGAAGAGGATACTTACCTCTATGAAGCTGTTCCAAGCCCTGAAGTTGTCCGATGCTAAATATGCACTGAATGGGTCTTTTAGTTCAGGACCTGACCTAGCTATCTTGGACCGTCTTCAGTGCCAAAAATTACAGTGGAAGAAATGTTCCCCAATTTGTTTTAACAGAGTTTGATGTGTGTCGCCTCTCAACTACACACCAGGTTATTGTGTGATTAATAATTATCTCATCATAATGACCCTTTTAACTATTAATGTCCATTCTCAAGCGCTAATATAATAATTGTATTATTTACTTTTTTAACAAAATTATTAATAAAAATACTTGTTTATGCATAAAGATTATTCAGTATGCTCAATAATAGCATGTATAATATCTTCTCTAATCCGTCAGTGTTCACAACTAATCGATTTAAAAATTAAAATTTGAAATTTAACTAACAAGGAGATACAAATTCAACAGAAACTATTTTACCATCCTAATTTATAACAACTCATTGCTTGCTTATATTAGTTTAAAGCATGAAGTACGGGTGTCAGAGGTTATGGGGAGAAGGCAGGAGAATGGGATCAGGAGGGAGAGTATGGTCAGCCATGATTGAATGGCGGAGTAGACTTGGTGGGCTAAATGGCTTACTTCTGCTCCTATGACTTATGATCTTATGAAATAAAAATAAGATGAATTTTCTATTTTTCCAGTACAATATAGTTAACGTGGAGCAACCAGTAGAGAAAGCATTTGTATTTGATATAACCTAAAGGAAGATCAGTTTTTCTTTTGCTCCATCATTGCTATATGTTCTCGGGTGTCGCTTGATTGTCACTTGACAAATATGCCAAAGTCTTTTTATCTGTCCAGTAATGGATTTGTGATTCAAACCTGTTACCGCTTGAAGTTCTCAAGATTAATTATTTTGCCTTTGTCTCAAATTGCTCTTGTGTGTCTTCAATTTAACTTTCTTTTCTTCTCTTATTTTGTCTTTCTACATCAGTTAATCAATTTCTATAGTCTTTCATTATCTCTTCATCATACCCTTCACATTAATACAACTCTATCTATTCAGAGATAGTTTTAGACCCATAGAATTATGCAGCACTGAAATTGGCCCTTGAACAATTTGTCTATGCCAACCAAATTGCCAACCTCACACATCCAATTTGCATGTATTTGGACCATGTCCTAAACCTTCCATCTCTGTGTATCTGGTCTAAATTATTTAAAATATTGTAATTGTACCTGCCTCTATCATTTCATCTGGCAACTCGTTCCACCCCCTGTGTGAAAAAGATTCCCCTCAGGAAGGTTTCCCCTTTAAAATGTTCCCCTCTCACTTTAAATCTGTAACCCTTAGTTTTAGACTCCTCTATAACCTGGGAAAAAGATTGTGACCATTCACCTTAAAATGACATTTCTCCAGTCCGCCTTTGTTAATAGGTGAACTAATTTACGTTCATGTGTATGCGCAGTATGTTAGGATATCACATCGTCCTAACTTTGAAAGATATCGCCATTCTTTCACCGTCACTGGGTAAAGATCCTGGATCGCCCATCTGGGCAGATAGTACACCAGCACTCAAGGACTGCATCAGTTCAATAAAGCAGCTCATGACCACCTCTTTAGGGCCTTTAAGGATAGGCAAATAAATGTTGGCTCAGTTGTGAAGACCACAGCTTTTGAATGAATAAAATAATATTTTCATTTACGGATGATTAGCATATTCCTCGATTTTCTGTAAGGATTTTTTGGTACATCTTCAAAGACTCTTTGACATTTATGTTCTGTTTGAATTGGATGAACGTGTTAAAGGCAGTTTGAGAAATGTCCCAATTTTTTCTTTCAAGTCCACATTGCGTTTGCTGTGCTGTGGCATTAAAGAAATTGCTGCACTAGAGGAAGTGGGACGAAGAGTAGTTGTGGGGTTGGAAGATGATGAAAAGGTTGACGGAATGTTTCACTGAGAAATTTAATTCTAGATGCCTGGATTAATGTTTAACTGGACTTTTCCTACTGAATAAACATTAATTCCACTAAACAAGCACATTGCAACCTAATAGCAACGATCTTAGTTCTACGATTGAAAAGTTATGCGTTTAATTTCTGCCCTTTATAGAACAATTAAATCATTATGACACAGAAGGTGGACAGTGATTGGTGTGAATGCCATCAGTTCAATGTTCTGCTCTTCCCCCTTCACCCTGCAAATCATTGTCTTTCATGTCTTTTCAAAATTCCTTAGATTCTGGAGTAGTTCCTGAGGATTGGAGGGTAGCTAATGTAACCCCACTTTTTAAAAAAGGAGGGAGAGAGAAAGCGGGGAATTACAGACCAGTTAGTCTAACATCGGTAGTGGGGAAACTGCTAGAGGCAGTTATTAAAGATGGGATAGCAGCGCATTTGGAAAGTGGTGAAATCATTGGACAAAGTCAGCATGGATTTACGAAAGGTAAATCCTGTCTGACAAATCTGATAGAATTTTTCGAGGATGTAACTAGTAGAGTGGATATGGGAGAACCAGTGGATGTGGTATATCTAGACTTTCAGAAGGCTTTCGACAAGGTCCCGCATAAGAGATTAGCATACAAACTTAAGGCACACGGTATTGGGGGTTCAGTATTGATGTGGATAGAGAACTGGCTAGCAGACAGGAGGCAAAGGGTAGGAGTAAACGGGTCCGTTTCAGAATGGCAGGCAGTGACTAGTGGGGTGCCGCAAAGCTCAGTGCTGGGACCCCAGCTATTTACAATATATATTAATGATTTGGACGAGGGAATTCAATGCAACATCTCCAAATTTGCAGATGATACCAAGCTGGGGGGTATAGTTAGGTGTGAGGAGGATGCTTGGAGGCTGCAGGGTGATTTGGATAGGCTGAGTGAATGGGCAGATGCATGGCAGATGCAGTATAATGTGGATAAATGTGAGGTTATCCACTTTGGTGGCAAAAACATGAGAGTAGACTATTATCTGAATGGTGGCAGATTAGGAAAGGGGGAGATGCAACGAGACCTGGGTGTCATGGTACACCAGTCATTGAAAGTAGGCATGCAGGTGCAGCAGGCAGTGAAGAAAGCAAATGGTATGTTAGCATTCATAGCGAAAGGATTTGAGTATAGGAGCAGGGAGGTTCTACTGCAGTTGTACAGGGTTTTGGTGAGGCCACACCTGGAGTATTGCGTACAGTTTTGGTCTCCAAATCTGAGGAAAGACATCCTTGCCATAGAGGGGGTACAGAGAAGATTCACCAGACTGATTCCTGGGATGTCAGGACTTTCATATGAGGAAAGATTGGATAGACTCGGCTTGTACTCGCTGGAATTTAGAAGATTGAGGGGGGATCTTATAGAAACTTACAAAATTCTTAAGGGGTTGGACAAGCTAGATGCTGGAAGATTGTTCCCGATGTTGGGGGAGTCCAGAACAAGGGGTCACAGTCTAAGGATAATGGGGAATTCCTTTAGGACCGAAATGAGGAAAACATTCTTTACACAGAGAGTGGTGAGTCTCTGGAATTCTCTGCCACAGAAGGTAGTTGAGGCCAGTTCATTGGCTATATTTAAGAGGGCGTTGGATGTGGCACTTGTGGCTAAAGGGATCAGGGGGTATGGAGAGAAGGCAGGTACGGGATACTGAGTTGGATGTTCAGCCATGATCACATTGAATGGCGGTGCAGGCTCGAAGGGCCGAATGGCACCTATTTTCTATGTTTCTATGTGCCTGACTATCTCCCTCCTGACCCTGTCCTGGTTGTTCCCACCAACACAGCTAGCAGTGAGTTCAAAATAAGTAGTATGTGTGTGTTTAAAAACAAGAACATATCACCTCACTTCCTCCCTGTGCATTTTGTTGATCACCTTAAGTTGCTTCCTTTCATTCTTTGGCCAAAGCTCTTCTCTGTTTATGCTCCCTAAACCTATCATGATCCTGAAAACCTCCACACGTCTTCTCTCAACCTTCGTCCTTCCATAGAGAATCACAACTGGAGAATCACAATTTTTATCCTCCCTCAGTAGATACCTTCCAAAAATGTTTTTTCGCAATCCTTTTCCAGACCCTCGCATCATTTCTAAAGTGTGGCAACCAGAATCGGGCACAAGCATATAAATTATATTTTAGGCACACATTCTGGTGTGACCGCAGCACAGTATTGCAGCATTGTTTCATTCATGAATGTGACATTAAAATGAGACCACCTTTACCTTTTCAGATGGATACAACATAAACATACCAGTTTTTAGTTCACCTGGTAATCCTTATAAATGCTATTTGCAAATATATCCATATCTGTACCACATGCATATTTTAATTAAATAAAGGCATGTACAGAACATGGCATGGACCCATTATGTCTACTCCAGGTCTTTGTATAATTAATGTAATTCTCTAGCCTTTTCTCTTTTATTCTGCAATTTTTCACAACAAGTAATAATCCAATTTCACTTGTGAAAGCCACTTTTGAGACTGCTTCCATCATCTATTCATGCAAAGCATTCCCGATCATAACATTCTGCTGTGTCACATTTTTAACTTTGTGTCTCCTGAATTTTGCTGTGAATCATTTTTAATCTGTGTCATCTGGAAAAAGAAGTTCACGGTTTTAAATATCTTTATCTTACTACTCCTCGATGTTCATTGCTCCGATAATCCCAATTTCTCTAGTTGTTATGCACGGCTGAAGTACAACATCATTCTATAAATCTCTCTAGGGCCTCAATATCTACATGAAGTATGGTGCCCTGTATTACCCAGGGGTTCAACCAGCAATTCCTAACACTTACTAGCCAACATTTCATAGTATTTACTGTAACTTCTTACATTTATATTCTATTTAAATTTATAATATTTATTTATATTCTATATTTATTTTTATAAAATCAGGATTCCTGAAAGATTAGCAAATGTATATATTGCAGAATGAAGAGGTCTGGACCACCGCCTCATATACATAAATTCCAATCATACCAATTTCTGTCCAAGTAATTCAATAAATCTGGAACCAAAAATAAATATTAGTTTTAATAATGATAGTCATGGAACCACATGACAGATGTAAAAACTCACCAGGTTCACTAATGTTGTTCAGGGAAGAAAATGCACTGTCCTCACACAGTCTGCCCAATTGGTAACTCCTGACTCACTGAGTACAGAAGCAAAGAATTGCAGATGCTGGTTAATGCACAAAAGGACACAAAATGTTGCAGTAACTCAGTGAGTCAGGCAGCATCTCTGGAGAACATGAATAGGCGATGTTTCAGGTCAAGACTGAAGAAGGGTCTTGGCGTGAAAAGTCACCCATCCGCGTTCTCCAGAGATGCTGCTTGACCTGTTGAGTTACTCCAGCATTTTGTGTCCAGACTCACTGATGTGGTTAACTCTTAGCAGCTTTTTTTAGGAAAGTAAAAGCCTGACAATAAATCTTAATAATATTGGTAGTGGTGTCCATAACCTTTGTATGAATAAAAAGGTCCATCTGTGAATGTCCACAATAGTTATTACATTTATACAGTAATTCATTGGGTGTTAATGAATGGAGCTGTTAAGCATGCGAGAGACAAAAACTTTTTTAAATAAAAAGACTAAATTTGAAAATATAGACAGGTTTAGGTGATATATTTAGGTCTCTGCAGATAATAATGAAGATGATCTATACTTGCGAGAAGACACAGATATACCTTCATTATTATCCTGTGAGACCTGAATATATCACCTTAAACTGTTCATTGTGTTTGTTTTCCAAGTTTACAACTCCTGTGAGAAGTGCTGTTGAAAGTAATAGATATTGACAATCCTGAGAATCTTAGCTCACTCCAGAGGAGTCCACCATTTTGGGGTAGCTTTCGGTACAGATTGCAGAAGTTTATGGTCCAATGTAGCAATCGCAAGACGGTCTTGTGATTGGGCTCAACAAAGCCATGAGTAAGTACTATCTGTGGCTTGGGGGGGTAGAATTCATAGTTAACCGACTGTGTGGTCAATTCACATAAAATACTGCACTGACAGATATGTATTTTGAACGAAACATTGAATGAGGTCTCAAAAGCTATCGCAGATGAACTTTAAAGATCCTGTCATAATGTTTCAGGGATGACCAGAGAAGTATTCCCTAAAGTCTTGGTCCATGTGCTTCCTTCAAACCAACTCCTTTAAAAGCGATTATGAAGTCATGATCACATTGTTTAATGCGAGACCTTGCTGTGTGCAATTAGGCAGACAATTTCCAAAAAGTACAAAAAAAGAAGAGTATAGCCTCTTTTGAAATTCTGAATATGAGACATATTTTGTACCTTGTCTTACTTTGTCTCTATTTCCCTATTGTTTGGGATTTCATTCCTGTTTAACATCTTTTGCTTTGATTGATTTTGTTCTATGAATTTATTTTTTCTTAATTTACTTTATGCATGTGTGCACAATCATATATGTTTTACGTTCTCTATTTGAATATTTAGAACTTATTTATTTATGTGCCATGACAAAATCTAATTGCAGTGTAATTTTAAGAAATGTATAATAGATTCACCCAAGATGATACTAGGACTGGAAGGTAGACACAAAATGCTGGAGTAACTGGAGGTCTCCAGAGCTAAGGGTCAAGAGAACAGAAAGATTTGCGGCAAGAATTGAAAGGCTATGTTATTCCAGTTGGACCATTGGAGGCTCTGACTTTCGGAACGGGGTAGCAAAGGACTTTATGTTTGGAAGTTAATCAATAGGAATAGGTCAGAGAAGCCACTCTAAACATGCCAATTCTATGCTTTATAAAACTACAAATCTGTCTTTTGTGCCATGAAAATTGTCTCTTCTTAATCCAATATCTCTCAGTTGACAAAATGAAATCCACCATCAATGGAAGCTGACATGAAATAACTAATGTTGAACAGGGAAAAGGCAAGAGGGAAAATACAGGTTTATTTTTCAAGACTCAAAGGATCTGGATAACCTGTTTCATTCATTTCTGTTACTTGAGAAACGGAAAGGAGTGACGCTATACGTCACAGATTTAAAAGAGAAAAATATTAAACAAGGGCTACGCTCTAGGTTGGCTTGCTGGCAAAGGACCTCACCTACTTCTGAGGAGCACCTTCAGCAACAGACTGGTTCCACCAAGATGCAGCACAGAACACCACAAGTGATTCTTCTTCCCTGTAGCTATCAAACTTTATATCTCCTCCCCCTTCTGTCGTGGAGTAGATTGTGACTGACTTCCCTACCCCCCCCCCCCCCCCCAATCTATGCACATTCCCCAAGCCTTTCCACTCGTCACTTCAATTTTATGTTTCATGTATTTCGTGTTTTTATGACTGATGGCAGATCAATTTCCCTCCTGAGATGAATAAAGTTCTATCGTTTCGTATCTACTCAAAATGCACATCAGTGAAGTATCAACATTGATTAAAAAGTGGTCAAACTGACCTAGGGAAGAGTGGATGAAATTGTGCCAGGTTGTAACATTTCCACTGAAAATCTCTTACAGGCCACCTGATTTCAGAAACCTACTGTGCAAATAATCCCAAATGAGCCAAAATTCCACCTGCTGATAATTTTACTGATTTTTATTTTTATTTTCCAGTAAAATGATTAGCAGTGGACTTTTGGTTCCAGAGTTTGGATATGAGGTTTTTCTGTAGATTTAATCTTGTGAATATGTCCAAAAATTGTAAGACAATGGACATGTGATAAATATCTAAATTGTAAACAAATGGCACAGCGCTGATGTACATTGACTTCAAGTTTCTGAAAACATTTTGTGAATAATTGTGATTCATTTCAATATAACCAATTCTTTTCTCACTCCTATGATAGTTGCCCAAATATCCTTGGTTGTTCAGAATGTCTCAGTCATCATTTGTGGCATCATCCTGATGATGGTTTATCTGTTTAAACCTTCTCTTAGCACCATGTTCCAAGGATGGCTACTCGTAAGTCTTCATTTACTAGTTTGACTGTGCAACACCATAACTGATGTAATGTGAATATGGAATTTGTATCAATGTGCCGTTTCAGACAATGCAATGCAATGATGATATTCTGCCAGTTGAGGACCAATAATGCTGGCATTGCTGGTGAAACTGCAGAAAGTTGGCAGCGGTTTTCAGGGCGGCACGGTAGTGCAGTGGTAGAGTTGCTGCTTTACAGCGCCAGAGAGCAGGGTTCGATCCTGACTATGGGTGCTGTCTGTACGGAGTTTTATGTTCTCCCTGTGACCATGTGGGTTTTCTCCGGGTGCCCTGGTTTCTTCCCACACTCCAAAGACGTACAGGTTTGTAGGTTAATTGGGTTTTTTAAGTTTTAAATTGGCCCTCGTGTGTGTAGTTTAGTATACTGGGTGATCGCTAGCCAGGGCAGCGTTGGTGGGCCGAAGAGACTCTTTCTGCGCTGTATCCCTAAAGTACTCTAAAAGTTATCTGCTGCTCTCACATGGTATCAGCAAGCAAACTCGCCTCACCTTCTCCCCCACTGCCCCTCATTTTAAATAATGTGTTTTAGAGAATATCATTCTCATCTGATGTAATTCATGGCCTAATGAAAATGTAACAAAATATTTTTTGAACTGTGCTCAATCCTGTAGGTGCCAGGAAAATCAGCGAAAAGCGAGTCAAGTAGAGACCCTGGCAGATTTCACAGAACATTTGTGTGACTGGTTCCACGTGGGCCAGGGGGGCACACTTTTACTTACCTGGATTTTTGCAACTTCATTTTTACACCTCACCCACCCCACCACCTGCCCCATTTGTGAATGGCGCTACCCCATTCCCAAAACTCCCAACCCCATTGCCTGTCAACACTTCAGACCATTTTCTTTGGATTTGTGAAACCCCCTGCAGTTGTGTTATTCCCCTTTCATGTCCCCGGCCTCCGTACTAATTTTGTGCACAATTTGATATAAAGTCCAGGAGTTATGGGGACTGGACCTCTGATGCTCCATCATGGGCGAAAATGAGGCTCCTCAGCTTCACTTCAATGATATCCAGAACAGGGAGCGAAAAATTCAGATAATATCCGCAGTTTTCCAGTGCTTTTTGTTTTAGTGTTTCTGAAATAGCTTGCATTGTACTGTTTAACAATATAGTAAATTCAAGCACAGGAGACCATTTATTAGTATGCGGTGCCCCATTGTCCTGGATTTTTGCAATCCAGCACTTTTCCCAGTCATTGCTGTTTGTGGAGGTCATGAGAGAGGTTATATTCACATACAAAGTCAATCATGCTTATTTTGTCTATATTAACGTTAAGGCCATTTACTGTCAGAGACTTCTTGCATGTTTTCAAATTATGTGAAAGCTGTTTTTATTAAAGATGATAGGAAGAAAATTAATATCTCACAAGAATAAATGTTTGATACGTTTTAGAAGAAAGTTATATTATTACCAATCTTTTGATCGGATCCAATCGGATTTCATCGAATATGCCTGGCTGCTTCTCTGGATTATGTAAGTTAGACTGTCGTCCTTTAGGATCTAAACTGGGGCAGTCATCAGAGAACTAGTGGCAAGCCATGTTATGCCTGGAACACACAGCAAGCTGGATTTGGGGCATCACCTATATCTGGGCTCAGTGTGAAGGATGCAGATACCATTGAGGCCCCAGCGTCACAAGCAGCCCTTGATAGGAGGGCAGAGTTGCGATACCACGAAATCTGGGAGATATTAAATGGATCAAAATTGTTGTAAATAACTTTTAAAAATCTAGTACAAATTTGAACATTAAGAATGTAATAACACATTGATGCAATAATAAATTATCTCAAAAACAATAAAATAAAAATTCATGAAAATAAATAATCTTTAATCTCCAAATGAAAATTCCCATTCTTTGCCAGGTTTGACTGGAGCAAGATTGCAGGGCAGAATCGCCAGTTTAATGCTGGGTGAACCTGGTACAATAAGACTGCTCAGGAACAATAGCAGCAGGCGCTTGGTTTGTCCCAGACTCATTGTGTGTCTTATAAGCTCGGACTTACTTACATGCAGGCATCACCTCCTATTTACATGATATTTTGTTGTTAATGGCCTGTCCCACCAGCATGCAACTGTATGCGATTAGCGCGACCTAACGTGGTCGCTTGAGCCGTCCGGCGTCGCGGGGCCGGTCCCACTTCGATCGCTGGAGCCGTGCGGAATTGTGCGGAGTTCGTCCCGAGTTCGTCCCGACACCGCGCGGGGCTCCGAAAAACTGACTATGTCCAAAAATTCCGCGCAGCAACGGCTTGTCGGCTCGCAGTCGCCTCGACATTTACACACCGCCCCGACATCGTGCCTCTGTGAACCTATCTGTAGGTGCCTCCATGACCCTCTATGTGTGTGGCTCCGTGGCCCTCTGTGTGTGTGCCTCGGTGCCCCTCTCTGTGTGCCCCTCTCTGTCCTGGCGAACTTACCTTAGACTTCGCTCCAAGTTCGCCTCACTTTGCGCCGCGTTGCGCCACTCACCCGACTTCCGCGCGGCCCTACTGCTGGTTTGGTTGCGCTTGCCGCATGCAGGCGCATGCCGGTGGGAACGGCCCTGTACAGGGGATCACCCGACCTCCGCGCGGCCCCCGCTTCTAGTTTGATCGCGTTCATCGCATAGAGTTGCATGCTGGTGGGACAGGCCCTTTACTCTTTCTCATTCTCACAAAACCTCTGAAGCGTTGCACCATTCAGCCATTCAAGTTACATGAATGTTACATTAACCAGAACGTGATATTGATGCTGTTCTTTTATTAAAAATATAAAAATGTCTCTTTCAATCAGCAGCTTCTGATCTGTTATTTCTGTTTAACTTTGTTGTAGACGGGCTGCTACATTTTGGTCATCACCATCGCTAACATTGCAAATCTGGCAAGCACCGCCATGGGAATCACAATTCAGAGAGATTGGATTGTTGTAGTTGCAGGAGAAGACCGAAGTAAATTGGCAGGTAAAGTCAATGCCTCATTCCAACCCTGTTGCTGCATGAAGAGTATTCATCCTGGATCAGCACAAAATCTGTTGATCGATTTTCCGACTAACCTGTTCTTTGGTGTATTCTTTGCCTCCAATCTCGACCCTGGTGGTGTTTGAGAATCACTCACTAGACTACATTGCAACATTAAAGCAGACTATGATACACTGCCCTACATAAGTCTAATGACAAATAAAGGTCACACTTAATCTATTAATTTAGTGTGCATGAATCATGCAATTATTATTTGCTAACAGAATATATTTTTTACGATTCGTATACACCTGATTATTTATTAATAAGTAACCAGACCTAATGTTACGTGCAACACCGTCTGATATCATGTTGTGTTAAGGGCCTCTCTACTTTTTATCTTGCACCCTTTAGTAAAGAATAAATCAATTGTACTGCATGTCAAGGCCTTAGGCTTTCCCAATAGATTTACTCAAAGATAATCATTGACAAATTTATTTCTGGATTTGTTAAAACGTGTCAGCTTGTTGTATCAGCTGTCCAATGTACACAATGTAAAAAAACAGGCCCACTGATCGATGTTAGCAGGGCAGTGATAATTATAGAACAGTCAGCTCCTTTATGATGCTCTAGCTCTGCGATACTTGGATGTACTAGTCAGAATGTAATGAGGTCTTGCATATGATTAACCTGGTAGTTGAGATAACAGCTGCAGTTAGTTTCACTACTCCTGGACTACGAATGGTAAAACATGCAATGCTGTGGTTTTTGCCTGTAGTCTAGTGATCCATGTTGGAAACTGCACTGGTGTAGATGAAAGGCAGGAATAGATTCTTTTTAATATCCTGGAACTGCCATTCCTCGTTGTATTGGAAATGTTGCCACTGTAGGAGACGAAGTGAGATAAAGAAACAGTAGTTGACAAATCAGTTTTAAGATAGACACAAAAAGCTGGAGTAACTCAGCGGGACAGGCAGCATCTCTGGAGAGATGGAATGGGTGACGTTTTGGGACAAGACCCTTCTTCAGACTGGTTAGGGATAAGAGAAACGAGAGATATAGACGGGTGATGTAGAGAGATAATGTACAATAAATGGAAGGTATGCAAAAAAGTAACGATGACAAAGGGAATAGGCCATTGTTAGCTGTTTGTAGGGTGAAAATGAGAAGCTCGTGCGACTAGGGTGGGGGAGAGATAGAGAGAAAGGGAATGCCGGGGCTACCTGGGGTGAGAGAAATCAATATTCATACCACTGCACAAGAGAAATATGAGATGATGTTCCTCCAATTTTCCTGACAATGGAGTAGACCAAGGACAGAAAGGTCTGAGGAGGAATGGGAGCCCACACCGACAATCAAGCACCTGTTCACATCAGTTCTGTGTTATCTCATTTTAGTGGTTTAGTGCCTCTGTTTTCATTGAAGGAGATCGAGTGATACTCAAGATTGCAGCTGAATACTTTGGTCAAGTATTTCAACCCAACAGTTATGTTTCCATTATCAGTTTCTAGATCCTGGCATGATTGAACCCATAGAGCATTTAACCATTTTGTGCCAATATTTGGAAACATTTAGTATTCAAACCCCTTTATGGAATGGTGATAGTTCTTCAAAATCGGAGACATTCCACAACGTAAGGGGAAGTAGTCAAGAACATCTAATTCTTTGCCGTGGGGATCAGTTCTTGGCCCACAAATGTTTCAATAGTGACAGTATTTGAGGTCTGCAAAGTCGCCCGTGATACAAAAGTAGGTAGAAGGGAACGTTGCGATAAGAATTCAGTGATTCTGCAACAGGATACAGATACTTCATGTGGACAGGGAATCCCAACACACTCTGGTGTACCAGATAACAAACTAATCTGAGACTGAATCTGATTGAGCGAGTGAGTAGAAGACAGACAAAAGGAGCTTAATGCAAGGAAGTGTGAGATCATGTGTAGGAAGGAACTACAGATGTTGGTTTAAACCGAAGATAGACTCAAAAAGCTGGAGTAACTCAGTGGGGCAGGCAGTATCTCAGGAGAGAAGGTATGGGTGACGTTTCGGGTCGAGATCCTTCTTCAGACACAATCAGAGATCCTACACTTTGGTAGGTAATGAGAAGGCAGATTATTATCTAAATGCAGGGAAACTGCGTGTCAGTGAAGTGAAGAGGGATCGAGATGTTTCAGTGCATGGATTGCCGAAAGCTAGCAGGCAGGTCCAAATTGTAGTTAAGAAGGCAGAGACATTTGGCTTTCATTGCAAAAGTGTTGGAATTTAAAAATAGAGGGATTGTAAGGCAGGGTGTTGGTGAGACTTCACCTGGATAACTGTGCAAAGATTTGCTTGTTTAACTCATCAAATAAAGAATATTAGTGAAGGCGGTACGAAGGAAATTCACCAGAAAATTCCTGGGATGAAAAGGTTGCCCTACCCAGACTAATTTGTTTGAGCCTGTATTCATTAGAGTTTAGAAGAAGAATGGATCTTATTCAAACACGTAAGACCTTAAGGGGACATGACTATGTAGATGAAGAAATAGAACGGTATGGAGACATTACACAGGTGAGGAGTCGAGGCCAGTACACATCAGCCATGATCACAAAAGGTGATAGGGCAGGTTTGAAGGGCCTGATGGCCTACTGCTTCTATATCCTTCTGTTATTATGTTTAATTTCTATTCTTCTGGATTTGTAACAGTTAATGCAAAATGTGTGTCAGGTTCCTGAATGCCAATCTTCAGATTTGTTCCACGATAGGCCATAGAGACCCTTCCTCGGTCGTGGTCTTCTTCATACGAATGTGCATTTAGCCTGAGACTGAACGCACCAACCCATGTACATGGATACAGGCTCTCATGACTGAATTTGGTACATCTTCACCTTGCATCATTATTTGAGAGGGGAGGAAAACTGTTTGGGAGGTTCTTCTTCAGTTGCAAACTCCGGCGAGAAAGCCATAGTTAAGAGATGAACAACAATATGCTGAGGAACATTTGTCCACAGAGATCATCCTGTGTGACACAACATTGACTTATCGACCTGAAGGTTCTCATGCTTGGACATTTGGGGTTAGAGGAGGTTCTTACTGTATCAGCAACACAGTTTCAATTAATAATAGCAGGTTAAATTTCTAATGCACAATGGCATAGCAGGCAGTGCTGTTGCCTCATAGCCCCTGCTATGAGAGTTCAATCCTGACCTCCGATGCTGTTTGTCTGGAGTTTGCGCATCCTCCATGCGACCGTCTGGTTTTTATGTGAAAGTGGTAGCCTGCCATCTTCTTGAATTGTTGCAGCTGATGCAGTGAGGCACTCCAACAACATTGGGTAGGGTTCCAACAAAGGGAATGTAACATCTTTACCGATCAGGATGATGTATAGAATTTAGGAAAAGTTGGAGGTATTGATGCTTCTTTATGGGCGATAGAGGTCATGGGTTGCGCTGGTGCTCTAGGAGGAGCCTCGTCCTCTTTTTATCTGCTGAACACAACCGGAAAATATATGTATAGTTTCTTTAGTGCCGATCTTATACCAGTGGAAAATAATCCTTTAAGAACTGTTAATACATGGACAAAGGAAAAAGTAGGCTAATGTGTTCTTAGTCATAGACAATTCAGCTTTGACAACTGATAAAGTATCACCTGTTGGTATTTATTTATGCTATTAATTATCATCTGTGTTTTTGACAGTCCATTATTACACCATGCAGTCCAACATCCAGTGTGGAGTCACAGAGAGATACCGCATGGAAACAGGCCCTTCAGTCCACCGGGTCCACCCCAACCACCTATTATTGGTGACCTCACCTCCTATTATTCATTGAAACTGTGTTGCTGACAGAGTAAGAACCTCCCCTAATCTCAAATGTCCAAGCATGAGAACCTTCAGGTCAATGAGTATGATATTCCCACTTTCTATTCTCCTCACGTTTACATTATTCCCAGATTTTCCCACTCACCTACACACAAACTCACAGAACATGCAAACTCCCCACTGACAGCACCCAACGTCAGGATCCAAACTGAGTCTCTAGCACTTTGGCCTCATAAGACTAACAAAAGTTTAGAATCAGCCCAATGAAGCAAACATACCAGTGAACACTGCATACTGCTGCTCAGGAAGGTGGAGATGATTGTGGCCTCAAAGACATTCATAGAACATTATTACTTTCAAAGTGGAGAGACCAATGGCGACAACTCAAATATTTCCACCTAAAGTGACAAGAATAAGTTTCAGTGAGATTTTCTCCAAAGGTGATTTTCTCCAAGATTAGACATGCACAAACCATTTTTTGTGAGCTGCTGCACCTTGGGCTCCTAATTGAACTAGAGTTATCCAGATCTGCTGACTATTGTTTTATGGAGACAACTGTGATTGAGAAGGAAGGATCCTGGGCTCCAACTGCAAGGGCATTCCTTCATCTTTTAGTAAGTCTACTGGTTCCTCATCAGCATTTCCTTGCAACAAGGTGGAATTGTCTTGCTCCGTGGCTGCCATAGAAGGCAGAGATGGTTGCAATCATGAACAGTGAGTTAGGGATCAAGCTTGTTGGTTCGTAAACAAATCATAATTAACAGATGTTTTATTTGAATTCATGATTTAGTAGAGCGTCCTATCAGGAGGAATTACTCAAACCGTTTTTGGATTAAGCCTTAGCCAAATTAATATGTCTGAAATGTCATGGAAAGATTTAAAAAAAACACTGCAAAATACTAAAGATAGACACAAAAAGCTGGAGTAACTCAGCGGGACAGGCAGCATCTCTGGAGAGAAGGAATGGGTGATGTTTCGGGTCGAGACCTTTATGTCTATCTTCGGTTTAAATCAGCATTTGCAGTTCTTTCTCACACATTATATTTAAGCTCGTGGGGATATTTCTGACTTTGTTGGTCCAGTTCCGGATGTCCTGACATATTCCACCATCTTGCCTGATGGTGTTGCACAAATATGTGAATGTTTACAATAGACATTAGACAATAGATGCAGGAGTAGGCCATTTGGCCCTTCGAGCCAGCACCGCCATTCAATGTGATCATGGCTGATCATCCCCAATCAGTACCCCTTTCCTGCCTTCTCCCCATATCCCCTGACTCCGCTATTTTTAAGAGCCCTATCTAGCTCTCTCTTGAAAGCATCCAGAGAACCTGCCTCCACCGCCGTCTGAGGCAGAGAATTCCACAGACTCACCACTCTATGTGAGAAAAAATGTTTATTCGTCTCCGTTCTAAATCGCTTACCCCTTATTCTTAAACTGTGGCCCCTGGTTCTGGACTTCCCCAACATTGGGAACATGTTTCCTGCCTCCAGCGTGACCAAACCCTTAAGAATCTTATATTAGATTGCCCATCAGTTCCTCTGAGGTCAAGCAATGCTGATGGTCATAATATCTATTTTGTTGCAGCTAGTAACTCTCATCCAGTTTGCTATCTCAATGCATTGTTTTGTGTTTTTGCATGTGGTGTTTTCTAAGAGGTAGAAAAGTGAGATCATCTTTAAAATCTACGCCTTCAGAGGCTGGATAGAAACAAATTGTTTCTTGATTGAGTTTTCTTGAGGCCACATTCCTACCCTATTATCTATGATAGTGTGGGAAACTGAACATTTTACACAAATAAACAAACATTTTAACTTACATCACATTTCACAGGTTCAAGGACAGTACAATACATTTTAGTTTAAAATCAATAAAGTCCTTTTGTGTTCTAAAATATGGGCGATTTTTTCATAACAATGGGTTAGGTGCCTGCTACTGTGCACTAAATATCCATGGTTATAAAGTTCATGCTGTTATCACGAGGCTTACTTATTAAAGATCTTTATACAGATGCATCGTTGCACAATCTTTCTTCAGCAGTAAACCAATTCATTGATGTTACTTCTCCATATTTATAAAGGGCCTGTCCCACTTACACAATTTTTTCGGCGACTTGCCGGCACCTGTCATAGTCACAGCAGGTAACCGAAAATTTTCAACATGTTGCGACATGTTGCCAGGGTGTCACCTGTATGGTCGTGAGTAGTCTCCTAAGTCACCCAAATGGTCGTAGCGTCTTTCTGGTCGCCGCTGAATTTTCAACATGTTAGAAATTTTCGGCGAAAAAGTCGTGTAAGAGGGGCAGGCACATAATACTCAGTTTAACTCACATACTTGGCAAAACCACTTATGGAAACAATGTTGTTAAATGTTATTGTTAAAAAAAATGCTACTGTCACCACTCTTAATACAAATAATATATGAGGCAAATAATATAAGGTCCTTACTTTTTTGTTGTCGATGGATAGATGTTGAATGTACAAGTGGCTTTATCTTTCGATAATAGAAAAATCTTTTTCCATCCCTGTAGATATGAATGCTACAGTTCGCAGAATTGATCAGGTGTCAAATATTTTGGCTCCAATGGCAGTTGGACAAATAATGACATTTGGCTCCGCAATGGTTGGCTGTGGTTTTATTTCTGGTTGGAACCTCTGCTCCATGTGCTTTGAATATTATCTGCTGTTGAGAATTTACCAAAGAACACCTGCACTGGCCATCAAAGCAAGTCAGAAGAGCGACGAACAGGAGATGAAGCCATTGAACAAACTAAAAGGTAATTAATAACGTTGTCAATGACCAGTTAAGGTGTCAGACAACACTTAACCCTACTTTGGGTGCATGCACAATATGCCCTAACCCTAGCTATTCGAACATGTCGGTTCCAATGTTGTCAGTCCCAGTCATTCTCATGTTACAAGTGAAAAAAATAGAGAAGTTAAAATCTAACTTGTTCAAATCAATTACAATCTTTACTGTGGGCATTTAAAAATCTATATGTTAGATTGTTGGATCTTGGAATAAATACTGAAGTTGTGTTAAATGTATATAAAAGGTGACACCGACACTGAATTATGAAATAAATATAAAACAGTAGCATGTTCTCTGAAGGTTCAGAGATGATGGCATTATGAGACGTGTTGGTGCAGAAAACACTACATCAGGGATGGGTTTTCTTCCCAGTCAGTGGAAGCCTATCTGTTCTTCCTGGAGTTTGGCAGATTTGGCTCTATTATGTCGGTCCTCCCCAATTGAAAGGAATAAAATCTGAAAGAGAAACCTTTAACCTGTGTTTGTCTCATGGTTTGCCAATATTCCTTTGCTTTGATTGCTCAATTTGCAATTCGTACATAGAGAAAAGTACGTATGAAAGCACAAAAGCACATTTCTACTAACGTTCAGCTGTTAGCAGACGGAATGGAATTCTAATCATTTGTGAAAGTTATTCTGGCAAATAAATAAATGTAAATGTTGCAGGCTGAGAAAATCTCTTGAATTCTCACTGCACCTCCCTGTGCCCATGTTACTTGTATCGGGCTGAATCTCGCTGAGAAATACTAGCAGTTCTGTTTTGAAATGGAGACATTTAAACTGCCTCACCTCAGATAAAATTAAACGTTAAGGCCTCTCGACTCGGCTTCTAAAATTGTTTCTGACTAATATAAATGTTTTAAGTTTTTTTAAATTAAATGGTTTTTTAATTGTTTTTGTACATCCGATACATTACGCAGCATTCCGATCTTTTGTGACACCAGAGCCACATTTTGCAGCTGTTTTATTGCAGGGGGGGGATGGGGGGTCTTGTTCTGATGGCATCAAATGAAAAGAACCTTTCCAACACACTGAGCCTGGCCATTTAGAATCAAGATCACACTTTGCCAGCAAGCTTTGGTCGAGTAATTCACACACAGGTGGTGGAGCTCCAGGGGGCCCTGGTTCAATGTTAACATCAAGTGCTAACTCTCACACTAAGTGTTTTCACACTTTCACAGTGCTCCGATTCCTTCCAAATCCGAATTACACACTGATAGGTTAATTATCCCCTGTAACTTACACCCAGTGTAGTTAAGTAGCAAAATAAAAATCAAAGGAGTGCCGCTCGACCCGAAAAAGAATAAGATGTAGGTTTTCAGAGAAATAAGAATAGGATTGTTCTACTGGGAATTAGCATGGATCCAATGGACTGAATAGCCTCCTTCTGTGTCTTATCAAGTAAAGGTTAAGTTAAATCAGTGGAAAGCATGGGGGATTGCTCCTGTCACCCAGTTTAATCCATTAAATATCCAGGGTAGAAGTCGGCAGTGACAAATACAAAAATAACAAAGAACATGTGTGTTTATACAGCAGTTTTCACATCCCTGTCAGGACGTATTTTTGTACTGCAGTTCATCCTGTAATGTCCGTGGTTATTGATTGTTGATGTTATGTGTTTCAAGATATTGAGAGTGACCAAACAAAGATCGGAGAAAAAACAGGATCAGGTCAGTCAGTCGAAGGTATTCATCTGATGAATGTGAAGGCAATCGAACAAGAGAAAAAGCAACAATGCGGTGATAAAATTCTTGAGCCTTTCTACACATTAAGGAATGGGTGGGTGGCTTATTACAACCAGCCTATATTCTGGGCTGGCATGGGGCTGGCCTTCCTCTACATGACTGTGCTTGGCTTCGACTGTATCACAACCGGATATGCCTACACCCAAGGTTTGAGTGGATCTTTCCTCAGCTTGCTGATGGGGGCCTCTGCTGTTGCTGGAATTCTGGGCACAATTGCCTTTACATGGATACGCCGAAAGTGCGGCCTTATCCGTGCGGGCTTCATCTCCGGTGTGACCCAGTTTTCTTGTCTGATTTTGTGCATAATTTCTGTGTTCGCGCCTGGAAGCCCCTTGGATTTATCCGTATCACCTTTTACGGAGCTCGCCAGCGCTTACCTGGGCACAAACACCTTGATGGAAACAGTATTACCAACGTCAGAACCTCAACTAATCACCACAATTAGATACGGCAACTCGACGACTGGACCTGCAGACAGTGAGGAGTTTCAACCAGAATCATATATCTCGATTGGCTTGCTGTTTGCTGGCATCATTGCTGCAAGAGTTGGTAAGTGTGAAACGCAGCTGAAAGGGCAATGAGAGATATGTGTAGATTAATTTGACCTTCTTTTTACCATGTCACAGGACGCCATGAAATCTAACAGGGCAATTTAGGGTTGGTACAACATTCAGAGGGGAATAACTTGGATACGTTTTCTATGAATTAGATTTATTTTATGCTTGAATACTTGAGTATGGAGCGGCATGCGACACAGCAAAGAGTTGCTGCTCTCCGGGTGCTCTGGTTTCCTCCCACACTCCAAAGATGTACAGGTTTGTAGGTTAATTGGTTTCGGTAAACAAATTGTAAATTATCCCTAGTGTGTTGGATAGTGCTAGTGTACAGAGACCACTGGTCGGCATGGACTCAGTGGGCCAATGGGCCTGATACCGTGCTGTAGAATAAGGGCATGTTGAATGATAGTTCAACGTTGAATAATAATTTACTCAGAAATGGCAGAAAACTCTAACAAAGACAAACATTCATGAATGTGTCTGCGTAAGAGAGTGAGTGTGTATAAGCCGAGAAGTTGACTTTCACCTATTCCTGGTGTAAAGAGCCGTCATTTGCTTAACCCCAATGCCCCATTACTTACCCAGTAAAATATTTTGCAATTGTCAAAAAAGAATTGGAAACAGGGAGGTTGTTTCCACCCAGACAGAGGGAGTACAGCAGAGCCTATGCGATTGACAACTTGAGCAGCAAGAATTGCCATGACTGCATCTGTGTGGAGATAAACAAAAGCGAAGGACCCATTCTCATTGCAGCCACAGACATCCACATTAAAGGCTGGGGAAGAAGGGGTTCAAAGATGATCATCACTATATGTGATCAACTTCTCTTCGACACGATCTACTGCCTTGATAGTCTGTGGCTCCAAGTTGCTCGATGGCCAAGTAGCTCTACACATTAATGAGATCATGGATGATCAGCGAGACAAAGGTCACAACACGATGTCCAGCAGAATGTAAGATTGAAATACTACAAACAAAGAAATCTGACTGGAGGAATATTTTGATCCATCAATATCAGGAAAGTAGATGTCTTGATCAAATTCAAAATGGAAACCTGTTAATTAATGGATGATTTGTGTTACAGCACAATGTGCTCCACATAGCTTTGTAACTGTTGAACAAAGGTCATACTTGCAACAATGGGGAGCAAATTCAGTTGGCAATTGTAGAAATGTGCGTAGTCGTGTCATCAGGCGCAAACCTGACATCAAGTAATTGCCAGCATTGTCCAAAAGACTGCGATGTCAGCTGGAATTAATTTCTAGGACAGGTTTATCAGTGACCTGTGCATTGAAAATGGGTAATAATTGATCCAGTGTCTAGGTACTCGATGCTACATGTTGCTTGCTTAGCTAAAAACTATCGGTAGCATAGACTTTCCTCCACCTAGTAGGCTGCTTTGTTGTGTTGATCTGAGCACCTATTTTGTTTTGTCAAGCTAACAGTGACATTTATTTATCTTTCTTCAGGGCTCTGGTCATTTGATTTAACAGTCACCCAACTCATTCAAGAAAATGTAGACGAATCAGACCGGGGAAAGATTAATGGTGTGCAGAATTCCATGAATTACCTCCTCGACCTCATGCATTTCATCATGGTGATTTTGGCTCCAAATCCAGAAGCATTTGGTGTTCTTGTAATCATTTCAACCTCGTTTGTTGCTATGGGGCACTTGATGTATTTTAAATATGCTTATAAATCATTGGGAAGTCAACTCTTTGCCTGTAACTCCAAAGACTCAACATCTCAGGCCACCAACCCCAAGGCAGCTGAGTGTGTGTCAGTTAGCACAAGTAATGACTAAAGAGATAATATCCCTCATTCTAAACTATTCTTTACATTTTTAAGAGACCTGCTTTTCAAGTGACATAGACATCTCAATTAATAACCTTATACTAAACCCTTAATGAGCCAAATTTTCAATGTGCCTGCAATTTCTTTTTCCTTCTGCTTCATGTTGTATTAAAACAATATTTTTGCAAGTGTAGCTCCAATGGATATTTTCAAGTGAATGATTGACAAAACCTACTGAAGTATACCTGCAGTTCCAGTAGGGAGTAGTTGACTGAAAAATGTAACATTATGTGTCAAGGAATATTGTGCTAACATTGAAATAGTGCAGTGGCTAATAATGCTGGTTTGGTCAGAGAAAAGCTGTAAAAAGGTTTTCAGTGAAAATGCTACATTGTTTGTACTTGCATTACCGTGTGTTATATGAGATGTCGATGTGGCTAACTTTTAAATGTATTATTGTTAAATAGATATTAACACAGGGGATATAGTCTCTTTATCATTTATAAGCTTCAAAATGGTATAGTTTCACCAGTATCTATTCTCCTCCTAATTGCTAATACAAACTTTGCCAATTTGCCATGAATATTGTTGGCAGTAGTGGGATTTATTATGACGTCTGGATTAATGGGAGCAATATTTCCAACTAAATTGTACCTTGACATTGAATGTATGAGATGTTGAAATAAGGAAATATCACACATAAGCAGATACACAGCAGTGAGTTTTGGGGTATGCAGGAACATTATCAATACGTGACAACAAAATCTAAGGGCTGGATTATGTATTAACCTTTCCTTGATTAATATAGTGGTAGAAATTATAAACTTTTGTGTGTTCAAAAGAGATTTTATTCTACACATTAAAATCTTCTTATGACATACTTATCCATTCAGATTAAAGTCATTGGAACATTTAGAAAATAGGCATTTTTCTATTTGTGAAATTGTTAATCTTTAGATAACTGTGTAATCGTGTGGTATTTGGATGTTGGAAGCTGAAAGGCTGTGACTGCTCTCTTTCATCACTTTGCCCTCAGGTCATTGTTTCACAAGGAATCCTACAAATATGTATAAACATTTCACAATGTGCAAGATAACAGATCGGAGTAACATCTTACCTCATAATTGTTCAAATTCATTTCAATGCACTTTATGTGCACGTGACGATTAAAACTCTTGTCTTGACTTAATTGTGGAATAGTAGACATGGTATTCAGTTGTAACATATTATCCCATAGTCTAGCTCGTTTGAAATATTGATGGTTACCCTATGTCAATGGATAGGAAGAAATATTTTCCTTGTTTGAAGGTGGACATTTTAACATAAATGTCATCAAATCAACGATTTGATATAAGACATGTGTGCTGCAGAGATACTGAAAATAACCTATTGCAATTGTAATCATTTTAAGTGAAACTATGAAAATTAATCACAACCAATAAGTTAGAATTCGGATCTTTAAAATGTCTAATTTTTACAATCAATATAACTATAGAAAAAATCTTTATGGTCAATATTTATGTTATATTAGAGTTTGAAATAAAATTTCTGGATATATAAAAGAGGCGTGTTAACAATTGTTCTAAAATCCATTTGTAATTTCTTTTATCAGCCTGTCTGAAAACATCATGGAAATAAACACTCCAAAAGTCACAATTTTTGAAATTGAAAGCACTGCTAAATAAAATGTTGCAAAAATAACAGTTGTCGTGATGTTTTTTTTCTCAACTTTCCTGTTGAGAAGAACGATGATTTGATTGGTAAATTCCCCATCTTGTGTGGAGCAGCAACACATAGGAATCAGTTGTTGTGGAAAATGATTGCATTTTGCTGTATGAAGTCCAATATGTTCCAGGTTCTTTGGTCAGGACCCAAACTTGCTTGCTGCACTTCATAGCGTAGTTCATGCTGATTGCTTAACATGTTTCAATTGTTGAAGTGTTCTTAACTTTTTAACTACTTTTGAAATTTTTAAAATATGTTCAGTGTTTGGATTTCATTTGTTTCTGCAAATCATTCTGTTGTCTGAAACCAGGATTTAAAAAGCACTAAAAAGTATTGATATTGGCGTTGGTTTATTAGTAACACATTGTTTGTGTGTTAAGTAATCAAATTAAACCATACACAAGCACAACAGGTTGTGCAAAGAAGAAAAAAAAAATCAGGGTACAGAATATATTGTTACAGCATTATAGCATTACAGTTACGGAGCGAATGCAGATCTAAAAAGTGCAAGGGCTGTAATGAGTAGGTTTGGTGATCAGGACTACACCTTTGGCTTATGAGAGGACAATTCAGTAATCTGATAACAGCAGGGGAGAAGCTGTTCCAGAATCTGGTGGTATGTGCTTTCAGGCTGTCTCCTCCTTTGTCCGACGGGACTTCATAAGTTCATAAGTGATAGGAGCAGAATTAGTCCATTTGGCGATTCAAGTCTACTCCAACATTCAATCATGGCGGATCTATCCTCTCTCAACCCCATTCTCCTGCCTCTCCCCATAACCCCTGACACCCATACTAATCAAGAATCTGTCAATCTCAGCCTTTAAAATATCCATTAGACTGGGCCTCCACAGCCTTCTGTGGCAACGAAGGTTCTGGTCCTAGACTCTCTCATCAGTAGAAACATCCTCTCCACATTCACTCTATCCAAGCCTTTTACTATTCGGTAAGTTTCAATGGGGTCTCCCCTCATCTTTCTAAACTCCAGCGAGTACAGGCCCAGTGCCATTAAACACTCATCATATGTTAACCGAATCATTCCTGGAATCATTCTCATAAATCTCATCTGGACCCTCTCCAATGGGGGCACATCCTTCCTCAGACATGGGGCCTAAAATTGCTCACATTACTCCAAATAGAGTCTGAACAGAATCTTATAAAGCCGCAGCATATAAAACAGCAGCACTGTTTTATATTCTAAAACTTGGGTGTAAATGGTCCTTGATCATGTCAGCTGCCTACCTAAGGCAGCGTGAAGTGTAAATGGAATCAATTGGGGGGAAGGTTGGCTTGTGTGATGGGTTAGGCTACATCCACAACTCAGCAATTCCCCACAGTCTGTAATCGAATTAATCTAAATATACACAAAACGGAAACAATTAAGAGCACTTGTAAATGAAACATTTAATTAGTCAGAATTGATTCAAACCGTGAATCCCCCAATATCACTCTCACTTCCTCACAGCCATCGCTCTGCATTTGAACATTTTTGTTTGTTCATTATAGCATTTTTACCATTCACACACATGAAATGATCACACACACAAGTTAATGAGACGACACACTTTTATAAGAAGAAACCTTCATATGACTTATGACATGAATGGAACGGCGATTAGGAACAGAAAGTGACGGATTCTTTGTTTGTTATCTACTACTTCAATAAAAGACCAATTAATCAAGAAACAGCGTTTGGAAGATTCATTTTTGCCATCTCAAGTGTATCGTGAGTGCGTAAAATTAAATATACCTCCTAACCATCCCCGAGGAGTAATGGCTATCAAAGTTGAACTTTGAGAACGTTGTAAAGACTGCCATTATAGTAAGGCCCCCGACCAGGGGTGAACAAGGGAGGAAGTCTGACTGAACTTTATTGCCTTCCATCACAGTGAAGAATGCTGTGGTGGATGTTTATGTTAAATTCCATTGTGTGTTGTGTTATTTTTAATTGTATAGCTGCACGGTAACTCATTTCACTGTACCTTAATTGGTGCATGTGACAAATAAATGTCAACCTTGAACCTTGTTTTCAGAGTACAATGTTTACATATTCTGTCATGCTGCTGCAAGTAAGAACTTCATTGTTCTATCTGGGACTTATGGCAATAAAATGTGTGTGTGTGTGTGTAAGAAAGAACTGCAGATGCTGGTTTAAACCGAAGATAGATCCTAAACCCATTCTCCTGCCTTCTCCCCATAACCTCTGACAGTCGTACTAATCAACTAATTAATCAGCCGTAATTTTCTCTGACCTCTGTCCACCCACCTGCCAATAAACGCTGAGTTATTCCAGCACTTAAAAAAAAACCCAGCAACAGTTCTGCACAGACAATTCCCAACAAGTGCGGCATATGGAGACAAATGCAGAAATGCCTAACTTGCTGACTTTTCTCCACCTGCGATATCCTGACCATATTCCGATATCCTGTCCTTTCTTGAGTCCACAACGTCTCACCATGGAGGCAGAGGGCTGTGAAGGTCAGGCAGTATCTCTGGAGATCATAGATAAGCAATGCTTTGGGTCAGCACCCTTCTGCAGGCTGTTTTGTGGTGAGGGAGGGGTAGAAAGCTGAAAATGAAGTGGGGTGGGACAAAGCCTGGCATGTGATGGATGGATACAGGTGCGGTGGCAGTGGGGGATTGGCTTTTATGGTTCAGAGAAAAGTACTGCTACATAGATACATAGAAATTAGGTGCAGGAGTAGGCCATTCGGCCCTTCGAGCCTGCACCGCCATTCAATATGATCATGGCTGATCATCCAACTCAGTATCCCGTACCTGCCTTGTCTCCATACCCTCTGATCCCCTTAGCCACAAGGGCCACATCTAACTCCCTCTTGAATATAGCCAATGAACTGGCCTCAACTACCCTCTGTGGCAGAGAGTTACAGAGACCCACCACTCTCTGTGTGAAAAAAGTCCTTCTCATCTCGGTCCTAAAGGATTTCCCCCTTATCCTTAAGCTGTGACCCCTTGTCCTGGACCTCCCCAACATCGGGAACAATCTTCCTGCATCTAGCCTGTCCAACCCCTTAAGAATTTTGTAAGTTTCTATAAGATCCCCTCTTAACCTCCTAAATTCTAGAGAGTATAAACCGAATTCTAGAGAGTATAAACCGACTCAACCGCTGATTGATTAGTACGACTGTCGGGAGTTATGGGGAGAAGGCAGGAGAATTGGTTTAGGAGGGAGAGATGGCGGAGTAAACTTGATGGGCCAAATGGCCTAATTCTGCTCTTATCACATAAAACAAGGGGATAAGATAGGAAGAGGAGTGAACTGGGGAGCCAGAGGAAGGGATATAGGTGGAAGGGGACTCAGTGAGGGGAAGTGGTTGTAGGATAGTGGGAGAAATGGATGTGCACACAGGGAAGAGAGGGTATACATTACCTAAAGTTGGAGAATTCAATGTTCACACCATTTGGTTGTAAGTTATCCAAGGGAATATCAGGAGCTGTCCTTCCAGTTTGCGCATGGCATCATTCTTTCAGTGGAGGAGTACCAGGACAGAAAGGTCAGAAATGGAATGAGACATGTAGTTAAATTGGGTAACAACCAGGAGATCTAATAGGCCTTGGCAGACTGAGGATCTGATTCACTGCATTTAATAAACACAACTTCTCAAAAACATACACTAAGTTTAATTTATTGCAATGGGTTTTTTATTTAATATATTACTGAATATTTTAAATAATATATTAGTGAAATTGTTGAATTTTGGGCAGTGTTATGCTGTTGACTTTGCCTGCTGGGAACTTTCACAAACCTGATTGAACTCATGTTATTTATCACCAAGAAGACAACAAAGACAAGAGTTTCCTTTATTTCTGCGGGCTGGCCTACTTCCAGAAGTTAAAAAAACCCAGTGCCCAAACTAATTGTACCCTACAAACCCCTGCAAAAAATAGCCAGGACTTTCCTCGGAGGATTTCAGATTGATGGTGGATAATTCATTTGTGGGTTTGGACTAGTCTCCGACACATTCCTGGCAACATTACAGCAACAGTGTACAGCCAGTTCAAATGTAGTTGCTGGGCCTGAACCAATTAGTTGCAAAATACCAACTGGAGTCGAGCCAGCACATCAACAACAGAGAACCAGGGAGGAAAAGAATGTACAGAGCTAGAAATGATCCAAATTATCAATCGATCTCAATCAACCACCATCACCAATTTCTATTCAATTCTCTATTATATGTTCCCACACAAAGTTTTTGCTGCTCTCTACTTATACAGTCAGTTCTAGACCTTTGCCAACTAAAATCTGAACTCATTCACAGACATAAAGTTGTTTAGTTTAGGGATATTGTGTGGAAACAGGCCCTTCGGCCCACCGAGTCCGTGTCGACCTACAATTACCCCGTATACTAGTTCTATCCAACACACTAGGGACAATTTACAGAGACCATTTAACCTACAAACTTGGGATGTGGGAGAAAACTAAAACACCTGGAGAAAACCCACATGGTCACAGGTAAAACGTGCAAACTCCGTACAGGCAGCACCCGAAGTCAGGATTGAACCCAGGTCTTTGGCACTGTAAGGCAGCAACTGTACCGCTGTGCCGCTGTGCCACCCAAGATAAAGGATCAGACAACCAGCAGTTAAATACGTCCCAAAATTACCCAGTCGTAAGGTCACAGGCAGCGAAAGGCTGCAGAGATGCCATGAGATCAGACAGGAGGTTTAGTTTAGATTAGAGATGTAGTGCAGAAACAGCCCATCAAGTCCACGCTGACCAGCGATCCCGGTATATTAACACTATCCTGCACACATGGGACATTTTTTACAATTTTTACCAACGACAAATGAACCTACAAACTTGTACGTCTTTGGTTTGGGAGGAAATCGGAGAAAACCCACACGGTCAAGGGGAAAACCTATGAAATCCGTACAGACAACACCCGTAGTCAGGATCAAACATGGGTCTCTGGTACTGTTAGGCAGCAACTTAACCACTGCGCCACTGCGCCACACCATTCGAGGCACTCTATGTCCTAAAGGGGTGAGAGTGTGGATCCTGCTACCAAAGATCGGGTTGAAGTGGATGGTGAAGCTCAATTTAAGGGACAAGTAGATAGTAAGAGAGAGAGGAGGAACATGTTTAGGAGAAACTTTGTCCTCACAGTGAACCTGAGATAGATTACCCCACAGTTTCAGTGAGGCTGATGCTGGGCAACAGTGCTGATGATCAGAGAGATCTGTCCAGTGCCAATCTGCAGCATGACCTGGAGAACATTCAGACTTTTGTACAATTCATCCATGCCCTGTCATTCAATTATTTCATGTTCATAAGTGATAGGAGCTGAATTAGGCCATTCAGCCCATCACATCTGCACTGCCATTCAATCATGACTGATCTAATTCTCCCCCTCAACCCCATTCTCCTGCCCTCTCCACATAACCCCTGACACCGTACAAATCAAGAACTTATCTATCTCTGTCTAAAAAAAAATCCATTGACTTGTCCTCCATGGCCTTCTGTGGCACGATTTCCACAAAGTTCCCTGTACTAATACAATAATGGATACAGGATCATGTAGCAACTAAGATGCAGGCAGGCAGTCCCTGCATTACATAGGTTTCCATCCCCGAGTACTGACCATAAGCCAATAAGCCAGAGACGATTGCCATGAACCTGCCTTCATCGACGGAAAGGAGAGGGAGTCAACATCTTCAAGATCCTGCATTTCTCTGAAAATTTGCCATGGATCCAGTACATTGATGCAGTCACAATGAAAGCTCATCAACATCTCTACTTCCTCTGAAGATTGAGGAAATTTGGCATGTCGCCAGTTGATCTACTGAATTTCTACAGTTATATGATACTGAGAGAATACTGACCTGTTGCATTATGGCTTGGTTTGGTACCATGAACGCCCAGGAATGAAGGAAGCTGCATGAAATGGTGGGCATTGCCCAGTCTTTTCATGCATTGATTTCCCCACCATCAAATAAATCTACAGGGAGTGCTGCCTCGAAAAAGCAGCTAATATTATCAACAACCCACACCACACTGGTCATGTTTTCATCTCACTGCTACCATTGGGAAGAAGGTACAGATGCCTGAACCATGACCTCCGGGTTCAAGAGGAGCTTCTTCCCATCAACAACCAGACGCTTGAAGCACACAGCACAACCCTACCTCAGCAACAATCTACAATGGACTTTAAGTTGCACTACGTACTTCTATTCACACTGTTATGATCTGGTTACCAGCGGTAGAGTTGCTGCCTTACAGCGAATGCTGCGCCGGAGACCCGGGTTCGATCCCGACTACGGATGCTGTCTGTATGTAGTTTGTACGTTCTCCCCATGACCTGCGTGGCCAGAAGAATTTGTGAATAGTTGGGTTTTCATCAGTCAAGTCATTCAGAACCGACAAAGCCCTTGCGTCTAGTCTTTTAACAGGTTAATGTTTAACATAGAAACATAGAAATTAGGTGCAGGATTAGGTGCAGAATCAGGTGCAGAATTTAGGCCATTCGGCCCTTCGAGCCTGCACCGCCATTCAATATGATCATGGCTGATCATCCAACTCAGCATCCCGTACCTGCCTTTTCTCCATACCCTCTGATCCCCTTAGCCACAAGGGCCACATCTAACTCCCTCTTAAATATAGCCAATGAACTGGCCTCAACTACCCTCTGTGGCAGAGAGTTCAAGAGACCCACCACTCTCTGTGTGAAAAAAGTCCTTCTCATCTCGGTCCTAAAGGATTTCCCCCTTATCCTTAAGCTGTGACCCCTTGTCCTGGACCTCCCCAACATCGGGAACAATCTTCCTGCATCTAGCCTGTCCAACCCTTTAAGAATTTTGTAAGTTTCTATAAGATCCCCTCTCAATCTTCTAAATTCTAGAGAGTATAAACCGAGTCTATGCAGTCTTTGTTCATAAGACAGTCCTGACATCCCAGGAATCAGTCTGGTGAACCTTCTCTGCACTCCCTCTATGGCAATAATGTCCTTCCTCAGATTTGGAGACCAAAACTGTACGCAATACTCCAGGTGTGGCCTCGCCAAGACCCTATACAACTGAAGTAGAACCCCCCTGCTCCTATACTCAAATCCTTTTGCTATGAAAGCTAACATACCATTTGCTTTCTTCACTGCCTGCTGTACCTGCAAGCCTACTTTCAATGACTGGTGTACCATGACACCCAGGTCGCACTGCATCTCCCCTTTTCCTAATCGGCCTCCATTTAGATAATAGTCTGTTGTCCTATTTTTGCCACCAAAGTGGATAACCTCACATTTATCCACATTATACTGCATCTGCCAAACATTTGCCCACTCACCCAGCCTATCCAAGTCACCTTGCAGTCTCCTAGCATCTTCCTCACAGCTAATACTGCCCTCCAGCTTAGTGTCATCCGCAAACTTGGAGATATTGCCTTCTATTCCCTCATCCAGATCATTAATGTATATTGTAAATAGCTGGGGTCCCAGCACTGAGCCTTGCGGTACCCCACTAGTCACTGCCTGCCATTGTGAAAACGACCCGTTTACTCCTACTCTTTGCTTCCTGTTTGCCAGCCAGTTCTCTATCCACATCAATACTGAACCCCCAATGCCATATGCTTTAAGTTTATATACTAATCTCTTATGTGGGACCTTGTCGAAAGCCTTCTGGAAGTCCAGATACACCACATCCACTGGTTCTCCCCTATCCACGCTACTAGTTACATCCTCGAAAAATTCCACAAGATTCGTCAGACATGATTTACCTTTCGTAAATCCATGCTGACTTTGTCCAATGATTTCACCACTTTCCAAATGTGCTGCTATCCCATCTTTAATAACTGACTCTAGCAGTTTCCCCGCTACCGATGTTAGACTAACTGGTCTGTAATTCCCCGTTTTCTCTCTCCCCCCCATCTTAAAAAGAGGGGTTACGTTTGCTACCCGCCAATCCTCAGGAACCACTCCAGAATCTAAAGAGTTTTGAAAGATTATCACTAATGCATCCACTATTTCCGGAGCTACTTCCTTAAGTACTCTGGGATGCAGCCTATCTGGCCCTGGGGATTTATCTGCCTTTAATCAATTCAATTTACCCAACACCACTTCCCGACTAACCTGGATTTCACTCAAGTACTCCTTTGACCCGCGGTCCCCTGCTATTTCCGGCAGATTATTTATGTCTTCCTTAGTGAAGACGGAACCAAAGTAGTTATTCAATTGGTCCGCCATATCCTTGTTCCCCATGATCAACTCACCTGTTTCTGACTGCAAGGGACCTACATTTGTTTTAACTAATCTCTTTCTCTTCACATATCTATAAAAACTTTTGCAGTCAGTTTTTATGTTCCCTGCCAGTTTTCTTTCATAATCTATTTTTCCTTTCCTAATCAAGCCCTTTGTCCTCCTCTGCTGGTCTCTGAATTTCTCCCAGTCCTCTGGCATGCTGCTTTTTCTGGCTACTTTGTACTCATCATCCTTTGCTTTAATACTATCCCTGATTTCCCTTGTTATCCACGGATGCACTACCTTCCTTGATCTATTCTTTTGCCAAACTGGGATGAACAATTTTTGTAGTTCATCCATGCAGTCTTTAAATGTCTTCCATTGCGTATCCACCGTCAACCCTTTTAGAATTGATTGCTAGTCAATCTTGGCCAATTCACGTCTCATACCCTCAAAGTTACCTTTCCTTAAGTTCAGAACCATTGTTTCTGAATTAACAATGTCACTCTCCATCCTAATGAAGAACTCGACCATATTATGGTCACTCTTGCCCAAGGGGGCACGCACAATAAGACTGCTAACTAACCCTTCCTCATTACTCAATACCCAGTCTAAAATAGCCTGGTCTCTCATTGGTTCCCCTACATGTTGATTTAGATAACTATCCCGCATACTTTCCAAAAAATCCTCTTCCTCAGCGCCCCTGCCAATTTGATTCACCCAATCTATATGTAGATTGAAGTCACCCATTATAACTGTTTTGCCTTTGTCGCACGCATTTCTAATTTCCTGTTTGATATCATCCCCAATTTCACTACTACTGTTAGGTGGCCTGTACACAACTCCCACTAGTGTTTTCTGCCCCTTAGTGTTTCGCAGCTCTACCCATACCGATTCCACATGCTCCAAGCTAATGTCCTTCCTTTCCAATGCGTTAATCTCCTCTCTAACCAGCAACGCTACCCCACCTCCTTTTCCTTTCTCTCTATCCCTCCTGAATATTGAATATCCCTGGATGTTCAGCTCCCAGCCTTGGTCACCCTGGAGCCATGTCTCCGTGATCCCAACTATATCATACTCATTAATAGCTATATAAAGCTATAATAGTTAACATGGTGATTGCTTGTGTGCATTGTTGTATTCAATGTCATGTTTAGGCAAAATGAGGAAAAGTCATGAAATCAATAAAGCCAGAGCAAGTTGGGCATATTGAACTTTGTTGAACTGCACTTTAACTGTGAAGCAAGTGTTCTTATAATGCTGATGAATTAGAATCCTGTGGTTAACCCAATATTCAGATCGTGGGACTTCTGCTTATTCAAGAGCAAAATGACTGAAATTGCAAAAAGTTGCATTTCCTTTAATTTCAGAAACCAGGAACTTAGAAATTCCAACTGATTCCCCTGTCCAGTGTGGAAATCATCTGGCAAATAGTTCAACATTGCAATTTCACTCACATCCTCCTTACAATGTTTTTTAATCTAATTTCTGCATTGTCATAGCACTCAACAATATTCACCCCTGAAGACATCATTAGGGTGGCACAGTGGTAGAGTTACTGCCTTACAGCACCAGAGATCTGGGTTCAATCCTGACTATGGGTGCTGTCTGTACAGAGTTTGTACGTTCTCCTTGTGACCACGTGGGTTTTCTCTGGCTGCTCTGGTTTCCTCTCACATTCCAAAGACGTGCAGGTTTATAGGTTAATTGACTTTATATATTGCCCCTAGTGTGTGGGACACAGGAGATTGTTGGTCGGCATGGACTAGGTGGGCCAAAGGTCTGTTTCCACGCTGTATCTCTAAACTAAATATTGTGACCTATTTGGGATTACAAATCACGACCTTGCAACTGATTGCTTATGGAAACATTTAGAACTAATCCTCCAGTCCATAAACTGCAAGGTGACACCGTTTCTCAGAAATACGAATATTTAACCACTTGAAAGATTTCTTCTCAATTTAAGAAAGTACATTTTTTAGGAGCTTTCAAAAATGCCAACACACAAAGCAATGAATCCAAATATGAATTTGCAGAACGAAACAAAAGTTCTGATCCTAAAAGGATCCTTATCAGAGAAGCACTCACGAGGAAGAACTAAAATTAGCTGATTCATGTACACTGTGCACATAACGGCAGCCTTTGGTCTGTAATTTGATAATGCTCAGGACAATTTCAGCAGTAGTCCATACGCAATGTACCAACAGGTATCATCAGCTAGGTTTGCTGACACAGATTGCAGAGTGGATTTCGATGCTGATAATTGGGCGGAAAAAAAAGGTTATGGGAGGTGAATTTGAGATTTTAGTACAGGATTATCACAGGGTGTTGATATTTGTTCGCCGTCAGTGTTTATTGTTTCCAAGTCCTTCTGCTTACTTAGTTTGTGGAATAGATGGCCAACTGTGACCTTTGTCCATGAGCTAAAAACTGCATGAGTCATGTGCTTTAAAAAACAAATACCAGCTGCAAGTGCTTGTGATAATGTTGACAAGACAAGTGGGAGGACAGTTAAGCACTGAAACATTCGCTTCCCCCAAGATGGGTGAACATTCTTCCCATTAAAACCACAAACTCCCCTTGCTGGAAACATATCTAAAATATACAGGAGGCCAAACTTATTATAAAGACATACGTGTAGGAAGGAACTGCAGATGCTGGTCTGCACCAAAGATCGGCATAAAATACTGGAGTAACTCAGCAGGATAGGTGGGATCTCTGGAGAGAAGGAATGGGTGATGTTTTGGGTCAAGACCACGGCTGCCAACATTGGGTGAGAGGTGAGAGTGAGAAATTGCGAGGGAGTGCAGCGACCGAGGGTGGGGGGGGGGGGGGGGGGGGGGGGAAGGTGGGGGAAGGTGTGGGAGGGGGGTGTCCTCCCTCCTACGGTAGGAAGCTTTTGCATTTTTCAGTTTGAAATCTGGTGCATACTTTTAACTTACACTTGATGCAACATTTATGCTTCAAATTGGATTAGGTGTGAATAAGGTTAGCCTAAATTACATTCCTAATTACATTCCACAGTAGAGCCAGGCTCTGATCACCAGGTGCAGCACATGAATGACCTTAGTACATTCTTGTATGTAAATCAGATTAAAATTCATGCTGTCATGCATATATAGGGAGACAAAAACATCGAAACAAGGCAAGAAGTGTCAGACTTCCATCACTGTTCTGCACAAATAAATCAATTAACCTTGCCCTTTGACTATAGAAACAAGATGAAAATAATGCCACATTTCAACCGTACATGGTTCAATGAAATTAAGATGTATATGTAAACCATATATATGGAAACAGGCCCTTCGGCCCACCAAGTCGACACCGACCGCAATCTATCATACAGCAGTTGTATCCTACATGCCAGGGACAATTTACAGAAGCCAATTAACCTACAAACCTGCACTTCTTTCAGATGTGGGAGAAAACGGAATTTCGACAGGAAAACCAAGTAGTCATAAGAAGAATGTACAAATACTGTACAGACAGCACCCGTAGTCAGGATGAAATCTGGGTCTGTGGTGCTGCAAGGCAGCAAGTCTACTGCTGCGCCACCGTACCACCCCATTAAATTATTTTTTCAGTAATATATTTATTATGGTATGACGTCAATAAAGATGAACACATGATTCTGATTACTGCCCTTAGATGGATAACACGCATCTCTAGTCATTGTGTTTTATTGCTGGTTTTCAACCTCTTCAGTCTGAAGGTCTCGACCCGAAACATCACCTATTTTTTCTCTCCAGAAATGCTGCCTGTCCTGCTGAGTTATTCCAGCTTTTAGTGTCTACCTTCAGTTTAAGCCAGTTTCTGCAGTTCCTTCCTACACTCTTTATTAAGTGAAACAGGCCCTATTCTCATAATATTATTATTCACCTCAACTAAGTCTCTTCTTCACCTCCGTTGCTGCAGAGAATACAATTCCAGTTATCAAATCTTTCTTCAAAGTGAACCAAAAATTCCAGCCCTGCCAACATGTTCATAAACTGCCTCTGGATCCTCTCCAGAGCAATTGCACCCTTTCTACAGTGTGTCATAGTCTTACAGCTCGGAAACAGGCCCTTCATCCCAACTTGTTCATGCAGATCAAGATGCCCAATCTAAACTAGTCCCATTTATCCGCATTTGGCCCACATCCCTTTAAACCTTGTGTGTGCCAGTGTGTGTGTGTGTGTGTGTGTAAGGGTGTGTGTTAGGTTGTGTGTGAGAGTGTGTGTCAGTGAAGCGGCGACAACACCTGGAGTGAGCGGAGACTTGGCGATGCCCAGGGAGCATTTCCCCCTCGCCCCGGGAATGCAGGCTGGCCCAGGTGCTCTGTGTCCAGCTGGGGTCCGGGGGAGGTGAGGGTCAATGGCCCGGGATTGGGCATCGGAGTGGCTCCTTAGCCCGAGATTCATCCCCGCGGTTCTGGAGGCGGCACCGACGCCCCCACTCACCCGTCCGGGGTTAAAACTCCATGCGGTGTGGACAGAGCGGCCGACGGACACAGAGCTGCCGGAGGTGAGGCTGGGAGGTGTGAGCAGTACCTCGGGGGGGGGGGGGGGGGGGGGGTGGGGGGGGGGGTTGGTGCTGGGAGCACCGCTGTGTCTCACCTCTCACACCATCTGCACGGGAATGTGAATGCGGGTGAGGCAGCATCTATGGTGCGGTGGACAAAAATGCTGGAGAAATGCTTGAGTCTGAAGAAGGGTCAAACTCAGACATAGATGCTGCCTCGCCCGCTGAGTTTCTCCAGCATTTCTGTCTACATTGCCATTGTAAATAGTGTGCAATGGGCTTAAGCCAATTGCTCGTACTTTACGGGGAACCCGCCGCCAAAAAGCTATTTCCATTGGTGAGTGTGGAGGAGTGTCTTTATTTATTTATTCATATATTTAAAAAAAAAATTTTTTGAGCGTAAGAACTTCTGTCATCAACGTGAGAGCGTGAGAATTTCCTCAAATACGTAAGTCTCACGCTCAATGCATGAGAGTTGGCAGCCCTGGTCAAGACCCTTCTTCAGACTTGCGAACAGCAGCAGCAGGAGGAGGCCATTTGGTCCTTTGAACCTACTTCACCATTCAGCAGGGGTGGGAGATTGTAACCTTCACGTGGTCCACCCTGTTTCAACAAATGCAATCAACCTGGCGTGCACAAACAGAAGACCAAACAGAACGTTGTCTTACAACTTTAGGCTGTGCACGCCAGAGGCAAGAAGAAGACCATTCAGCAAATCATGGCTGATCTCCTACCCCAACACCATTTTGCTGCACTCACACCGTATACCCCGAATCCCTCAATGTTCAGAAATCTATTAACCTCTGAATTAAATACACACTGAGTCTCCACAGGGATAAGGAAGTCCCACACCTCCCATCCTGAGATCCAAAGTGAGGTCATTTCTGAGTGTTAATTCTTCTCAAACCTATGTTCACCATTTAAAAATGATTGCAATCAGGTTTCCACCCTTGCCAGAGTACTGGCGTGCCAACACATGCCTTTAGTTTAGTTTAATATTGTCAGGTGTACCGAGATACAATGAAAAACTTTTGTTTGCGTACTGTCCGGTCAAAGAAATAGAAAGAAGAAGAAAACCAAAACTATACATGAACAACATGTTGGCTGTTGCTCCTTCATCTACAGCTCAATTCCATTCAGCAATACCCGAGGTTATCTGCTGCCAGCCCTGATTTGTTCTGAACTTTCCTCGCCTCCTGTTCCCCCCCCCCCCCCCCCCACCGTCTACTTTCAGTCTGAAGAAGGGTTCTGACCCGAAACATCTTCCCCAGGGATTCTGCCTGACCCGCTGAGTTATTCCAGCATATCTTCCATTCAGCAATAACCTCTGCTTGCTGCACTTCCCTGGCTCCCTGTTGAACAATGTTCCCAATCTTGTTTGCAAATCCCTTCATAACATCACGATTTCTAAAAGCTTTCAGCACTTCAGTCCTCTGAGATGTTGGTCATGAACCCTAATATTTCTATTCAGACTTGGTGTCAACTTTAAGATAATATTCCAGTGCAGTCATTCAGATGTTTTATTACTTCATTTTTTGTATACATATCATTGCTTATTACAAATAAAATATAGATTTTTTTCGTTTAGTTTAGAGATACAGTGGGGAAACAGGCTCTTCAGCCCACCGAGTCTATGCCGACCAGCGTTTCCCACACACTAACTCTATCCTACATACACTAGGGACAATTTACACTTATACCAAGCCAATTAACCTACAAACTTGTACGTCTTTGGCATGTGGAAGGAAACCGGAGATCCCTGAGAAAATCCATGCAGGTCAAAGGTCTTTTATTGTCACGTGTGCCAAAGAAGGTACAGTGATATTCGTATTACCATACAGCCATACTAAAAACGAACAATGAGACACACAATTGCATAAAGGTTAACATAAACATCCACCACAGCGAATTCCTCACATTCCTCACTGTGATGGAAGGCAATAAAGTCAAATCTTCTTCCCTCATTTTTATCCCGCAGTCGGGGCGATTGAAGCTCCTGCAGCTTGGAGCTCCCGAAGTCGGTCTCTGACGAGCTCCACGATGATAAGTCCTGCAGGCTCCCGTGGTTGGACCTCCTGAAGTCTGTCTCCAGCAAAGGCCACCAACTCCACGATGTTAGGCCGCAGATACAATATGGAAAAAAATCGCATCTCCGTTGAGGTAAGAGATTTAAACCAGCATTTCACCCAACCACCCACCCACCACCCACCACATAAAACAAGCTAAAGAACATTAAAAACATATTGAACACATACCATGGGGAGAACGTACAGACACAGAACAGACAGCACCCGTACAAGGATCAAACCCGGGTCTCCGGCGCTGTAAAGCAGCAACTCTATCACTTCTCCACCGTGCCACTAATTTTGAAGACGACAGTGCAAATCACACATTTTATTCTAAGCCGTGCACTGTTTTGGGCCTCTGGCTGCTGTAATGGTAGTGTTGTGCAATTCATCTAATGTACCTGCAATTTAGTGAAGTACACAGCACCAATCACGAGAACAACTTCAAATAAACTTCTTTCCTTGGAACGTAATTTATTGTTATTTCTCGGTGAATGTTAGAATATGAAGCTGAAATCTTTCTTCGTTGTATTCTGATTTTTAAAAATTATTTTATAATGGTAACATTACCATTACTTTTAATTAAGGATCTTAGATCAGTTTGCAATGCTCATTTAGGCAATTGCTGAGCAATGCAATGGGGGCAGACGCCATAAATTCATTACCTATACCTTATCTTTTGAGTTTGTGCAACTCTGGTAAAATGTTTTGCTGTTTATTGTTCTGGCTATGTATGATTTAAAAACTGCAGAGACAAAATGAACATACTTGTTTTGAGCCACATACATATTTTTTAAAGAAATATTGTTGTAGGTCATTTAGTTCATTAAAGTCAGAATCTTTTTCCCATCGGATATGGGTATCACTGACAGACCTGCATTCGTTGTGCAACCGGGCATTCTATGTGAAGGTGGTGGTAAGCCTCTTGAATCACTGCGGCCCACATGCTGAAGGCACTCCAACAGTGTTGTAGGCTGGCAATTCTGGGAACTACTCCAGTGATGAAGATAGATTTCCAAATCAGGATTGTCGGTAATGTGCAAATCGTGAGGAACGTGCAGATGGTAGGATTTCCACACTCCTGCTGTCCCTTGCAGGCAGTGTGTGCAATTTCTTTAACTATATTTAATACAAGGAGCTAACTAACTCCAGATCCAGCTCCCAGATAATATTTGGAACACTGTAGACAAGGTGTCATGATGTTGGACTAACAACTCAAAAACTGAGAGCTCCAATCCCAATAAAATAACACTTGAAAATACACTTTAAAAATCTGGTAAATTGAGGAAAGTAGCATTAAGACGGGCAATCTGGAAATTGTTGCGTAACTTAAAGACATTGCCCTGCCTGTATCTTTGCCGGTAATTTCCCTTCTTGCAATGTATGCATGTTAGTTGACAATTAATCTTACCACAAGACGTTGAGTCATGGATCATGCCAGTACCCTGCCGACAAGCTGATCATCGCCAATCTCTGTCACTTAAACCTTATTCAGAAACCAAAAAAAGTGTGGCATTTCATTACTTCATTCATATCATTAATTCTCAAATTATTACCTGAAACTCCGTTACTGTCTCTTTTAATCCAATCTATTGATTTCTTCCTCTTTCATCTTTCATACGTGATTTTAGATAAAACACACCTATTCTAATTCATCCTTCATTTCAGTCTTCCCTCTGTTCATCACAAATCCTTAAATTTCATTGATTATGAAGTTCTGTTCTTGCCTCCTGTTCACTGTGCCAGACTCCCTGCCATTGGCATTGGGGCATTGATAGCCATCTGTCCGTTTAAAAATTCTTAGTCTCTTTATTTAATTTAGATTATTTTAGAGATGCTGCAAGGCCTCCAGCCACCATCCACGCCGACCAGTGATCCCCGCACACCAGGACTATCTTACACACTAGGGACAGTTTATAATTATACCAAAGCTAATCAACCTACTAACCCGTATGTCTTTGGATAGATGACACCCGTGGAAAATCCATGCGGTCATGGAGAGAACATACAAACACCGCACCAGAGGTCAGGATCGAGCCCGGTTCTCTGGCACTCTACAGCAGCAACTCTACTGCTGCGCCACTTAGCTGCCCTCAAAGAACATGATGTAGAGATTTGAAGTGTGAACAGTTCTTTTCTGTACTTTTTTTCTCCCCATTGCGAGCTTTAGCTTTAGCAGTTCAGTAAACAAGACTTTATAAACTAATTTTAACTCTGAACGTCGCAATAGCAAAAAAGGAAAATAGCAGGAGGTGCTTAGGGGGTCAGGCAGCATCTGTGGATGGAAATGGGTAGGGGAAAGGTTACATGGTATCGTATTCAGGAAAGTATCATGCAGCATGATGACCAACTGCAACATGGGAATGGTGCCTTTAATGTTCCTCTCCAAACCACAGCCTGTCCCTAACAGTTCACCATAGAACCACTGGCAAATATATATTTCAGACTAATTGTTTTTGTTTGAGATTTTCTCTGCTGTTTTTTTTAAACACCCCATAGCAATAATTTATTGTAAAGTAAGTGAGCCTAAAGTAAGAGACATATCCACATATTTTCCACTATTCAGGGTTCCATAGCCATAGTTCAGAGGCAGCAGCGATGTTTCCATCTGGCACAATGAAAGGTTTCTTCAACTAGAGGCAAGCGAGTCTCTGGAATTCTCCACCCAAGCTGTTATTGGTGCTGGAGTGTGGCACAGATATAGTCACAAAAGCTCAGTTACAAGGAGCTGAATGACTTACTGTTGTTTCTATGTACAGAGTCATAGAGCCAGACAGGTCCTTCGTCCAATTTGCCTCAATTTGATCCATACCCCTATAAAGGCTTCCTATTAATGTATCGGTTCAAATGTCTTCTAAATGCTCTTGGAGTACCTGTTCTGCTTTCGTGTGGCGTGCACAGCCTAAAGTTGTTGGACAACTTGTTCTATTTGATCATCCATTTGTGCATGTCGAGTTGATTGCATCAGTCGAAACAGGACGGACCACGTGAAGGTTGCAATCTTCCACCCTGTACCTGTTCAACTATCTCTTCTGACAACTCATCCCATATACCCACCACCCTAAATGTAAAGGTTGCCCCTCGCACCTTAAATGTATGTCATCTGTCTCTTGATTCCCCAATCCTGGGTAAAAGTGTGCATTCACCCTATCAATACCCCTCATGATTTTATACACCATTATAAGATCACCCCTCAGCCTCCTGCACTCCAAGGAATAAAGTCCTAGCCCGGCAAATCTTTTCCTATATCTCAAGCCCTCGAGAAATGGCAAGGTCCCCATATATCTTCTCTGCCCTCTTTCCAGCTTAACAGGGTCCTTCCTACAACAGGGTGACCAAAACAGAACACAATACTCCAAATGCGGCCCCGCCAATGTTTTGTACAAGTGTAACATATTTATCCCGACTACGGGTGCTGTCTGTATGGAGTTTGTACGTTTTCCCCATGAGTTTTCTCTGAGATCTCCGGTTTCCTCCCACACTCCAAAGACGTACAGGTTTGTAACTGGCTTGATAAAAATGTAAAATTGTCCAAGTTGGCGATATGCAGAGTATTGCCAGGCCGACTACAAAATTCAGAAGGTTGGGAAGGTGTTTTTTATGTTCCAATGCCTGTTTATGAGTTGTTTTGAGGAACACATTCATAGATTCATACTGCATGGAAACAGGCCCCTCAGCCCAACTAATCCAATCATAAACCCAATCCTCAGCTTCAGGTTATCTTCACTTTAATTTTTTGCCCCCCTCCCACTTTTCTGTAATACAGTCGCACAGCATGGAAATGGGCCCTTCGTCCCAACTTGCCTATGCCAACCAAGATACCCCATGTACACTTGTCCCACCTGCCCACAATTGGCTCTAAACTATTTCTTCTAAACCTTTCTTGTACATCTATCTGTCCTGCAAAGTATTTTTTAAATGTACAGTAGATATTGTACCTGCCTCCACTACCTCCTTTGGCAGCTCGTGCCATATACCCACCATCCTGTGTGTGAAAAAGCTGCCACTCAGGTTGCTATTAAATCTTCCCGCTCTCTACTTAAACCTGCGTCCTCTGGTTTTCGATTCCCATACTCTGGGTAAAAAAAGTGCATCTACCCTATCTGCCCTTAGCTTCCTGTACTTTGCACTTGTCTGAAAAGAGATGGGCATTCTGTTTTAGCAAGTTTGCTCAGTATGGTTGGGATTAGAGGGGGAAAAAAAAGAGGATGTAGACGCAAGCAATTTTGGTAATTCATTCGCTGCATGACCCGAGTTAGAGAGAAAGCAGAACTCGTGCCCGAGTCGTTATAACTGGGCTTACTCAGCATTTATTGCCCGTCTGTAACAGATCATCCCAAGGTCAAGGCAGTAGAACTTGATAGAGTTGGCACAATTTTGCAAAATGTGGAATCTCCCTGTTTTAGACTTATCTCAGATTCTCTTAGATTACAGGTTTTATTTGCATAGAGCTTCTCCCACAGTTAAAGATGTACCTACAGAGTTTAAACTACTCTCTACTTACCCAAATGCATTTCCATAATGCATGGTAAAGAATATAAATCCCATGTTTTTGGGTTTCAAAATTTGACTGGCTTGGCAAGAATGTCAGATTATGGGACAAAAATTGTCAGTTACCCATGACGTGATACCTTGTTACGGTCCTCATACTTTTAAGCCGCACAAAAGACAGATAAAACTATCAGCTACTAAGTGAGATTAAGTACATAAATCACAACAGAAGCTTCCGACTCAAGTTACAAGGAGCAGCTTTCTTAAAACTAAAAAAAAATATTCTTGGACAAAAGCATAGAAACAATCTACTTATAAAATAACTGCAATGGGTGTAATCCAATAATTCACACTGCTCTTAATTTAGCTAATTTTGACACTTTTTCACATTTGGAAAACAAGATTCAAACAAAAAAATATTACTCCACTGTTCAAGGGAGTGAAACAAAAGAGGGGGAACTATAGGCTGGTTAGCCAGACTTCGGTGGCTGGTAAGATTTTAGAGTCCATTAAAAAATGATGAGGCTTCCAAGTACACGCTCAACTACCTCTTCTCGCAACTCATCCCATATACCCACCACCCTCTGAGTATAAAAGATGTTCCTTTCACCTTAATCTGCTTCTTGATTTCAGGGATATCTTGCCCGACAAATCTGTTGGAATTCTTTGAGGAATAGCAGAATTGACAAAGAGTCAGTGGTTGCGATTTAACTGGGTTTTCAGAAGCCTTCGATAAGGTGCTGCACATGAAGCTGTGGAGGATGAGAGCCCATGGTATTAGATGGAAGATAGTAGCATCGATAGGAGGTTGGCTGGATGGCAGAAGGCAATAAAGGGGTCGGTGCTGGGGCCGCAACTCTTCACGTTGTACATTAATGGTTTGGATGAAGGAATTTAAGGCTTTGTGGCCAAATTTGTAGATGATACACAGATAGGCAGAGGGGCAGGCAGTGTAGAGGAAGCAGGGACTTTGCAGCAGGACTGCACGGGTTGGGTGAGTGGGCAAAGTAGTAGCAGATGGAATACAGTGTAGCGAAGTGTGGAGTCATGCATTTTGGTCATAGGAATAAAGGCGTAGACTATTTTCTAAATGGGGAGAGAATTCAGAAATCAGAGGTGCAATGGGACAGTGCTGGTGCAGGAATTGCAAGTTGAATTGGTAATAAGGAAGGCAAATGCAATGTTAGCATGACCAGAATATAAAAACAGGGATTTAATGCCGAGGCTCTATAAGGCACTGGTCAGACAACCTTTGAAGTATTGTGAGCAGATTTGGGCTCCATGCCTGAGGAAGGATGTGCTGGCATAGGAGAGGGTCCCGAGGTTTACGAGAATTATCCCAGGATGAGGGGAGACCTCATTGAAAGTTACTGAATTGTGAAAGGCCAGGATAGAGTGGAGGGAGGGGAATCTATGGAGTTAATTGCCACAGATGTCAGTGGAGGCCAAGTCATTGGGTATTTTTAAGATGGAGATTGACAGGTTCTTGATTAGTAAGGGTGTCAAGGGCTTTGGGGAGAAGGCACAAGAATGGGGTTGAGAGGGATAGATCAGCTATGATTGAATTGTAGAGTAGACTTCATGGGCTGAATGGTCTAATTCTGCTCCAATTATATGAATTTATGAAAACAAATTTAATTATATTAAACAATATTAATGACACTAGCAGTAATCCCCTTTCACAAGGATAAAATAAATATTATTAGTTTTCTTTCCATCAAGTATATATGACTTCACATTAAAATAATTAGCTAATATTTACCCTTGTTGTTCAGTTGCATTACTCCAGTTAATTTCCATTGTTAATTGATCCGTTTATTCTGGTGAACATGGAAAGAACTCTTTCAATAATTCATTTTGCCTATGGCACTCGGAAGTTTGGGGTAGCAAACATACACCCTCAGCTTAGCTACAACTCAGTACAAATTCAACAGCGGTTTGCTTATTTTAAACTCAGATTTGCTCTATATCAATTACTTCTAATTTTGCAAACCCAGTTTAAAATATCTGCTCAAGCACCATATGTTTGATGGGTGGCAGTGGGAAGGGTGTGGATAGCAACCTGTTGAGTTTTCATCTACTTCAATGCCATGGCTCTAGGTTTTATGGAAATAAGGATCTCGCCGTTAGGCAACTGCTTCAAGTATGCTCGACAGGGATTGTAATTAGCTGGCCCACAACCTGCCAACTTGATCAGCCTGATGAGGATGGACGTCATTACCATGCCAATTGCCAGCCTCAAATGTAAATCTCAGGCTGAAATAGTGGTTCTCTTGCTGGATGCCAACTCATTGCAAACATTGTCAGCTGTCACAACCCCCACTGCCCCAAACCCCTACCCTTTCTGCCAAAATATTAAACTGCTTACACACGCAACATAACAGGAAGTAACCCGAGTAGCACACATGGTGATGAATACCATCCAACAAAAAATGCAGCAAAGACAAAAGCTTACTAGAACCCAATAAGAAAAGCAAACAGGCCAGTGGCTGCTGACAAGGCATCAGAGAAAGAACATCAGTGAATCCGAGAGTTTCTCACCACCTCATCCGTCCATATGCAGAGAGAATTCTGATTGTTAATTGAAGGAGCTTCATGAATTAAACTGAAACCAAGGTATTAACTATTGGACACCAGGAACATGATATAAAACCAAAAGACAGATCAGTGGCAGACTATATTTGGGGAATAGGTGAAGATCCTGACCCATTCACAGTAGGAAGTGATGGCTATTTGCTTAATGTGCCCCACCCCCATTTAATGATAGGAACAACCATCAAGGAAAATATTGGAATCATTCATGCAATGAATATTTCAAAGATAGACACAAAAAGCTGGAGTAACTCAGCGGGTCAGACAGCATTTCTCGAGATAAGGAATAGGTGGCGTTTCGGGTTGAGACCCTTCTTCAGACTGAATCTCAGTCTGAAGAAGGGTCTCGACCCGAAACATCACCTATTCACTTTCTCCAGAGATGCTGTCCGACCCGCTGAGTTACTCCAGCTTTTTGCGTCTATCTTCGGTTTAAACCAGCATCTGCAGTTCCTTCCTACACAATGAATAATTCAATTCAGATAGAGATAAAATGTGTAGAATTAGGTTGACGTAGATACTTAAATTTTCATTCATTACAATTCAGGTATTTTTCTGCAGTATCCAAGCAGTCAAGGCAGCTACAACAAACATGGTCACAAAGGAGATAGAGTTAAGGGTAAGAGTATGTGGCAGCACCTTGGTGAAGGGGTTGCAAAAGAGGAGATTTTCGGACGTTCAAAACCTTCAGGCGAAGTATCCTTTTCCTCTTTTAGCAAAACAACGGACAAAAAGTGGGAGGAATATTTAACAAAACCTGAGGGGCAACTTTTTCACCAATAGGGTGGTAGGTATACAATCTGCCAGATGAAGTAGTTGAGGCAGATACAATAAGAACATTTAAAACACATATTGACAGCTACACGGATAGGAAAGGTCTAGAGGTAGATGGCCCAGGGAGGTAAATGGGACAGGCTTGGATGAGACAGATTGGTCAGTACAGACAAACAGTCAAAGGGCCTGTTTTTGTACAGAACGACAATGGTAATGAAGAATACCAACAGGAAGAAAAGCCTAGAAAAAGGCCACAAGCCTACCAATTATGAAAATAAGATGGAGAGGGAAGCTACAAAAAGGGAAGGTGAAAACATATTGTAAAGGATGGACAAAACTCCTTGACTAATTGTGTTAGAAAATAGTAAGATTAAACAAGAACTTACCTGTTCGAAGTTTGATCTTTATTTTATGAGGAGTTACGATGAGGGATTACGTGAAGAAGCCCCGCCAGGCGCATGTTCGGCATACCTCAAAGCAGCGGCGTGAAAAACACAGAATCAATAGCCGGAATAAGATAGTAAGGCTCACAAAGATTAGAACTAACAGATGATCATTTATATTATGAGGGTTGGGAGCGGAGGGTACGTAATCCCTCATCGTAACTCCTCATAAAATAAAGATCAAACTTCGAACAGGTAAGTTTTCGTTTAATCTTACTATTTTACTTCGGAGTCACGTGAGTGACTACGTGAAGATTTTAAAGCTCTGTGATTTCCATGCCGTAGATCATTCCATATGACACACTGCTTCAGTTTACCCAGTAGTGAGTAAATAATATATATTGCTTGAAATTATGCAATAAATATACATATATATATTATTTATTTATTTATTTCCCCCCCTTTTTTTCCTTTTTTAATAATAATAATAAAACAAAAAATAATAAGCCCTCTATCCCAGGGGAAATAACAACAAATGTTATGCAACAAAGCAAACAATTTTGAACAGAACCCAACACAGCATGTGCAACTCTGGCACTGTAACAACAGGTTTATCATAAAACTAGGAAAGTTTATTTTTTAGACAATCCTGCAGTCTCCAGAATTTGGTCGAGCGGCACGTCCTGCACCTTCGCCGCGGACATTGATACCGCCCTTGTGGAGTGAGATTTATAAACATCAGTGTCTACTCCAGTTAATCCAGAACCTGTTTATCCATCTAGAAATAGTTTGTACTGTCACTTTTATATGTTTCTTGTGGGTACTGAACATTGGTGTCTCACAATCTCGGAGACTCTTAATTCAATATATATTAATTCAGATGCTTAACCACACACAATGTTTAGTTGAGAGCGTATATCTTAAAGATTACATTGGTTCCAGCCTTTCTTGGCTTGCTTAGATCATTGACATAAAACGTTACTTTATCTACAGACAACTGTATACAATCTAACCACAACATTTGTAATGTTTGTGCTCATGGTGCTGATATTAATGATATGAACATAACCACTTTAAATATTAACTTCTGAAAAGGCAGTGTCGTAATTGGAGTCCATTGCCGAAGCAATGTGAGAACTATACTGACATCCCAGATTTCGGAATATCTGGGTTTGGTAGATTTTATTAACATTCCTCTCATAAATCGGGATATTAACAGATGAGACCCGATAGTTGTCGATTCTGAAATAGTCTTAAATAGGAGGACAAAATACTCTGAGCTCCATTCATGGTACTATAACTCAGGTGCAACATAACAAGGAACTCCAAAACAGCCAATATATTTGCAGTATGATAAAATATATCATACTGTATACAAAAAGATTTCCCATTCCTTATATGACACATATACTGTTTCTTCGTGCTATCTCTCCAAGCTGCAGTTATGACATCCATGGTCCTATCCGACATTCCATCAGAACCTGCAGATTAACAATTAATACGGTCATGTAATGGATGACTTCTGCTGTTACTGGATGTACCAACAATTACTGCACCTGGGATTTGTCATGAATGTCTGAATCATCATTCTGAGCACCAATGGGAACAATGGCTGTGTAGTAATGGTCCCTAGATAAGGGACGTATCAGATATTAACTGATAAGAACAGATACTACACTTGATCTTAGCCAAAAGGCCGAGAACAATACCAATTTGGAACCACCAAACGCCTGCGGCGGAGACTTGCTCTATTTTGGTGACACATTGTCTAATCAGACAAAATGGGGAAAACATAAAAGACTATACTTCCCCAATGTAGCGAGAATGCATCCACCGCTAATGCTCCTGGGTCTGACTCCCACGAGACACATTTAGACCACTGGAGATTTAATCCAGACACAACAGATCAACATTTGGTACACTTACTGTCTGACAATCTTTTTGAAACTTTTTGAATTTTAACATTCATTCTGCATTGTCATTGCAATTTTGTGATCTGTTGTCTTACCACAATATTGTATTCTCCCACAGTTGTGGTATTGTCTACTCGTAATTGAACATGTAAGTTCTTTATTGTAGAACAACAGCTATCAATGCATAAAACGCCCCCAATAACTCCCAATAATTCAACCATGTATTTGGAGAATTAATCGTCTTGGACAGTCCATCGACCACCACAACTGGTGTCGCTGTCCTAAGCTCCCCATCCGAGAGCACTCTTATCAGTCTGTAATAACACTGAAGACTTCTGAACAAGCACATTTTTACTTCTAGTAACTTGTGCAACATTGAGAATCCATAATTGAATTCCGCTCAACCTTTAGTTGGTAACTGCATGGACCTAATCAATGACCTGCACACTTTTTACTCTTATACTCTGGTCTTTGCAGACTTTGATCATGCAGAGGTCCCAATTTGATAGCATGAATGCTGCTATCACTTTACCAGTAACCGTAGCTACTTCTTGGATGGTGGGATAATGATTTTTACCAAGACAAATACAGGCATTTTAAACATCCCCAATCTTAATTTGTTGATAAAGTTACTCACATATCAACTGTATTAAAGACAAACCCCAAATAATCAATTGTTTGGGATGCCTGTAACTTCCATGTTGTTTGGATGTACAGAACCTTAGCCTTTCAATAGGCTTATGGTTGTTGAACTCAGTTCTTCAGCTGTCTCCCATTTACAATGAACATATCCTCTAGATAAGTAATTACAATGTGATTCTGAGCCCTCATTAACACCAGTGCTGGTTTCAATAATTGTGTGAGCAATCTGAGGGCTAAATTTAACCCATTAGGTAATTCCTTCAGCTAACCCATCCAATTAATAATGGAATTAATAATGGTACCTGAATAATGAGGCATCTTTTCTAAGTCTAAGAAATAACCCCATAGCAGCCTTGTGATAACAACTTCGTTATAGTGCTGAAGTGTACTTTTAAAAAAAATGTTCATACTGAACTACAAATTTAAGTTTGTGAGTCCTAGAATGACTCTGCAACCCCGATACTTGTGTCTGGGATATATTATCTCTACCTGATGAGTTCCTGGTACATTCAAACCAATCAGATTTAATGCAGAATTACAAAACAATTGTAATCTTAACCAACCAGAGGTTGTTTCCCCAGAAATTCCATGTGTAATGGAATGCCGTTTCTGTACTTCCGTAAATGAACCAGAAGAACTCCTTCTCTTAATATTGGGGTTCATATTCATCAATCATAAATCTGGTTATAGCTTGCCCACATAATCCTGCATTTTTTGGATATAATGTTAGCCAATGGCAATTTTCATCATACAATTGGGTTCGAATTTTCTTTGCAGAGTAAAGCAAGCATGTCTTAAAAGTATTGGACATAATCAACCCATGTATGTCTTCCCCAAATGCAGTGATGCCAACTGAATATCAGCTAGAGGACATGCTGGAACACATTTCCTGTCCTCGCATCGTTACACTCATGAGTGCCCAATTACTGTTGGCACCCTGAGCGAGGCACAATAGACGGGTGTTTTATATATTTTTATATATTATTTACTGTTTCAGTCATAACAGTATCTTGGAGTAGGTGAGAAACCAAATAATGTTGGCCGCCAGGTTCATCCATAGCCACACCAGTCCATACCGATATAGCAACACTTGGTGCTACGTTGGGAACACCCGGAATATTTCTATTGTGCTCTGGTGTGTACACATAAGTAGGGACACCAGCTTCAGGGTCAGTTTTATCCTGCCCTGGTACTCCTGAGTCTTGCTCTAGGGAGACTTCATCCAGACCTATGCAAGGCACTGGTGAATGAGATTCTCATTCTTCATAGGCACCATACTCAGTGTATGGAAACTCCCTCGGAGCCTGCCTTAGAATCTCATGCGTCTTAAAACCCTTAATTGTTTAGAGTTTTGAGCATTTTATCTTGCTCTAAGGACTTCATCCAGATCTATGCAAGGCACTGGTGGATGAGATTCTCATTCTTTATAGGCACCATACTCATTGTATGGAAACTCCCACGGAGCCTGCCTTAGAATCTCATGGATCTTTAGAACCCTTGACTGATTAGAATTTTGAGCATTTTATCTTGCTCTAGTGTCCTCATCCAGACCTAACCAAGGTACTGGAGAATCAGAATTCCATTTTCATAGGCACCATACTCAGCGTATGGAAACTCCTTTGGAGCTTGCCTTACAGGAAGACATACATGGGTCTTAGAACCCTTGACTAAGTCAAGTGTGGAGCATTTTCTCCATTTCCAGCCTTCCCTTCATTCTTGTCCTCCCTTGGAGGAGAGTTACTTTATTTACTGTTTTGTATTTGTGCATAAATCATATATGTTTAAAATTATAATTCTGAGCGGCACATTCTGCTTGCAGAATATTTGTATTAACCTCAGGATCACACAGGGTTATATACATTTCCATAAAGGAAAAGTGCATCTGGTAACATATACACAGAGCAGACTTTATTTTACAATTGTGGGTATTTGGAGCCGGCATTTAGCGCAGACGTTATCTCCAAACCTGATCTAAATAGCGGTAAATAGTGGGAACCGGCTTTTAAATCAGCCTTATCTCCCGATCCGATCTAAATCGGAAACTGCGGTTTCAGCGCGTTCCATTCAATTACCGCAGTTTAAAAATACTTTTACTCTAGCTGGCTCCGTATTTTCAAGCCAGATTTACAGAGTTTTTTTAAATGTTTCCAAAATACATAAACACTCTAGCTGGCTCTGCAGACTTACAGAGTTTAAAAAACACTCGCAAGAAGTTCAACACTGACTTACCTGCGGGTTAAACTTACCGCTGGTGGGAGCTGCGCTCTCCACCCTGTCGGTGCCACATGCGTCGACGTAATGCCGAACATGAGTCTGGCGGGGCTTCTTCACGTAGTCACTAACGTGACTCCAAAATAAAACAGGATTTCTGGGAGCAATGTGGATCACTTAAAAAATAAGTGTGATATGAAATACAAAAAAAGCAAAGGGGAGACTCCAATAATTATCTTTCATCCTGGCCATTCCCTCTTCTACCTTCTGTGAGCAGATGCAGGAATTTGAAAGCCCTAACATCCCGACTTTAGAACAGCTTCTTTCCCACAGTTATTAGACTCGTGAAAAACACCTTTCACTGCCCTTTTACAGAACTGCTGCCATGTACACTTACTCTTAACTCTAACTCATTCAATTATTCCATTGCAGCACATCAATATTTTGTTGCACTACATTCCTTGTACCTTGTTGTATTTGTTGATATTGAATCAATCTTTATAAAATACCGTTTCCACTACGAGCTTCATGTAGGAGCAAAGGATTGCATTGCATCCTGACAATAAACTAATCTTACTCTGGTATTTACAGTACAAATAGTGGAGATCGATTGTATGCAAATTTAACAGATTGACTGCATGATATTCTCATCCCCGTGGCAAATTAATTTTAAATTGTTGGGCTGATTGTACTACTTAAGTAATGGTACCACCCTAGACCTTCAGCACTTTCTAGGATTGGTACTGGTTTATTACTGGCATGTGTACTGTGATACAGTGAAGGATAGTGGACATGGGAAAGGATGTTTCCAGTAGTGGTAGAGTCTTGGACCAGAGGGCACAGCCTCAGAATAAAAGGACATACCTTTAGAACGAAGCTGAGGAGGATTTTCATTAGCCAGAGGGTGGCGAATCTGTGGAATTCATTACCACAGATGGCAGTGGAGGCCAAGTCAATGGGTATTTTTAAAGGCGAGATTGATCAGCTCGTGATTATTAAGGGCATCCAAGGTTATGGAGGGAAGGTAGGCGAATGGGGTTGAGGGGCAAAAAAAAAAAAGATCAGCCATGATCGAATGGTGGAGCAGACTCGATGGGCTGAATGGTCTAATTCTACTCCAATGTCTTATGATCTTAGAAAAGCTTTGTTTGCTTGCTGCACAATTAAGTCGTACGATACACGATTGTAATCAAGTTATACACTGGTACAACACAGTGCAAAAAGATAAATGCCAGAGTGCAAAATATGGTGTTACTGTTACAAGGACCACTTTCACTTCAGTCTGCAGTGACAGATGAAGCAGGTAGGACCTGAAGCTATCACGACAGGAGAGACGAGATGCTCCTTCCATTCTTTATGTTGGGTTTTTGAACCATGCCAATGCACAAACTCTAGTTTGTCAGTATTAACTCGAATGGCCCTTTTCTACTTTGCATGGTCATGGGCAATTGATTCCCAGGAGACAGTGAAGATGTCACAAAGTTTTTAGGTTGTATTTATTTCTGCAATGGTCCTCATCTCCACCTCCAGATCCATTTGGAAAAAGGTAATCTCCCCATTACTGCTCCTGCCTCTTCCATGTGGTTTGATTACAAGAAACACAAATGGTATATTTTCTTTAAAACAAAACTTTATAGTTACTCATATGCAAATATCTGCTTTAAAAAAAATATTTAACACAAAATTGGATTTCTTCTGACCGCCAGCCGAAATCAATTTCTCCAGTTCATACTGCAAATAGCCAGCTGTAATTAGTCCTCTGTAGCTTTTTCAGTTCTTTCTCCTCAGATTTGGTCAGTTTAGGTAACAATTCCTCTGACGAATACACTTTTTTCACCTCTTGCTCATCTTCAATAAGATTCAACTCGGTATCAGATTCATCTTCATCTTTTTCACTCTCCATTTCCACCTCCTCTTGTTTTTCATTTGTGCTGGTGTGAAAGATCATAAAGAAAGGGAAGTATTAGATTCTCATTTTTCCATTTAATATTTAGGGTGGAAGGTAGAATGTATTACTTCAACCGGAGGCCAGTGCGCCAAAAATGTTTTTAAAAAACGCAAATTTTCAGATAATCAAGAAATCGAAAATGCTTGAAATCTGAAGTAACAAGTGTGGGAAATCTATTTTGATAACAGTTTTAAGAATGATTTCTAAATCTTTCATTGTACAAAATAAATGAAGATATGACCAAATAAATCGATTGAGTTATAAGAACAATTAACAGCACATAAATGGTCACTTTGTCTATGGTTTAGCTTTAGAGATACAGCATGGAAACAGGCCTTTCCTCCACTGTCAAAGTGGACCATCAATCACCCATTCACACTAATCCTATGTTATCTCACTTCCTACACGCCAGAGACAATTTACTGAGGCCAATTAGCATACAAACCAGCACATCTTTGGGAAGTGGGAGGAAACCAGGGGACTCGGAGCAAACCCACGTTCTGGTCTATTCCTGAGCTCCTGCCTTATAAATTCCAACCTACTCTAATCAAAATTAATTTGTCTCTAACCTGTTCCAGTTTCAGCTGTGAAGAACATTTACAACGTCGAACTCAGTTCTTTATCAGTTTTAAACTTACTGTTCATTTATGTTCTCTTTTCTTACCTTTGCAGTATCTCCCATACCCCCTCCCCCTTTTCTACCCACCAACTCTCTTTTTTAACTTTCCACTCCCCACCTTTGTTTCTTATAAGGTTTCACCATATCCACCCCTTTATCTTCTCCACTCATCACCTGTCTTGGTTATTATCTCTACCCTTCTCCCCTTCTAACTCATCTGCCAACCAGCCCGTTTACTTGGATCCACTTTTCACTTGTCCCACCCCTTTGCCCATACCTCTTTCTCCCCAATGGGCCTTGATCCAAAATGTCTCCTGTACATTTCCCTCCACAGATGCTGGCTAACCAGCTGAGTTTTTCCAGCAGTTTTAAAAAAAAACAAGTAATTGTTGTCTTCCTTCTAATTCTCCTAATGCGATTAACCAAAAAATTGCTCATCGACCTAGAAAATATTTCCATTTGTGAACTTAATTTAACACGTGCACATCCTTTTCCTCCCTTCATTATCCCCACTGCCCTCCCAATCATAATATATTTAGCAACTTTATATCGGTTTATAGCCGGATTCAGACTCCACCTCTTTGTAAATATCATAAATCTACAACAATGGGTGCAAGATGAAATTGAAAATATTCTTAGAATTTTCCTTTTACATATTCACTGCTTTATTAAAAAACAATAGCCTCAGACTTTTAATTTAATTTTACATGAACCGCTGAGTAGCTTAACAAAACAGATCTTATTCTAGTCCTTTTGTCTCGGTTTCTTTGGTTCCTACCACTTATTTCCGTTTTGTTTCTGCTCACATTACTTTATTTCCTTTTCCAGTCCCTCGTGAGGTCTTAAGTAAAATAACTGCTGACAGTGTAGGTCAGATTCGCTGTTTTTCTAGCATTATCTGGGAAATGCATCAATCTAATTCACCAACTCTAGAATGCACTGAGTGAAAGGTGCAGGGTGATTCCTGTTTATTTATACGGCAGAAATAGAAAGAAAGAACAAAGGAAACTCCCATCAACTTTAAAAACTGTCAGTGCATTTAATTTATTGAACAGAGATGAATCTTACACACAAAAATGCACGAGCACATACAAGTCCTGTGTAATTTGTCCTCCCTTATCTGATGGGCTACAAATTCCCAGCAGAGCCACTCTTTAGAGAAGTGATCAGTGATTGAACTATTCCATTTGTCCTGATGACATTGCACAGTGGTTTGGAAACTGGAGCTCGAGGCATAAGATTTATTTCCCCCAGTTATCCCCCACAATTGGTTGTCAAAAAGTGCAGCAGGATCTTGATCGGTTGGCCAGGTGGGCTGAGGAAAGGTGGATGGAATTTAATACAGAGAAATGTGAGGTGTTATGTATTGGAATGTCTAACATGTGCAGGAATACACATTGAACACTGCGACTCTGGGAAGTGTTGTAGAGCAGGGGGATCGAGTAGTGCATGTACATAGCTCTTTGAAGGTGGGTCAAAGGTAGATGGGATGGCCAAAAAGGCTTTTGGCATATTGGCCTTCATCAGTCAGAGTATTAAGTATAGAAGTCACGCAGCATTTATACAAGACGTTGGTGAGGCCACATTTAGAATATTGTGTTCAGTTCTGGGCACCATATTATAGTAAAGATGTAGTCAAGTTGGAAAATTTGCAGAGAAAATTTATAAGGATGCTGCCAGGACTCGAAGGTCTGAGCTATAGGGAGAGGTTGAGCAGGCTGGGACTCTATTCGCTGGAGGGCAGAGGATGAGGGGTGATCTTATAGAGTGTGTGTAAAATCATGAGTGGAATAGATCGGGTAGATGCACAGAGCCACTTGCCCAGAGTAGTGGAATCAAGAACCAGAGGGCCTAGGTTTAAGGTGAAGGAGGAAAGATTTCATAGGAATCATGGGGGTACCTTTTTCACACAAAGGGTAGTGAGTGTATGGAACGATCTTCTGGAGGAGGTAGTTGAGGCAGGGATTATCACAACGTTTAAGATGAAATTAGGCAGGTACATGGATAGGACAGGTTTAGAGGGGAATGGGCCAAACGCAGGCAAGTTGGACTAGAGTCATTGGGTGATACAGCGTGGAAACAGGCCCTTCGGCCCAACTTGCGCACACCGGCCAACATGTCCCAGCTACACTAGTCCCACCTGCCCGCGTTTGGTCCATGTCCCTCCAAACCTGTCCTATCCATGCACCTGTCTAACTGTTTCTTAAACATTGGGATAGTCCCTGCTTCAACTACCAAATTTGAATATTTGAAAAAAAACCTCTAATTATATTTTTGGGCTGCCAATTCCAGATATAGGCGTGCAAACAAAACTGAAATATCAATTCATAATCTTACCTTTCGTCCATTTTAGGAATCAGTAACGAATTCATAAACATTAAAGAGAGAAATGAGGCATTTGGCAAAACGTGAGCTGGTGTATGAAGCATCTAAAGAAAAACAACACATGTTGTTAATTAAGCTTTGTGCCAAATATGTTAAATAAGTTTACAATCCCATATTTGTTAAGCAGATCAGTCAATTAATTACCTCATTAATTGTAGCAGATCCTTCAGGCAGTGCGATCCGTTCTCCTTCTAACCCAGATTTTTCTCGTTGTTGCCTATGCTTTCCCAGCAACACGTGGAAAGGAGTCATGGGAGCATTTTCGTCCGTCGCCAGCTAGAAGCAAATTGAATTTTGGTACAACATTGATGATATGCAACTTTCCAGAATCATATTCTTGTCAGAATTAGATAATTCAACAACACTTGAAAGCATTCTTTATTTTTCGAATAGAACTACCAATGTTAAAAAACTTAGTACAAAAAGTTTGTGAACAAGGTTAAAACGCATAGAATTGGGGGTTAAACCAGTGTGGATTGAGAGGTGGTTAACAGATGGCAAACAGAAATAAAATACAACCTATAACGAGGAGCAAATAAAAGCGTGTTGATAAAATGAGAATGTAACTAGTGATGAGAAGATGATGATGGAGACAACTAAGTGAATGAACAACTACGTGGCAGATGGACGATATTGTTGGAAAAATTGGCAATGTTGGTGCTCAGAGCGATTTGTACATAAATTATTGGAAGTTTAAATGCAGGTTCATTGAGCAAGTAAATGGCATGTTGGCTTTACTGTACGGGGAATTGAATACATGTATAAGAAATTTCATCATTTATTAATACAAGACTTTGGTGGGACCAAAAGTACACATTATATTCCTGTATGATCACTTCACCCATATAAAGTTACTAGTTTTAGTGGATCTCCAACTAAGATGCACTGTACTTGTTCTTGGGATAGTGGTTGAGATTTCCGGTATGGTTCAGCAGAGTCACTGCAGGAAGTTTCCCCTTGGTAAAGAGACTAGACTAGGGGTGCAAGGGTGGGCCTTTATGGATAAAGATAAAGAAAATTTAGAATCTTCAGAAGTCTCTACCCCAGAGAATTGTGGGCACAGTCATTGATTTCAGAGGCCGGTAAGCTTCTAGATATTAGAATCGAAGTATGTGAAAACAGGACAGGAAAATGGTGTTATTAGAATAATGAAGTTGGGTCATGCTAATTGCTCCACAACTGGCCCTATATGAAAATGCTCCTGCAATTGTATCAAATAAATGATATTTATTTTGGCTGAAGGTTAAATTAAGTAGGTGTATTAAGCGTATAGTGCGTTATAATCTTTTAAAGATGTGTATTTAATTTTTAATAATAGAATTGAAGCTTCGTGCCCGACTTAGCTTGTGGCATGGCTTCATTGATCACAGTAGCATTTATGCAGGACTGACAATTTCCAAAGCACCATGTTGCTCACGGCCTTCTGATCAGGTCAGACAAGTTTTTTCTGGGGATGTTTATACCAAGTGAGAGGTGCGGTAAGATCAGGTTTAGATTAGTGACAAATGCCGGTGGCCAAGATATTTCATGGTAACCTGAGGCCATCCTATGAAAGTGAACGTTACTTCCTTTGATCATATTGGTGTTAACCACATGGTAGGTACCTGCTTGCTGGACAACGTTAGTCTCTCTTCTACTGGTTTTGTACTGAATGTCATCAAATCCTGCAAGGGGAAATCAAGATATTGAACAAAGTATTAATTACTTGATAAATTAGCCATGCTTGGTTATTTTACTAGTCTTTATTGCATGCTTTACCTGTGAATCTGTGAGGAAGTAGAGCTGTGATCTGGCCAACCACTGCTGGCTGTCTGAATTGCAATCCTCAGCCAGTTCTCTTGGAACAAAGAGAGCCCACCTGACTCGAACATTACACACATTCTTCTGCATGTACACAGGCCGCGGCTCGTTAGGCTTAAAAACAAACACTAAAAAGATAACCAAAATTCAGACATTGACATTGCAGAGACTAAACGTGCAGTGCACCGTAATGTAGCAGTAAAACTACTGCCTTACAGCGCCAGAGACCCGGGTTCGATCCCGACTACGGGTGCTGTCTGTATGGAGTTTGTACGTTCTCCCCATGACCTGTGTGGGTTTACCTCGAGATCTTCGGTTTCCTCCCACACTCCAAAGACGTACAGATTAGTAGGTTAATTGGTTTGGTATAAATGTAAATTTCCCTAGTGTGTGCAGGATAGTGTTAGTGTATGTGGAGCGCTGGTCGGCACGGACTCGGTGGGTCGAAGGGCCTGTCACCGCGCTGTGTACATCTAAAGTAAATGATAGCAAATCAAGGTATGTAAAATGAAAACTGAATAAAATGTAAAAAAGGGAATAAATTATAATTTCTATGATGATAGTTGCAAGCCTACTACATTTGTTCTATGACAGTGAATAGTTGGGAAACAACATTGTATTGAAGACAGTGGAATAGATTTATTGGGCGAAGAAGAATGGTCGATAGTATTTCACAGGTTTCCATGGATTCTACAATGGAATCTAGTATGAGAATGCAAAGTTTTCATACTACTTGGAAGGAGGAATAGAAACATAGAAAAATAGGTGCAGGAGTAGGCCATTTGGCCTACGAGCCCTTCGAGCCTGCACTGCCATTCAATATGTTCACGGCTGCATCTAAAATCAGTACCCCGTTCCTGCTTTTTCTCACATATCCTTTGATTCCTTCAGTACTAAGAGCTAAATTTAACTCTCTCTTGAAATTATCCAGCAAATTGGCCTCCACTGCCTTCTGTGGTGGAGAATTCCACAGATTCACACTCTATGGATGAGGATTTTGTTCCTCATCTCAGGCCTAAATGGCCTACCCCTTATTCTTAAACTGTGACCCCTAGTTCTGGACTCACCCAACATCGGGAATTTTTTTCCTGCATCTAGCCTGTCCAATCCTTTAAGAATTTTATGTGTCAGATGAACTTGTTAACCTCAATTGAGATGCAACGCCATGAGAGGCTATCATAAACATGAGCACTTTCAACTACATTTTGAAAACTACAATAGTTCAAAAAATTAGTTGAATGCTTCAGAGTATGAGAAGTGTTCCATTTTCACAAACAGCTCTGATAGTAGGCTTTAGTCGTACTTAGACAGCCGATTTATTTTACGCAGTTTTACAGGTAGGCTGGGGCTTCTTCTGCCTCGTGTTCTCCCAAGTGATGCCATGGGCTCTGGCAGCTACTTCCTTATGTTGAGCCAGGGGAACTGTACAACATAATTGGAAACCTTCTTTCTCAGTCAGGAGTATACAATTCAGACCAATGGATTGAGATATTGGTCAGGACTGAGTACAGGAGTTGGAATGTCATGTTACAGATAAAGTTTATAAATCCATCCATCCGCACAATTAGGGTGAATAGTCAAACTCTTTACTCTAGGGTAGGGGAGTCATAAATGAGAGGGCATAGGTTTAAGGTAAGAAGGGAAAGATTTGAAAGGGACTCAAAGGACATTCGTTTAACACAGAGGGTGGTGCATACATGGAAAGAGCTGCTGGAGGAAGTGGCAGAGGTGGATATAGCTACAACATTTAAAGACACTTGGAAAGGCCTGGTAAGGTCTCAAGAACAGGGATATGGGCCAGACACAGGCCAGTGGGACAAGCTCTTAGGCAACTTGGCCAGCATGGAGGAGTTGGGCCGAAGGGCCCATTCTGTGTTGTACAGCTCTACGACCAAATGACTAGAAATACATGAATCCCACGATCTTTTCAAATGCCAAATTAATTTATTAGTTTGCCCTTATTTAATAAATAGTCGATGCAAATGACCACTATACTTACAGTCTGTGCACCTGTGAAATTCAGAGAAAACAGCAACATTCTCAGAGAGAGGATCAACCTGCAATGCCTTTACATTCAGCGGAGTGCTCCATTCCACTGTAAAGCAAAGGACCATTTAAACAGCAACTCACAACATGCTCGATAATTGCAAACTAAGCAACTGTTGGTGATAGAAAGGTTCATACTCACAGCTGCAACACAGAAGGTTCCAGCAACAGAGAAACCCATTATCAGTTGTAGCAAGGAGGTACTTTGAACAACTAAATCTTCCAAAGGCCAGATGTCTGAAAGGATAAAACGGAACAATAATGACCTCAACATGTTTTATTAAATATTTATCATAATAAAGGAACTGCTATAAAATTATCAAGAGCATGCTTGAAGAGCACGTGGAATTTAATAAAATGCTTGTAATGTATTTTTTCAATAAATCATTAAAACTGCCTTGGACATTAGCACGTATAGCTAACTCATGCGTGATGCTCAATATTAATGAGTATAAGTAGTCATTAATCCATTTATACAACTGTTCCTTCCCAAGAATCCAAAAGTATTAATATGTCCAATATACACTTCAGTTTTAAGGATTCAACGTAAAAGTGCTTTTTCCTCTGGGCTTTCAGAAATGAAGCCTCGCTTCACTTTGTGTTTTACAAAAATAAAAGCTTATGCAAAAAAATAATGACCGGATTTGACGCTTATGGATATCAATGTAAATAGACACAGAATGCTGGAATAACTCAGCGGGACAGGCAGCATCACTGGATAGAAATAGGTGATGTTTTGTGATGAGATCCTTCTTCAGACTGAAGAAGGATCTCGAACCAAAATGTCACCCATTCCATCTCTCCAGAGATGCTATCTGTCCTGCTGAATTATTCCAGCATTATGTGTCTATCTTCAGTGTAAGGCAGCATCTGCAGGTTCCTTCCTACAAATATCAATGTAAATATGGCCACTGCACAGTGCCACCAAATGGTTGGAATTTACACAACTTTGTTTAATTAATGGACCATTTGACCTCAATATGCAAAGAGTAAAACATTATTTCTGAAATTTGAGCCAAGGAACAAATACAGCTGCAGCACCAGGCACTGATTTAATCAGTAAACATGTTGCCACGTTGCAAATAACAGCTTGTAATATTTACCGTATCTTGCCAGGTGGTTGACAGAAAGTACATTTCAGGTCCCAAGTATCTGCATCCCACAGAGTAATGATTTGTTCAAAACTGACGGCAAGCAGGGAACTATCCTCGGAGAAACTACAATTTGTGGCCTGCAGGTTATGATACGTCCCCACAAAGTCACACGTCCAGCACACACTTTCTCCTGGAAAATAATTTTCAGGGTGTACGATAAGAACAAACTATGGAAACATACCCTCTGATCTTTAAATATTGCGCTACAAACATTGACATTTATATGTCAACAACATATCGCAATTTGATCACTCACGGTATTCTTTAATGAAAATTAAACTACAAAACATAGATATATGACCTTCCTTTGCCAATGATTATCAAAGTGTGTAATTAACCAAGGACTAGGTAGGTCATATGATTTCAATGGGTGGCATAGCGATAGCGTTGCTGCCTTACAGCGCCAGAGTTCCGGGTTTGATCCCGACCGTGGGTGCTGTCTATACAGTTAGTACGTTCTCCCTGTGACCTACGTGGGTTTTCTCCAGGATCTCCGGTTTTCTCCAACATTCCAAAGACTTGGGTTTGTAGGCTTCAGTAAAAATATATAAATTGTCCCTCGAGTGTAGGATAGTGTTAGTGTGCAGGGATCGCTGGTCGGTTCGGCCGAAGGGCCTGTTCCCACGCTGTATCTCTAAACTAAAAACACTAAATCGGGCTCACGTTTTATTTAACAAAATTTTCTAAGCATTGCCAAATTGGTTAAATCTTACTTTTTTTTCATGGCTTCAATACTCAAAATGTGAAGCAATGCAATAGCACCTTCTACTGTTGAATCTGTGGCTTTTACAAAGCATTCCTGATGTTCTCCTGATGTTAAAGTGGACAACTTCACAAAATATCATTAGCTCAAGTGCAGGTATTATCTTCATAAGTCATTGTAAATCAGTTAAACATGGGTTACCATTGTCATCAAAATGATACAATCCTTTTAAATCTACCACTGCATTAGGATATACAAATTCTTTGTCCGTGTTACACTACTTAGGAAACAACCAGACTTGAAGATAACTTATCTCCAAAGGTAAGATGGCTTTACTGTTGGTTCTCTTTTACATTTATTTTAGATTTAATATCATAGATTGATCAAGAACAAATATTTCTATAAAATTTCCTCTTTAGTTACATGCAGCTCCTAAATCTTAGCAAATCAAGGTCAGATGCGTGGCTTAATATTGAATACTCCCAACATTACGACAATCAAACTTCATAATATAGATCAAATGGAAAACATCCATTTCAAAGATGACCGAGTCAGCTGTTTTAAGAACGGGAGCGCAGCATCAGAGAGAAAACTTACTGTATATATCCGAATCATCCCCCAGAATCCAGACTTTAAATTGGCAGTCCAGGCCAGCTGTTACCAAAGTAGGTGGACTTCTGGAATCATTGAAATTTCCAAAGCATAGGGCTGCAATGTGGCTTTCATGTGGCATGCAAATTGTGGTGTTTAGGACAAAACTATAGAAAGGAGAGAAATATTAAATCAGATTGGATACAGGCCTAGGAGTAATTGGGTCACAGAATGATTTTCATTTTGTTTACATGCCATACATTTGAGATTAATATGTGTACATGCAATGGGAAATTGCCAACATCAAAAGGGTTAGAGTGTTTTTACAGTAGCAGGCAGAATGACAAGAGGATAACGCAAATTAGTGTGAACTACGGATAGAAAGATACCCCAATGCCATTTTCAACTGCATATTTCTGCTGACCTCATACCATTAAAAATATGAATTTAAATAGAATGAAGAATGCTACAATAGGACTATTTAAAGGGGTCGTGATAAATGCTGCTTGCTGGTATAATAAAGAGCCTTCTGGGCGGGGGCTTTCCTGTACTTAACCCTTTTGAAAAAATAACTATTCTTTGACACTCGAGTATAAATAAGTTCAAAGAGGCCCACTAAAACTTCTTGCAACCAGAATTCAGCACTTCGTTAAGCTGTCGTTAAATTGTGCTCACATCTACACATCAGGTCCTTTGCTGAGACACATTAAGGATGGACAAATGCCATCATTGAATACAAACCAATTGGCTTCCACAACATCTGTGGCAAACCTCGGCTTCAAGGTCTCCTTGTTGTCAACCAAAAAATGTAAAAGCTAATTTATAAAAGCCAGGGCAAAATAATTATATCTCTGTTCAAGTGTTCTGGAAATGTCAGAAAAATAGGTAAAGCAATTCCATGCTTACAATAGTGATAAATAAAGAAATCCTCAATCCAGGATCAATCCTTCAAGACAAAATGAGTTTCTGCATTTCAATTTTGGACCAGATTCTGGGAAACCTCACCTCTGGTTTTTCTCATCATAGATCCAAAGCTTCATCCGCAGCTCAATTTCAGATTCATCATCCATTCTTTCTTCCACAGTTGCTAACCATGTACCATGAAAGTCAAATGCTGCCTTGACTATCTTGATCTGGTTTAGCCCCGATTGGTTAATGTATTCCTGCTGCACAATGTCTAGCTGTGAAATTAAGCAGTACAAAATTACTATACTGAGTTTAGTAAACGATTCACATTTTTATATTTAGTAACTGCCTAGGAATGCTGTTTGTTAGTAACAAAGATGCACGTGTATATTTCCAATTTACTAAAGCATTTAACGTTACCAATAGAGGCATATACAGCATGAAAAATTGTGGAGGAGACAAAAGGCGAAACGTCATCGGTCCATTCCCTACATAGATATTGCCTGACCCACTGAGTTCCTTGAATGATTTGTTTTGCTTCTTTAGAAGCTACTTGGGATTGCAATGCTTGAAGCTTATTGAGCACTACCAAGCTAATCTATAATTTGTATCTAAGCAAGGGCAATATAAAACATCTTAAATTATGTAAATTCCATAACTCAGTAACGGCTTCAAAACTCAAGCATTGTTGAAATCTTTAGACTATTAAAAATATCACATTCATATATCAACTTAACGTCAACTGCACTAAATCTACAATCATGCAATTCGTGTTTAAGAACACACTTATGTACAAAACATAACTGTCATGTAACCATTGGGGGCGGCACGATGGCACAGCGGTAGAGTTGCTGCCTTACAGCACCAGCGACCTGGGTTAGATCCTGATCACGGGAGCAGTCTGTATGGAGTTTGTACGTTCTCCCCGTGACCCGCATGGGTTTTCTCCGGATGTTCCGGTTTTCTCCCACACTATAAAGACGTGTGGGTTTGTAGCTTAATTGGATTCCGTTAAATTGTCCCTAGTATGTGTAGGTTAGCGTTGATTTGCGGGGATCGCTGATCGGCGCGGGCTGTGGCCAAAGGGCCTATTTTCGTGCTCTAGCTCTAAACTAAAACCATTATTTGACTTAAAATGAATTATTATATATCTCTTAAAGCTACCTAGAATGTGCCACACAAAATTTTGAAACACAATGACTTTAAATGCATGTCCTTTATTTAGAAAAAAACGAATTCATCGACAGCAAGTCAGGAAACTAAACAACGGAAATTTCATACAATAAATCATTGCCACTAGAACTAATTCTACTTAAAGTGCGAAAGGACACCAAGTACTGGAGTACCTGAGGCAGCATCTCTGGAGAACATGGATAGGTGATGTTTCATACCGAGGCCTTCAAAAGATGCTGCCTGACTTGCCAAGTTATTCCAGCACTTTGCATCCTTTTGTGCATCAACCAGCATCTGCAGTTCTTAACATGCGAAAGCTTGATTCTTAAAAAGTGTAATGGTTACACGACTGCTTCACTTACATTGTATAACTGCTTGTCAGTCTGAAGTGAGTAAAACTGCAAATGCCCTGGTTTCCCATTTAGAACCAAAGCTTTGCTCCTTGGATCAATCATCATACCAGTCGAAACATCCTGACCTATAAAAGAGAGATTAAAAAATCAGCATGAATGAAATTATAGCATGAAGAAATCTTTATATACTTAAAAGTGTGTGTGTGTGTGTGTGTGCGTGTGCGCATGTGTGTGTGTATTTGTATGTAATCACATCTTCTCGAAACAACGATACGTGAACGGTAAAGTTTTCACATATTCCGATAGAGATTTCCCCTGGAGTCCGAAAAATCACCTTATCTGAAAATTTTGAGCTTTATTTCTCGTTATTTATGAAAATATTCACAAATCAGAAATAACTTTGAAAATAAACGAGATGGTCTCGTTAATTACGTCACAATGGGTCTGCTCTGAGTAGCCTGCTGCGCTGTGTTCCACGCTGCAAGTGACGTCACCCCCCGACTCGCAGTCCTTTGGTCGCCGCCCGCCCGCTATCCGCCGCGCTCGGCCGTGCACCTCGCCCGCTCCGCTCGCCGAGTTCAAGTCCGCCCTCTCACTCTCTCTGCCATCTTGCCCCCCTCTCTCTGTCTCTGCCCCCTCTCTCTGTCTCTGCCCCCCCACCCTCTGTCTCTGCCCCCCCACCCTCTGTCTCTGCCCCCCCACCCTCTGTCTCTGCCCCCCCACCCTCTGTCTCTGCCCCCCCACCCTCTCTCTCTACCCCATCCTCCCTCTCACTCTCTAGACGTGCCTGCGAGTTGGGGGCTATGCATTAGTGGACAGGGCGGGGATGGGGTAAAAGGAACAAATGAATATTAATAATATCAAGGGGGGTGGTTAGGGTGTGTGTGTGTGTGTGTGTGTGTGTGTGTGGGGGGGGGGGAGGGGGTGGTGGTTAGTGTATATGCGACGCCGCAGGCCACCCCCCCCCCCCCCCACAACCGCGCGTTTAGGGGACAGAACCCAACGGGTCCCATTTGGTCTAGTCATTTATATAAATATACATACCTTTAACCAAACCTTGAATTATAGCAGAACGCTCCAGATTGCTTTTGATAATCACTATTTCTAAAAGGAAAAATCAAAATCAAAATGTAAATTTAAAATAAAGCTACAATGCATACAAAGAACTGGGCAGTCAGTGAGCTTTGGAAATAATATAGGAAAGTTGGGAATGTATGAAAATATCAAGGATAATTTTGTGGGACAATTAACTTTGTCATTGTGATTCTGAAACTCTCTAGCTCTTAATCCCCCTTTCCTCATTGTAGAAAAAACACAAAGTTTCTTCCAAAAGCATCTATGGCATTATAAGAGTTCCCTGTAGCTCAAAATTGATGGGGAGCTTCAGAATGCCATGAATTGAAAAATGCTGGAGAACTGGGACCCACGTTTACCTTGTATCCCCTCTCCAAATGCAATCACACTGGTTGGCAGACAAATGTTTTGGACAAATAAATCATGCTTTCAGTTTAGCTTCGAGGTGGAGCATGGAAACAGGCTCTTCACCCCATCGAGTCCACACCGACCACCTCTTCTCACTAGTTCCATGTTATCCCACTTTTGCATCCACTCCCAACGTATAAATTCCACTCAGACAGCATCCGATGTTAGGATCAAACCTGGGTCGCAGACGCTGTGAGGTGGCAACTCTACCAGCTGTGCTACTATGCCGCTCAAATAAAGCCTTCTTGCAAAATATGTTTGGCAGTGAACACAACTGCCTAAACACAATATTTTACACTCAGAACTCTGAACACATTGAAGGGAAAGAGAGCAATCGCTGCTCACACTCATATGGCCTAGTTGATGACTGTTCTTCACTGAGCAGCATCACAGAACAAATAACAGACCCACAGTGCTGAAATTTAAAGCAATCATTGGGCACAACAGCATGAATTTGCCAGTAGTGTGGCCGAGATAATGTATCGAGTAAGAAAACCTGTCGTGGAATGCAAGCACTTTACACTTTGTTGAAAGAAGTTGGAAAGTAGTTGTCCACAAAAGACGATTTCAGTACAGGAGTAAAGAGGTTCTTCTGCAGTTGTATAGGGCTCTGGTGAGACCACATCTGGAGTATTGTGTGCAGTTTTGGTCTCCTAATTTGAGGAGGGACATCCTTGTGATTGAGGCAGTACAGCGTAGGTTCACGAGATTGATCCCTGGGATGGCGGGACTGTCATATAAGGAAAGATTAAAAAGACCAGGCTTGTATTCACTGGAGTTTAGAAGGATGAGGGGGATCTTATAAAAACATATAAAATTATAAAAGGACTGGACAAGCTAGATGGAGGAAAAATGTTCCCAATGTTGGGCGAGTCCAGAACCAGGGGCCACAGTCTTAGCATAAAGGGGAGGTCATTTAAGATTGAGGTGAGAAAAACCTTTTTCACCCAGAGAGTTGTGAATTTATGGAATTCCCTGCCACAGAGGGCAGTGGAGGCCAAGTCACTGGATGGATTTAAGAGAGGGTTAGATAGAGCTCTAGGGGCTAGTGGAGTCAAGGGATATGGGGAGAAGGCAGGCACGGGTTATTGACAGGGGACGATCAGCCATGATCACAACGAATGGCGGTGCTGGCTCGAAGGGCCGAATGGCCTCCTCCTGCACCCATTTTGTATGTTTCTATGTTTCTACGATAAACTTTCTTACATTTAACATGAATGATCTAGAATTAAACAAAAACAAAACTGTTGGTGAAATAGTGAAGTAAAAGCAATGAATGCTGAAAAAACTCAAAGGATTGGTCAGCAGCAGTGGAGAGAAAAACAGGGGTGATTTATCAGGTCTGTTAACTTTTCATCAACCCTGAAAGGTCAGTGAATGACATTAACTGTTTTTCGTCCCACAGATAGTGCCCGGCCTATACGTATACTTTCAGCCCTTTGTTACTTCAGAAATCCAGCTGCAGCACTTTCAAGTTGAAAAAAATCTGCCCAACAGGCATGTTAATCGTGAAAGCAAAAAGCAAAAAAAAACATTTTGACCGTGTGGCCTTGTTTAAAAAATGTGAGCAAATATTTTAAATTAAATGGAGTGTTATGTCCCATTATAAAAGGGTTACAATCAAAATATATCTGTGCGTCTCAAGATAAAAATTCCAGCCAAGGGCAAACAGCAAAATATTAACAATAATCCAAATACAAATATAGCATATCCAATGCTACTATTTTAAAACTTGGCAAATTGACGAATTTCAAGAATTTGTTTGTCAACATTGTACGCAAAAGCTTTCGATTTTACGTATACACAATAAATTCGAGGTTCTTACTATTATCACTATGGGATGTAGAATGGAAGAAACCATCAGGAGAGGTTGCAATGTGTTCAATGGCCTCTCCAAGTCGAGGCAGGAAGTCTTTATTTGCTTCTGATCCAAACCGCCACTGAACTAACACAGATTCTATTCCACCACTTAGCAAATTGGTACCTATCAAAACAAATGCAACAAGAAAACCAATTGGATGAGAACAACTTTTGCAAGCCTTTTACAAATAACTACCATGGGGGAAAAAAGAAACACATAAATAAATAAAATCACACTGCAACAAAACATCCCACAAAAATATAAATAAGGAAATAAAGATTCATAACACATCCCACATTCCATGCAGCTTCTTCTGCCTTTCAAAAACATGTAATTCTTAGGGACCTGCGCTCTAAAACAAAGAGCTTCAAGGTAAGCTGGAGGCAAGGGACAGTGCATGACCTACTGCCCGGTTACTGGATTCATCTCAAATGATCCACTCAAGGGACTGGATGTGCTGTGATGTAGATCCAAAGCTAAACTCCAGCATTATATGTATTAAATGATATAACTCCACTCTTGTGAATGGGGTAAATTGATTGGATTAAAAATGCAAGCTAAAGGAATGGGTTTATTTTCCTTTATCATCATACTTTATTAATTTATTAGAGGTTTATGGTATTAAGCATTTTTATTTTCCAACTTCCAACTTTACTTGGAACACTGCAGGATGTCATTAAGTTTCCAACACACAAGGATGTCATTAAGTTGAACAGGGTTTAGAAAAGATTCACCGGGATTTGCGGGCTTGAGTTTTAGGGAGAGGCTGGAACCTATTTTCTTTGGAACGTACAGGGCTGAGGGGTGACTTTATTAAGACATGATCTTTTTTTCCCCCGGAGAGAGGATTCAAAATTCTGAAAGCACAGACTTAAGATGAGAGGTTAGAGATTTAAGAAGGACCTCAGGATCAAATTTTCACTTGACTGTATCTGGGATGATCTACCAGAGAAACCTATAGAAGCAGATACAATGAGTTTCAAATTACAATTGGACAGATGTATGGATAGGAAGGGTCTAGGAGGATAAGGTCCAAACGTGGGCAAATGGGATTTGTTCA